>JAPXFY010000021.1:53307970-53317970 GCA_030674185.1 Monoplex corrugatus
TCCACTGTCTTGTGGACATCTCGGAAGAGAATAAGGCTAAGGGAGGTAACACTGAAAGAAAAAATCATCGTACTGCCTTGTAGGTTGTTGTGGGAACGACAAGGGCTAGCGGAAAGACCGAACACCCTCCCCCCACCAAAAAAAAACAAAAAAAACCCAATGGAAGGCAACGGGAAACCACCATCGTATTCTCCCTAAAAAAATCATGGACAGTGAAAATGAAAATGAAGATAATGACGTAAATAGGTGCGCCAATGGAAAACTTTCGTCTGGTAGGGACCATCATGCGGCGCTGGTGACACCAGACTGACAGCAAGCTACTGCGATCAAATTCAAAAATACTAAAATAGCAACATGGACCTTCAGAACTTTGTTCCAAAAATGCAAATTAGACAATGTCAAAATAGAGATGGAAAGGCTTAACATTAGTATTTTAGGACTAGGGGAAATGAGATGGAAGGGGGCAGGCATGATAACATCCAGAGAGTGTGATATACTCTGGTGGAAACTCACAAGAAAGAGGAGTAGTCATTGTAATGGACAGGGACAAATTAAAAGCAGTTAAGGGATACTGGGCTGTGTCCAACAGAGTCTTGCTGGTCAAATTGGGAGGCAGACCATTTGATCTCAACATCATTCAGGTGTATACACCAACATCCACATGTACTCAGGAAGACATGGACAACTTCTACGAAGTATTAGAGATGGCCAAGGCCCAATGTAACTCAAAAGAAGTTACAGTAATAATGGGAGATTTTAATTAGTGGGAAAGGATAGGGTAGAGGTTATAGTTGGACCTCATGGCCTTGGTACACAAAATGAAAGGGGAGGGAAACTTGTAGAATGGGCACAGATGAATGAGTTCATAGTAGGAAACACCTGGTTTGAGCAGCCTAATAGAAGAAAATGGACTTGGATGAGTCCAGGAGATAATACCAAAAATCAGATTGACTACATCCTGATTAATAAAAGATTTAGAAATTCTTTACTGTCAGCATAAACACTACCAGGGGCAGATTGCAACAGTGACCACAATCATGTAGTGGGAAGATTTAGGCTGAAATTACCGAAAAGGAAACAGACCAAAAGCAACATCAAACTAAATCTTGGACTCTTAAAGAGAGATGAAGTGATAGGTCAAAACTTTAATGTAGGCTACATGTTCAAAACAAATTCAGTGCTCTGGAAGACATTGGTGACGGCGAAGAACAATGGATAAAGTTGAGAAATTCGATAAATGAAGCTTGTGAAGAAATCCCTGTAGTAGATAGAAAAGCAAAAAAGAACTGGATGACAAAAGAAATTGTAGGCTTGATGGAGGAACGGAGGAAGGCAAAGAGGAACGAAGAGATATACAGGAAGATAAACAAAGAAATCAGGAATAGGTGCAATGAAGCTAAGGAAGCTTGGCTGAAAACAAAATGCAAAGAAATAGAAGACCGACACAAAAATGGGTCCTTAGGGTATATACAGACGAATTGAAGAAATTGTCCACAGGAAAAATACATGCACATCAACTGGTTGCTTAAAATCGAAAGATGGTACGCTTATCATGGAAAAAGACAAAATAATTAGACAGATGGGGAGAGTACATTAAAGACCGTTTTGAGGATGACAGAAACGAAGAACACATTATAAAAAAAAGAACTTTGAAGGACCACCCATAATGAAAGATGAAATTAGAGCAGCATTGAAAAAGATGAAACCAGGAAAAGCCCCAGGACCTGACACAATTACTACAGAGATGATTGAAGCCCTGGAGGAATTCGGTATAGTAAAAAATAACAGTCCTCCTAAATGAAATTTACGATACTGGAAAAATCTCCAAAGATATGTCAAAATCAATTGTCATTGCACTTCCAAAGAAGACAGGGGCTATAGAATGCGAACTCTATTGTACAATCAGTTTGATGAGTCATGTAACCAAGATCCTATTAAGAATAATCATGATGAGGACAAGGAATAGAATCAAAAGAAAATTAGCAGATGAACAGTGTAGATTAGTGGAAGGGAAGGGAGCAATTATTGCCATATACATCCTAAGAACTATCATAAAGAGGTCAATCGAGATGAACAAGGATTTGTATTTATGCTTTTTTGATTATACTAAGGCTTTCGATCAGGTAAGACATGAAGAATTGATCAACTGACTAGAAAGACTCAATATTGATGGAAAAGATCTACAAATAATCAGAAATATGTATTGGGAACAAACAGCTGCAATGAGAATAAAAAGCGATATAAGCTCTTTCCAAAACATCAAAAGTGGAATCAGACAGGGTCGTGTTTTGTCACCAGATCTGTTTTCACTTTACAGCGAAAACATCGTGAGAAACCTAGAGGAAGACCCTGGATTAAGTTTGGAGGAAACATGATAAACAACATTTGATACGCAGATGACACCGTGCTAATTGCAGAAAGTGAAAGGGACCTACAAAACGTTGTGAATATACTTGAAATAGAAAACAAAGATAAGGGGTTGGAATTAAACAGCAGGAAGACTGAAGTCATGGTGATCAGTAAAAATCATGAAATCCCCTCATGCAAAATAACAGCAAATGGCAGAACCTTGAGACAGGTTGATAAGGTTAAATACCTGGGAATGATCATTTCACCAGACGGTAGATGCACATCAGAAATAGCCAGCAGAATTGGCCAAGCCAAAACAACATTCAAGAAGATGACAAGCATTCTTACCAACAAATGCCTATTGATTAACATCAGGAAGAGAGTTCTTGAATGTTATATAGAACCAATACTGTTGTACGGTTGCGAGTCGTGGACAGTCATCGAGCAAAGCCAGAACAAAATTGACGCAGCCGAGATGTGGTTTCTAGGAAGAATGTTGAAAGTTCCATGGACAGCAAAGAAAACAAACGAGACAGTCTTGATTGAGGCAGACACAAGTAGATCATTCATAAGGAAGATTAGGAAAAGACAGGCAACATTTATAGGACATTTTATGAGGAAAGGGGAATTCAACACCGGGTCACAACGGGAAAGCTGGAAAGAAAGAGAGCACCGGGTAGACCCAAGGAGAAGATGCTAGATGGACTTGCAGAGTGGCTGGGGATAAGGAGGGTGGAAGAGATGCTTGAGGCAACAAGTGATAGAGACAGATGGAAGTCCATAATCGCCAACGCCATGCGGCAAGGCACCTGATGATGATGATGACTACTTGTTGCACAAATACGATTTTCTATCAGGTGTCACACATAATTTTCCTTACAATTGATACTGAATCTTGATCTTGGTTTGTTATTAGAAACCAGAATATAGAAACAGAACGAGAACGAGAAATTAGCATAAGAACCAAGACAGGCGTTGCTTGCTTGTTTGTTGACCAAAAATTCGATCGGAATATGCTGGTGCAAAGGAGATGAGGAGAAAATAAATATAATTGTCTATGTTTATGTATGTATGCTTATGTGCACCTGCTTTCTTGCTGCATGATATCATGTCAAAAACGAGTGGCATATAGGCAGTGCGGTCAAATTTACAAATTTACTGTGGTGGGATGCAGGTGTTTGTTCAATTGTCTCTCAAACTCGGAAAATTATTTGCATTAAAGAGACAACGCTATGGCCAGGCTCTCGCGGTCTTGTTTAATCAGACTTGAAAGAAGAAACTCGCCCGCTCGCCCACGCGCGCGTGCGTGCGTGCGTGCGTGCGTGTGTATGAGTGTGTGCGTGTGTGCGTGAGTGTGTGTGTATCTGTTTGTGTCTGTGTTCGTTCTTTAATTTAACGTCTTTTCACTATAAGTGATATTAGACGGGGGGGGGGGGGGGGGGGGGGGGGGGGGGGGAAGTGGAAATTAAAAAAAAAAAAAAAGTGAACAAAATAAAATGTAGAATGATAGTTGGACGGGTTGGATTTGGGCAGAGGGAAGACAGAGGAAAAAGACATTAGCAGGTGGGGGAACAGTAAAATGGAACGAGAACTTAACACTAACAATTAACTTCAACAACGTGAAGGGAAATTGTAACACTAAAATACAAACCGAATAAAGTTAAAGTAATGCATTAACAGGACTGTGAACTAATGATTCTGAAATTCTAACTAACAACGTTTGATCTGATGTAATTTTCTGGAAATGATTTTCAGAATACTTTTCTTGAGTAAACATTTTCGGTAAAAAAGAACGTAGCATTTTGCAGTAGAATAAACAGTGAAACAGTGTGAACTGTTCGCAGCAAATACACTTGACATTTTTACAATATTTTGTTTTCAATGCGTTTAGCTGAATACGAAAACAAACAGCAACAATCGATCTCAAATGATACATGGAAGAATACTGCAATTTTTTACATACATTTTGAACGGTAAGCTTTATCATTTGTTGTGACACAAACTGTTCATCTGAATGTTCATGAAATCGAGTCCATGAGACTGATTCGAGCAAGTTGCAAGCTTCTTTTACGGAGGTATGAACATGTAATTCTATAGCATTATCAGCATTCTGGGCACCTTGCTTAGCTGCTCTGTCAACTACTTCGTTGCCGTGAAGACCAACATGAGAAGGCACCCAGCATAAACTGATATCTGTAACTTTGACCCTTAAACGATGTATAAGATGATTTGCCTCAGTAATTAAATCAGGTCTTGTGTCGGCATTAAAAGACCGTAAGGCATATAATACAGATTTTGAGTCAACAAAGAGAACTACTTTGAAAGACATGGGTTTAAGATTTACTAGATAATGCAATGCTTGATTAATAGCGACTAATTCCGCTGTAAAGATCGATAAGTTTGCCCTAACGAAAAATGACTTTTTTATCTTAAATTTTGGAACATAAAATACTGCTCCAGCACATTTATTTTCTAAGACTGATCCATCGGTAAAAATGTGAAGGTGGGTACGGTATTTTTCATCGATGTGTTGTCTTGCTGTGGATATCGAAACGTTGACGTTTTCAGATTTCTTAGCGTCTGTATAATCAATATCAAAAGAGGCTTTTTGCATTTCCCATGTAGGGATAGGCGTTGTTGATGGTGTCTCAGCTATTTCATCCATATTTATGTTAGACTGTTTGACCAAGTCAGATATGTAAGTTGCAACAGTCATTTGTGATGAAATGCTTTTTGCTCGCTTTGGAAAGTCAACATCAGACCTGATTTTAATTTCCTTACTCACAAAATTGTCCGTTTGTGAAGTAGTTCTAACTGCAAATTTTGCTGTCGCTAGCTCACGATAGTTGTTCAGAGGCAGAATTCCAGCAACTTTGTACGTTTCCAGATTAGAGGCATGAGTAGGGACACCTAGAGCAATTTTAATACTTTTGCAGTCTAAGCTTTGTATCTTCTTTAATAAATATTTTGGTGCACTGAAGAACACTTCTTGCGCATAGGATAATTTAGATCGTACAAGTGCTGGTGATAGATGAATTAGTATGTTCTTATCCATTCCCCAAGGTAATCAGCTTATTATCTTTAGAAAATTTAAGGTTTTTCTTGCTTTTGTTGAAATATAATCAAAATGGACATTCCAGTTTAATTTCGATGTCATAAAGACTCCCAGAAATTTTACAACCTGTTCGTAATGTAACACTTCACCAAGCAATCTGAAAGTAGGCAAGTTACTTAAAGTACCACCAGAATTAAATAGCATTATGTTAGTTTTTTCCGCTGACAACGACAGACCATTTTCTAACATATAGTTTCCAAGATTATCAAGATCAGATTGATACAATTTCCTAATGTAATTCTGTGCTCTCTGTGGAGTTGTCTTTTTTAAAGTAATATTCATCCAAATACATATATCATCAGCATACTGTGCCAAAACAACACGATTTGAGAGTGCTTTAGGAAGATCTTGTATAAGAATATTAAATAAAAGCGGTGCTATCACAACCTTGTGGAATTCCCATATCAAGATGTCGTGAAGTAGAATAACTAGTTCCCACTCTTGCCTGAATAGTTCTATTGGCTAAAAAAGACTTAATATAATCATACATATTGCCAGATAAACCAATAGATTTCAGCTTGTACAATAAACGCGTATGCCAAACTTGATCGTAAGCTTTTTTCACATAAAAAAATGTAGCTAAAAGACTTTTTCTGCGGGCAAACTGTTTCTTGATGTGAGTGGTAAGTTTAACCAGGTGCTCAACTGTAGATCTCCCTTTTCTAAAACCAGCCTGATTTACTGGAATAACGTTATTTTTATCACAGTAATGTACAAGTCTGTTTAATACCAATTTTCCCAATAGTTTGCTCGTATGGGACGTTAAAGCAATAGGTCTGTAACTGTTTTTATTGTTTTTAGGTTTTCCTGCTTTTAATACTGGTATAACAACGGACTTTTGCCATAATTGTGGTATAGTTCCACCAACCCAGCATTTCTGAAAAAAATTGTGTAAAAAAATAATACAGTTTTCTGGAAGATGTTTAATCATTTCAGTTGAAACTGCATCGACACCTACCGAACTCCTTTTGTTGCGTAGAGACAAGATAGTGTTTTTTAACTCTTTTAAGGTGATTGGAGAATTAAACCAGCGATCATTCTGAGGTATTGGATCAGTGTAGATAGGGTTGTTAGCTGCCATTTCCCTGTAGTGTTTGCAGGTAGGAGTCAAACCGTCTACTTTACTATTTTGGGAAAAAAGTTCCACAAAAGTTTCAGCTTTGTCCATGTCGGAAAGAAATTTGTGACTTGTATCAATCATTATTGGACACCTAGGTAAGTTGGCTCCATTTTTCATTTGATTCATTTTTGTCCAGACTTTATGGAAATCCTTGAAATCTGAAATTTCTTTTGTGCAGTATGATGCCCAATAATTTTTCTTTGCTTCAGCGATGATTTTATTACACTGGGTGTTAGCTTTTTTCATTTCCATATGATCTTCAGGTTTCCTGCTTTTGATGTAGATTTTGTATTTCTCTTTTTTATACTGAACTGCTTGCTCACATGTGTGTCTGTGTGTGTGTCTGTATGTGTGTGTGTGTGTGTGTGTGTGTGTGTGTGTGTGTGTGTGTGTGTGTGTTTGTGCGTGTATGTATGTGTGTGTGTGTGTGTGTGTGTGTGTTTGTGTGTGTGTGTGTTATTTGCGCAATTGACTTCATTATCATCATCGTCATGTGCCCTGCCAAGTGGCGTTGGCAATCATGGCCCTCCATACGAATCTATTCCTTGTCGCCGTAAGCACATCTTCCACCCTGTCTGTCCTCAGCCACCCTGCAAGTCCGTCCAATATTTTCTCCCTGTGTCTACCTGGTGTTATCTTTCCCTCCAGCTTTCCTGTTGTGACCAGGTGCTCTAATTTCCCTTTCTTCATAAAATGGCATATAAGTGTTGTTTGTCTTTTCCTACTCTTCTTTGTTAATGATCTTCTTGTGTCTGCCTCCTTCAAGACTGTCTTCGCTGCCCAATATTCTTCTTAGAAACCACATCACAGTTGCTTTAACTTTGTTCTGACTTTGCGTGTTGACTGTCCATGCCTCACAATCGTCCAACGGTATCGGTTCTATCTAACACACAAGAACTCTCTTCCTGATTGTTAACTGATAGACATTTGTTGGTAAGAACACTTTTCATCTTTTGAATGCTGTTTTGGTTTGTCCGATCCTGCTGGCTATTTCTGATGTGCATCTGCTGTCTGGTGAGATGACCCTTCCCACATATTTAAACTTACGAACCTGTCTCAATGTTGAAGCATTTGCTGTTATTTTGCTTGAGGGGATTTCTTTCTTTATATTGTTTACCATGGTTTCAGTAGTCTTGCTGTTTAGCTCCAGCTTTTTATTTTTGTTTTCTATTTCTATCATATTCACACGATTTTGTAGGTCTTTTTCATTTTCTGCAATTAGCACGGCGTTATCTGCGTAACGAATGTTGTTTATCATTTTTCCTCCTACCTTTTCCCCAGGGCATTCTTCTAGGTTTCTCATGATGGTTTCGCTGTAAAGTGAAAACAAATCTTGTGACAGATTACAACCTTGCCCATTTCCTCTCTTCATATTTTGGAAGGAGATTATATCATTTTCTACTCTCATTGCTACTTTTTGTTGCTAATACATATTATTTCTGATTTTTCTTAGATCTTCTCCATCGATATAGAGCCTTTCTAATTTGTGGATCAATTCTTCGTGTCTTACCGGATCGAAAGCTTAAATATGAATCAACAAAGCATGAATATAAATCCTTATTCAACCCTGTTGGTTTACGATTACTGATATTGCACATTCTGTGTTTTTGTGCAGGTGTGTGTGTGTGTGTGTGTGTGTGTGTGTGTGTGTGTGTGTGTGTGTGTGCGTGTGTGTGTGTGTGTGCGTGTGTGTGTGTGTGTGGATGTGTGTATATGGTGTGTGTGTGTGCGCGATCACATGTGTGTGTGTCTGTGTGTGTTTGTGTGCGTGCGTGCGTGAGAGCGCGCGGTCCACGCACCTGCGCTCCTGCGTGTGTGTCTGTGATGGTGTTTTATCGATTTTAATAGGCGTATTGTGGTGGGGAATGTCGGGGATGGGGATGGGTGTGTGTGCGGAGAAGTTGCCGTTTCACAGGTGGATATGTGAGTGAGCGTAATGATGTGAGTGTGAATGCAGTGAGCGTGATATTACCAAGCAACATACCTGTTCTCAAAAACATGGCAATAAAGTATCTTGTATCTTGTCATGATTATTAAAAGTCGAAATAAAATCTCTGTCCAGTTTATTTCGATTAATATGAAACCATAAAAGGAGTCTGATTTGGATATCTCCTGAGAAATATGATTTACGGTCTAAAAGCATTTCACAGAATGTACACTTCTGTTTACCATTAAAGAGATTTTGGCTTGTGTAAAGATGAACACAGAACAAATGAACGAGAGAGAGAGAGAGAGAGAGAGAGAAGAGAGAGAGAGAGAGAGAATGAGAGAGGAAGAGAGACACGGAGAGAGGGAGAGAGGGAGGGATATATATGCACACACACACACGAGCACGCGCGCAGAGAGAGAGAGAGAGAGAGGGAGGGAGGGAGAGAGAGAGACACACACAGACAGAGAGACAGAGACAGAAACACAGAGAGACAGATAGAGTCAGACAGACAGAGAGGGAGAGAGACAGAGAGACAATAATGGGAAGCAGGAAAAAGAGAAATGAACGAGATGTTGTTGCATTAGCAAAATAATATGAACAATAAAACGAAATGAAACATACAAAAATATTTGTAAAATCAGTCTTTGTGGAAAAAGCAATCTTTGACAGCACGGAAGCGCGGTCATTGATATGTTCGTAAATTAAAAAAAAAGAAAAACAAAATATACACTTACTTTTAAAAACTGACTATTCCTGGCCAGATATCACATTGCAACAGACTGAAAGAGACACTGGCATGGATACATTCGAACAAGCATATTAATGACACAAACGCATTCAGAAACAAACAACAAACAAACGAACGAACAAACAAACAAACGAACGAACAAACAAACAAACAAACAAACAAACAAACAACAAACAAACAACCAGCCTTCAATCCAACCAGTCAACCAACAATCAATAACGACACAGAGACAGTTTTTCAAGCCTTCCCCGCCTGCTCCATCCCGAAAAACAAAATCAGCACATTTGTCTCAAGTGAAGCTGGTTGCCAACTTGTCAGTTTGAACATCTGGCAAGAAATTTGTGACGTCGTGGACATCCACTTGAGCCTCTCATGTTTCAACGATCAGACAGCTGGTTCAGCAGGTGCTTTAGGAGTTTTTGTGATAAAAGGGGACACCTTCAGCCTAAGCAAAGCAGAGAACTTTGGTGACCACGACATCTTGAGCCAACACCATGAGAACTGTTCTTCTTCTTCTGCTGGCTTTGACCTGTTTGGCTGCAGTGCAGGTAAGTAACTTTTTTGAAAGAGGCGCCTCTTATCCTGGTCAAAACATAAAAGATGAATTATTGTTGTCTTTCTGGTCGTCGTTTTTGTTGTAGTTTGTTGTTTGTAGTTATCTTACATTCAAGACATGAACGAACCAACATAACAAAAGAATAACTAGTTTCAAAAGCAAAATGTCTGGCGTAATTTTTA
>JAPXFY010000021.1:53320470-53322970 GCA_030674185.1 Monoplex corrugatus
CTGGAAAGACCCATCAAATGATCTGAGCTCAGATTAAATATAACAAATTTGACAAGATTTTCATTCATACGCAAATTTCTAGTGCTGAAAGATGGTTCACATATGCAGAAAAAAAAAAAATGTGTGTGTGTGTGTGTGTGTGTGTGTGTGTGTGTGTGTGTGTGTGTGTGTGTGTGTGTGTGTGTGTGTGTGTGTGTGTTAGTTTGTATCTATTTGTGAAACATGAAATAGTATGCAGTTCATATGTACATATACGCACACAATAATACACAAACACACATCCAAATCGACATACACACACTTACTCATGGATATAAATAATGCATATGAATAATACATTACCTGATCTAAAAAAAATAACGAGGGAAAGAGGGAGAAATAAAGACATTGGGGGAGAAAGAGAGAAAGAGAGAGAGAGAGAGAGAGAGAAAGAGAAAGAGAGACAGAGAAAGAGAGACAGAGACAGATTGAGAGAACGAGAGACAAAAAGACAGATAGACAGACAGGCAACGAAATAAAGAAAACATAAACAGAGAGAGAGAGGGGGGTGGAGAGAGAGAGAGACAGAGAGGGAGAAAGCGATGGAAACACAGAGGGGAGAAAGAGAGAGAGAAGGATTCAGAGATAGGGAGAAGAATGGAGAGAGAGATAAACAGAAAGACTTACACATGAACGAGACATTTCGAATTGACCCCAGCATGTAAACCAAAAATAAAGAAAAAGAAAAGCAGAGAGAGATAGAGAGAGAAAGAGACACATAGACAGAGACAGAGACAGAGAAAGAGAGAGAGAGAGAGAGAGAGAGAGAGAGAGAGAGAGAGAGAGAGAGAGAGGGAGTCGAATGGAGAGAGAGATAATCAGAAAGACTTATTCTTGAACGAGACATTTCCAGTGTCGAATTGACCTCAAAAAGAAAGAAAGGGAAAAAGAGAGAAAGAGATAGATAGATAGAGAAAGAGACAGAGAGAGATAGAGAGTGAGTGAGAGAGAGAGAGAGACAGTGAGAGAGAAACAGAGACTGATTGATTGATTGAGTTGAGGTTTTACGTCGACACCCACCTCAGGTGATATGGCCGACGGGGATAACCATCCCAGGGAAGTGGGGGAAGGGGGACCTATCTAATCCTATACTGACACCACCAGAACAACAATGATGTTAAGATGGGACAGCGAGATGGCCAATTTTAATATAGCGCACCCCGGGATTCGAACCCACATGTGGCATGTGGATTCGACGAGAGAAACAGAGAGTGAGATGGAGTGAGAGAGAGAGAGAGAGGTTAGAGAGAGAGAGAGACAGAGGCACAGATAGAAAAAGGAAGACTGAGAAAAAGTTTAAAGCTGAATCTAATGTACACCGTCTACTTTTAGAACTTGAAGGGGAAAGGCAAACTGTAATGAAAGGACTGAATATCTAGGGATATACACAGATTCAAGTATAAGATTCCTATTGTAGTAATGGTTGTGTTTAATGAAATGTGACTGAAATGTCATGAGAGAATTCTGATAGGAAGTATACTCCTGACGCAATCCTATGTATTGTTTAAGTGTGTGTAATTTGGCTGTGTTCTCCTTTCAGATTACAACACCACTAGCAGCTATGGCTACTCAGGTAAACACCAGCATCTGTGTTTTTGTGTGTGTTTGTTATTGTGGTTCTTTCTGTGATTGTATGTGGTATGTGAGTATATGTGTGTGTGATTTGAGTGCGCGTGCGTGTGTGTTTGTTTGTTTGTGTGTGTGTGAGTGTGTGTGTGAATGTGTGTGAATGTGTGTGTGTGTGTGTGTGTGTGTGTGTGTGTGTGTGTGTGTGTGTGTGTGTGTGTGTGTGTGTGTGTGTGTGTGTGTGTGTGTTAGTTTGTATCTATTTGTGAAACATGAAATAGTATGCAGTTCATTCGCACATATACGCACACAATAATACACAAACACACATCCAAATCGACAATCACACACTGACTCATGCATATAGATAATACATTACCTGATCTAAACAGAAACAACACAGATAAACAGGGAGAAAGAAAGACAAAAAGGGTGAGAGAGAGAGAGAGAGAGAGAGAGAGAGAGAGAGAGAGAAGAGACAAACAGACAGACAGACAGACAGATATAAAAAAGATAGAGAGACAGATTGAGAGAGGAGAGAGACAAAGAGAGAAGGATAGATAGAAAGATAGACAAATAACAGAGAAAATGAGAGACAAACAGATAGATAGGCAAGCAGCGAAATAGAGAAACAGATAAAGACAGAGAGAGACAGACAGAGACAGAGACACAGAGAGAGACAGAGAAATGGATGGAAAGAGAGAGGGGAGAAAGAGAGAGATGAAAGAATCAGAGATAGAGAGAAAAAGGCAGAGAAAGATAGACAACAAGAATTACACTTAAACGAGATATTTCCAGTTTCGTATTGACCCCATCATCTAAGCCAAAAAGAAAAAAATAGAGAAAAACAGAGAGAGAGAGAGAGGGAGAGAGAGAAGGAGAGAGAGACAGATAG
>JAPXFY010000021.1:53327970-53335470 GCA_030674185.1 Monoplex corrugatus
AGGTATACAATTCCTCTTGCAATAATGCCTGTGTTTAATGAAATGTGACTCAAACGTCATGACAGAATTATGATAGGAAGTATACTCCTGACGCAATCCTATGTATTGTTTAATTGTGTGTAATTTGGCTGTGTTCTCACTTCAGAGTTCAACGCCTCTAGCAGCTACGACTACTCAGGTAAATACCAGCATCTGTGTTTTTGTGTGTGTTTTTTTATCGTGGTTCTTGTGTGATTGATTGCATGTGAGCTATGTGTGTGTTTGTGTGTGTGTTGTGTGTGTGTGTGTGTGTGTGTGCGTGTGTGTGTGTGTGCGTGTGTGTGTGTGTGTGTGTGTGGTGTTGTGTGCGCGCGAGCGTGTGTGTGTGTGTGTGTGTGTGTGTGTGTGTGTGTGTGTGTGTGTGTGTGTGTGTGTGTGTGTGTGTGTTTTACGTGCGTGTTTGAGGTTTTTTTGGTGTGTATTCATGTATATATAAATGTATGTATGTATATGTGTATATATATAGATATATGTAAAATTATGTATGTATATATATATAATATATATATATATATATATATATATATATATATATATATATATATATATGGTGGTGGTCTTTGATTTAATGTCTATTCACTAAAGTGATTTTAGACAACAACAAAAAAAAGACAAAAAAAAGGGGGGTGATAAGAGGAGGAGTGAAGAGAATATTTGAAAATTGTCAATTTTGAACTTGAGAGAGAGAAACAGAGACAGGGAAAGAAAGAGACAGAGAGTGACATGGAGAGAGAGGGGGGTGAGGGAGGTACAGAGACAGACGCAGAGACAGAAAACGAAGGACTGAGAATAAGTTTACCGCTGAATATAATGTACATCGTCTACTTTTAGAACGTAAAAAAGAACTGCAAACTGTAATGAAAGGACTGAATATCTAGGGATATACACAGATTCAAGTATAAGATTCCTCTTGCAGTAATGCCTGTGTTTAATGAAATGTGACTCAAACGACATGACAGAATTATGATAGGAAGTATACTACTGACAGAATTCTGAGTATTGTTTAATTGTGTGTAATTTGGCTGTGTTCTCCTTTCAGAGGACTACCCCTCTAGCAGCTACGACTACTCAGGTAAATACCAGTATCTGTGTTTTTGTGTATGATTTATTGTGGTTCTTTGTGTGATTGCATGTGGCATGTTGAGTATATGTGTGTGTGTTTGTTGTGTGCGCGCGAGCAAACGTGCATGTGTGTGTGTGCTGGTTTGTGTATATATGTGCGTGGGTGTGTGAGTGTTTTTTTGTGTTTGTGTATGTATGTATGTATAAATGTATGTATGTATATGTGTATGGATATGCATATATATATGGACATATACATATATGCATATATATATATATATGTGCGTGTGTGTGTGTGGGTGTGTGTGTGTGTGTGTGTGATTGAGTGTGTGTGGTGTGTGTGTGTGTGTGTGTGTGTGTGTGTGTGTGTGTGTGTGTGTGTGTGTGTGTGTGTGTGTGTGTGTTAGTTTATATCTATTTGTGAAACATGAAATAGTATGCAGTTCATACGTACATATCCGCACACAATGATTTACAAACACACATACAACTCCACATACATACACAGACTCATGCATATAAGTAATACAATACCTGATCTAAACAGAAACAAAAGAGGAAAAGAATGAGAAAAAGAGACAGAGAATCATAGAGAGAGAGAGAGAAAGAACAGGAGATAGTGAGAGAAAGAGAGGGACAGATAGATTGAGAGAGACAGAGAGAGAACGAGAGACAAAAAGAAGAGAAAACGAGAGACAGACAGATAGAGAGACAGGCACCGAAATAGACAAACAAATAAAGAGATAAAAAAGAGGAGAGATGAGAGAGAGAGAGAGAGAGAGAGAGAGAGAGAGATCGATAGAGAGAGAGAGTGAGAGAGAGAGAAAAACCGATGGAACGAGAGTGGGAAGAAAGAGAGAGAGGGATTCAGAGATAAGGAGAAGAAGTGAGAGAAAGATAGACAGGAAGACTTACACTTAAACAAGACATTTCCAGTTTCGAATTGACCCCAGCATGTAAACCAAAAAGAAAGAAAGATAGAAAAGAAAAGAGAGAGAGAGAGAAAGAAAGAGAGACAAACAGAGATAGAGAAAGAGAGAGACAAAGAGTGAGATGGAGAGAGAGGTGGGGTGAGGGAGGTATGGAAACAGAAGCCGAGACAGAAAACGGAGGACTGAGAAAAAGTTTACAGGTGAATATACTGTACACCGTCTACTTTTAGAACGTAAAAGGGAATTGCAAACTGTAATGAAAGGACTGAATATCTAGGGGTATACACAGATTCAAGTATAAGATTCCTCTTGCAGTAATGCTTGTGTTTAATGAAATGTGACTCAAACGTCATGACAGAATTATGATAGGAAGTATACTACTGACATAATTCTGAGTATTGTTTAATTGTGTGTAATTTGGCTGTGTTCTCCTTTCAGAGGACTACCCCTCTAACAGCTACGACTACTCAGGTAAATACCAGTGTCTGTGTATTTGTGTGTGTGTTTCATAGTGGTTCTTTGTGTGATTGCATGTGGCATGTGAGTATATGTGTGTGCGCATGCGTGTGTGTATGTGTGTGTGTTGGAGGAGAGAGAGAGTGTGTGTGTGTGTGGTGTGTGTGTGTGTGTGTGTGTGTGTGTGGTGTGTGTGTATGTGTGTTAGTTAGTTTGTATCTATTTGTGAAACATGAAATAGTATGCAGTTCATACGTACATATACACACACAATGACTCACAAACACACATACAAATCGACATACACACACTGACTCATGCGTATAAGTAATACAATACCTGATCTAAACAGAAACAAAAGAGCGAAAGAATGAGAAAAATAGACAGAGAATCAGAGAGAGAGAGAGAGAGAGAGAGAGAAAGAAAGGGAGAAAGTGAGAAAAAGAGAGAGACAGATAGATTGAGAGAGACAGAGAGACGAAGAGAGAAAGAACGGGAGACAAAAAGACAGAGAAAATGAGAGACAGACAGATAGACAGGCAGCGAAATAGACAAGACAGATAAAGAGAGAGAAAGAGAGAGTGAGAGAGAGTGTTAGAGAGAGAGAATGTGAGAGACAGAGAGAAAGTGAGACAGAGACAGAGAGAGAGGGAAACTGATGGAACGAGAGAGGGAAGAAAGAGAGAGAGAGAGGGATTCAGAGATAGGGAGAAGAATTGAGAGAAAGATAGACAGGAAGACTTCCACTTAAACAAGACATTTCCAGGTTCCAATTGATCCCAGTATGTAAAACATAAAGAAAGAAAGAGAAAAGAAGGAGGAGAGAGAGAGAGAGAGAGAGAGAGAGAGAGAGGAGAGAGAGAGAGAGAGAGAGAAACAGAGACAGAGAAAGAAAGAGACAGAGAGTGAGATGGAGAGAGAGGGGGGTGAGGGAGGTTTCGGAGACAGAGGCAGAGACAGAAAACTGAGGACTGAGCAAATGTTTACAGCTGAATATAATGTACAGCATCAACTTCTAGAACGTAAAATGGAATTGCAATCTGTGATGAAAGGATTGAATATCTGCGGATATACACAGATTCAAGTATAAAATTCCTCTTGTAATAATGCCTGTGTTTAATGAAATGTGACTCAAACGTCATGACAGAATTATGATAGAAAGTATACTCCTGACGCAATTCTAAGTATTGTTTAATTGTGTGTAATTTGGCTGTGTTCTCCTTTCAGAGTTCTACCCCTCTAGCAGCTACGACTACTCAGGTAAATACCAGCATCGTGTTTTTGTGTGTGTTTGTTATCGTGGTTCTTTGTGTGATTGCATGTGGCATGTGAGTTTATGTGTGTGTTTGTGTGTGTGTGTGTGAGTGTGTGTGTGTGTGAGTGTGTGTGTGTGTGTGTGTGTGTGTGTGTGTGTGTTTGTGTGTGTGTGTTTGTGCGCGCGCGAACGTGTGCTGTCTATGTGTGTGCGTGTGCGTGTGTGTATTTGTGTGTGTGCTTGTGTGTGCATGTATGTGTGTGCGATTGTGTGTGTGAGTGAGTGAGTGAGTGAGTGTGTGTGTGTGTGTGTGTGTGTGTGTGTGTGTGTGTGTGTGTGTGTGTGTGTGTGTGTGTGTGTGTGTGTGTGTGTGGAGTTTGTATCTATTTGTGAAATATGAAATAGTGTGCAGTTGATACGTACATATTCGCACACAATGATACACAAACTACACAAACAAATCGACATACACACACAGACTCATGCGTAATACAATACCTGATCTAAACAGAAAAAAAGAGCAAAAGAATGAGAAAACAGAGACAGAGAAGATATAACCAGATCAGGAAAGCAATAGAAAAAATTGACTCAACGTATACTGAGCAATTTACCTGAATATAAGACAGATCAATTCTAGAAGTAATGAATAATTGATAATTTATCTCATATACACAGATTCAAGTATAAAATTCCTCTTGTAATAAGCCTGTGTTTAATGAAATGTGACTCAAACGTCATGACAGAATTATGATAGAAAGTATACTCCTGACGCAATCCTATGTATTGTTTAATTGTGTGTAATTTGGCTGTGTTCTCACTTCAGAGTTCAACGCCTCTAGCAGCTACGACTACTCAGGTAAATACCAGCATCTGTGTTTTTGTGTGTGTTTGTTATCGTGGTTCTTTGTGTGATTGCATGTGGCATGTGAGTATATGTGTGTGTTTGTGTGTGTGTGTGTGTGTGTGTGTGTGTGTGTGTGTGTGTGTGTGTGTCGTGTGTGTGTGTGCGTGTGTGTGTGTGCATGTGTGTGTGCGCGCGAGCGTGTGTGTGTGTGTGTGTGTGTGTGTGTGTGTGTGTGTGTGTGTGTGTGTGTGTGTGTGTGTGTGTGTGTGTGTGTGTTTACGTGCGTGTTTGAGTTTTTTTTGGTGTGTATTCATGTATATATAAATGTATGTATGTATATGTGTATATATATAGATATATGTAAAATTATGTATGTATATATATATATATATATATATATATATATATATATATATATATATATATGGTGGTCTTTGATTTAATGTCTATTCACTAAAGTGATTTTAGACACACACAAAAAAAAGAAGAAAAAAAAGGGGGGTGATAAGAGGAGGAGTGAAGAGAATATTTGAAAATTGTCAATTTTGAACTTGAGAAAAGATGATCAAAACAACTGTTTTAAAGAGGGGAAGGTAAAACTAACAAATAATGTTACCATAATTAACGATTTAAACAAACAAACTAACAAACAAAATTGATAAATATCTGGAAGAAACGAAGAAAAAAATAAAACTAATAATTGACTAACCATAACAGTGAACAAGTGAAATAACATTTTAAAGGTAATTTGCTATAGGACTTTTTGACAGGCTAACAAATAATTCATACAGTAATGATGATGAGGCAAATATATCAGAAACTGTACTCATAGATAGTGTTGGAATATGTCGTTTTACCTTAACGCAAGAAAGAATATGACTATGTGTTATCTTCTTTCCACACAGACATACTATGTTCTTGGTGTATTTTGTTTTGAATGCATCAAGTTTCCATCTGTACATAAGGGATTGTATAATCTGCATGCTGCTTAAGTTATTTTGCTAATTTCAAAGTTCATGTGACATTTATCATACTTTTTCTGTTTTAATTGGAACTGCTTCCAGACGTAGTTGTCTACTAAAGTGTAATTCTCGTGCAACGAGAGAGAAAGCTGGATATTGTTTGAATCTGGTGAGTTATTAGCTCCCCGTTTGGCAGCCCTGTCAACTTTATCATTATAACGAAAAGAACTATGAGAAGGTATCCAGCAGAAAGTAATATCAGTGCCTCTTAAAGATAAATAATGAATCAAGTGACTAATTTCCAGAATCATTTCTGATCTTGTTTGTAATTTTGATAATTCAAGAGCCTGAAGTACTGATTTTGAATCAACGCAAAAAAGTGTTTGAAAAATTGTCCTAGGAAGACTTATAAAGTTTAAAGCCATTAATATTGCAAAGAGTTCAGCTTTAAAGACAGATTTATCAAGTCCTATGTAGAAAGATTTTTCAATTTTGAGAGCAGGTATTAAAAACGCTGAGCCTGCTTTTCTTTCAATTACTGATCCATCAGTGTAAATTTTCAAATGATCGGAATATAAGTCGTCTATATGACATTTAACCTGACTTGCCAGTAAGTTTATATTGTCTCCTTTTTTTAAATTAGTGTGGTGTACGTCCAATTGTGCTCTTTGGAGTTCCCAACTGGGTACTGGCGAAAAGGAAGGTCTTATAGATACAGGATCTACGTGTAGATCAATTCCTGATCAATATATATATAAAATATGTACTATATATATATATATATATATATATATATATATATATATATATATTGTGTGTGTGTTGTGTGTGTGTGTGTGTGTGTGTCGTTAGTTTAGATCTATTTGTGAAACATGAAATAGTATGCAGTTCCTACATACACATACGCACACAATAATACACAAACACAATACAAATGGACATACACACACAGACTCATGCATATAAATAATACACTACCTGGTCTAACAGAAACAAAAGAGCAAAAGAATGAGAAAAAGAGACACAGAATCAGAGAGAGGGGAGAGAGAGAGAGAGAGAAAAAAGGGAGAGAGTGAGAGAAAGATAGAGAGAGAGATAGATTGAGAGAGACAAAGAGAGATAGAACGAGAGACAAAAAGACAGAGGAAATGAGAGACAGACAGATAGACAGACAGGCAGCGAAGTAGACAACAGATAAAGAGAGAGAAAGAGAGAGAGAGAGAGAAAGAAAGAGCGATAGAGAGAGAGAATGAGAGAGAGAGAGACATAGAAGAGAGGGAGAAATTTATGGAATGAGAGAGGGAAGAAAGAGAGAGAGAGAGAGAGAGATTCAGAGATAGGGAGAAGAAGTGAGAGAAAGATAGACAGGAAGACTTCCACTTAAACAAGACATTTCCAGGTTCCAATTGACCCCAGCATGTAAAACATAAAGAAAGAAAGAGAAGAGAGAGAGAGAAGAGAGAGAGAGAGAGAGAGAGAGAGAAACAGAGACAGGGAAAGAAAGAGACAGAGAGTGAGATGGAGAGAGAGGGGGGTGAGGGAGGTACAGAGACAGACGCAGAGACAGAAAACGAAGGACTGAGAATAAGTTTACCGCTGAATATAATGTACATCGTCTACTTTTAGAACGTAAAAAAGAACTGCAAACTGTAATGAAAGGACTGAATATCTAGGGATATACACAGATTCAAGTATAAGATTCCTCTTGCAGTAATGCCTGTGTTTAATGAAATGTGACTCAAACGACATGACAGAATTATGATAGGAAGTATACTACTGACAGAATTCTGAGTATTGTTTAATTGTGTGTAATTTGGCTGTGTTCTCCTTTCAGAGGACTACCCCTCTAGCAGCTACGACTACTCAGGTAAATACCAGTATCTGTGTTTTTGTGTATGTTTTAATGTGGTTCTTTGTGTGATTGCATGTGGCATGTTGAGTATATGTGTG
>JAPXFY010000021.1:53337970-53342970 GCA_030674185.1 Monoplex corrugatus
GAGGGAGGTCGGAGACAGAGACAGAGACGGGAAAAACGGAGGACTGAGAAAAAGTTTACAGCTAAATTTATAATGTTACACCTTTCTACTTCCAGAACGTAAAGGGAAAATTGCAAACTGTAATGAAAGGACTGAATATTGGGGAAATTATACACAGATTCAAGTACAAGATTCCTCTTGCGGTAATGCTTGTGTTTAATGAATTGGACTCAAACGTTATGACAGAATTATGATAGAAAGTATACTACTGACAGAATTCTGGTATTGTTTAATTGTGTGTAATTTGGCTGTTTCTTCTTTTCAGAGGACTACCCCTCTAGCAGCTACGACTATCAGGTAAATACCAGTATCTGTGTTCTTATGTGTGTGTTTTATTGTGGTTCTTTGTGTGATTGCATGTGGCATGTGAGTATATGTGTGTGTTTGGTATGCGCGTGCGTACGTTGGGGTTGTGTGTGTGTGTGTGTGGTGTGTGTGTGGGGTGTTGTGTGTGTGCGCGCGCGCGCGCGCAAACGTGCGTGTGTGTGTTGTTGTTCGTGTGCTGGTTTTTGTGCATATATGTGCGGGGGGTGTGTGAGTGGTTTTTGTGTGTGTGTGTAGTATGTATAATTGTATGTATGTGTTGTGTATTTAGACATGTATATATATGGACAAAATACATATATGCATATATATGTCTCCTGTGTGTGTGTGGAGTGGGGTGTGTGAGAGAGAGAGTGTTTGTGTGTGTATTGGTTGTGTGGTGTGTGTGTTTTTGGTGTGTGTTTTGTGTGTGTGTGTGTGTGTTGTGTGTGTGTGTGTGTGTGTGTGTGTGTGTGTGTGTGTGTGTGTGTGTGTTAGTTTGTATCTATTTGTGAAACATAAAATAGTATGCAGTTCATACGTACATATACGCACACAATAAAACACAAACACACATTCAAATCGAAAAACACACACTGACTCATGCATATAAATAATACATTACCTGATCTGAACAGAAACAAAAGAGCAAGAGAATGAGAAAAGAGACAGAGAATCAGAGAGAGAGAGGGGAGAGAGAGAGAAAGAAAAGGGAGAGAGTGAGAGAGAGAGATAACTTGAGAGAGAACAGAGAGACAAGGAGAAAGAGAAACGACAGACAAAAAGACAGAGAAAATGAGACAGACATATAGACAGACAGGCAGCGAAATAGACAAACAGATAAAGAGAGAGAAGAGAGAGAGAGGAGAGAGAGAGAGAGAGAGAGAGAGCGATATATAGAGAGAGAGTGAGTGAGAGAGAGAGACAGAGAGAGAGAGAAACCGATGAAAGAGAGGGAAGAAAGAGAGAGAGAGGGATTCAGAGATAAGGAGAAGAATTGAGAGAAAGGTAGACAGGAAGACTTACACATTAAACAAGACATTTCCAGTTTTGAATTTGACCCAGCATGTAAACCAAAAAAGAAAGAAGAGAGAAAAGAGAGAGAGAGAGAGAGAGAGAGAGAGAGAAACAGAGACTGAGAAAGAGAAGACAGAGAGTGAGATGGAGAGAGAGAGGGGGCTGAGGGAGGTACAGAGACAAGAGCAGAGACAGAAACGGAGGACTGAGAAAAAGTTTACTGCTGAATATAATGTACACCGTCTACTTTAGAACGTAAAATGGCAAATCTGTAATGAAAGGACTGAATATCTAGGGATATACCAGATTCAAGTATAAGATTCCTCTTGCAGTAATGCTTGTGTTTAATGAAATTGACTCTCAACACGTCATGACAGAATTATGATAGGAAGTATACTACTGACGGAATTCTCAGTATTGTTTAATTGTGCGTAATTTGGCTGTGTTCTCCTTTCAGAGGACTACCCCTCTAGCAGCTACGACTACTCAGGTAAATCCAGTATCTGTGTTTTTGTGAATGTGTTTTATTGTGGTTCTTTGTGTGATTGCATGCGGCATGTGAGTGTACGTGTGTGTTTGTGGTATGCGCGCGCAAACGTGCTGTGTGTGTGTGTGTGTGTGTGTTTGTGTTTTTGGTGTTGTGCGCGCGAAACGTGCGTGGGTGTGTGTGAGTTTTGTGTGTGTGCTGGTTTGTACATATATGTGCGTGGGTGTGTTAGTGTTTTTGTGTGTGTGTGTGTGTTTGTATGTATGTATAAATGTATGTATGTATATGTTTGTATGTATACGCATATATATATTGACATATACATATATGCATATATATATATTATATATATATATATATATATATATATATATATATGTTTATGTGTGTGTGTGTGTGTTGAGTGATGTGTATGTGGTACGTGAGTATATGTGTGTGTTTAGTGTGCGCTGCGTGGTTTGTTGTTTGTGTGTGTGTGTGTGTGTGTTTGTTGTATGTATGTGTGTGGTGTGTGTGTTGTGTGTGTGTGTGTGTGTGTGTGTGTGTGTGTGTGTGTGTGTGTGTGTGTGTGTGTGTGTGTGAGTGTTAGTTTGTATCTATTTGTGAAACATGAAATAGTATGCAGTTCATACGTACATATACGCACACAATGATAAACAAACACACATTCATATCGACATACACACACTGACTCATGCAGAGAGAGAGAGAGAGAGAGAGAGAGAGAGAGAGAGAGAGAGAGAGAGAGAGAGAGAGAAGAAGGAGAGAGTGAGAAGAGTGAGAGAGATAACTTGAGAGAGACAGAGAGACAAGGAGAGAGAGAGTACAAGAGAAAAAAAGACAGAGAAAATGAGAGACAGACATATAGACAGATAGGCAGCGAAATAGACAAACAGATAAAAAGAGAGAGAGAGATAGAGCGATATATATAGAGAGAGTGAGAGAGAGAGAGACAGAGAGAGAGAGAAACCGATGAAACGAGAGATAGGGAGAAGAAGTGAGAGAAAGGTAGACAGGAAGACTTACACTTCAACAAGACATTTTTGGTTTTGAATTGACCCCAGCATGTAAACCAAAAAGAAAGAAGAGAAAAAAGAGAGAGACAGAGGAGAGAGAGAGAGAGAGAGAGAGAGAGAGAGAGAGAGAGAGAGAGAGAGAAACAGAGACTGAGAAAGAGAGAGACAGAGAGTGATGATGGAGAGAGAGAGGGGGCTGAGGAAGGTACAGAGACAGAGGCAGAGACAGAAACGTATAAGATTCTTCTTGCAGTAATGCTTGTGTTTAATGAAATGTGACTCAAACGTCATGACAGAATTATGATAGGAAGTATACTACTGACGGAATTCTGAATATTGTTTAATTGTATGTAACTTGGCTGTGTTCTCCTTTCAGAGGACTACCCCTCTAGCAGCTATGACTACTCAGGTAAATACCAGTATCTCTGTTTTTGTTGTATGTTTTATTTGTGGTTTTATTGTGGCATGTGAGTATATGTGTGTGTTTGTGTGTGCGAGTGCGTGTGTGTGTGTGTGTGTTTGTGTGTGCGCGAGGCGTCAAACGTGCGTGTGTGTGTGTTTGAGTGTGTGCTGTTTGTTTATATATGTGCGTGGGTGTGTGAGTGTTTTTTTTGTGTGTGTATGCATGTATGTATAAATGTATGTATCTATATGAGTGTATGTATATGTATATATATATATATATTGGACATATACATATATGCATATAATATATATATATATATATATATATATATATATATATATGTGGTGTGTGTGTGTGTGTGTGTGTGTGGTGTGTGATTGAGTGTGTGTGTGGTGAGTGAGTGTGTGTGTGTGTGTGTGTGTGTGTGTGTGTGTGTGTGTGTGTGTGTGTGTGAGTGTTAGTTTGTATCTACTTGTGAAACATGAAATAGTATGCAGTTCATACGTACATATACACACACAACGATACACAAACACACAAACAAATCAACATACACACACTGACTCATGCATATAAGTAGTACAATACCTGATCTAAACAGAAACAAAAGAGCAAAAGAATGACAAAAAGAGGCAGAGATTCAGAGGGAGAGAGAGAGAGAGAGAGAGAGAGAGAGAGAGAGAGAGAGAGAGAAAGAAAGGGAGAGAGTGAGAGAAAGAGAGAGATTGAGAGAGACAGAGAGACAAAGAGAGAGAGAACAAGAGACAAAAACACAGAGAAAATGAAAGACAGACAGATAGGCAGACAGGCAGTGATATAGACAAACACATAAAATAGAGAAAGAGAGAGAGAGAGAGAGAGAGAGAGCGATGGAGAGAGAGAGAGAGAGAGAGAGAGAGAGAGAGTGAGAGAGAGATACAGAGACAGAGACAGAGAAACCGATGGAACGAGAGAGAGAAGAAAGAGAAAGAGAGAGAATTCAGAGATAGGGAGAAGAAGTGAGAGAAAGATAGACAGGAAGACTTACACTTAAACATGACATTTCCAGTTTCGAATTGACCCCAGCATGTAAACCAAAAAGGAAGAAACCGAAAAGAGAGAGAGATAGAGAGGGAGAGAGAGAGACAAACAAAGACAGAGAAAGAGAGAGACAGAGAGTGAGATGGAGAGAGAGGGGGGTGAGGGAGGTATAGAGACAGATGCAGAGACTGAAAACGGAGGACTGAGAAAAAGTTAACAGCTAATTTAATGTACACTGTCTACTTTTAGAACGTAAAAGGGAAAGGCAAACTGTAATGAAAGGACTGAATATCTAGGGATATACACAGATTCAAGTATAAGATTCCTCTTGCAGTAATGCTGTGTTTAATGAAATGTGACTCAAACGTCATGACAGAATTATGATAGGAAGTATACTACTGACGGAATTCTCAGTATTCTTTAATTGTGTGTAATTTGGCTGTGTTCTCCTTTCAGAGGATTACTCCTCTAGCAGCTACGACTACTCAGGTAAATACCAGTATCTGTGTTTTTGTTGTATGTTTTATTGTGGTTTTATTGTGGCATGTGAGTATATGTGTGTGTTTGTGTGTGCGCGTGCGTGTGTGTGTGTGTTTGTGTGTGTGCGAGCAAACGTGTGTGTATGTGTGTTTGTGTGTGTGCTGGTTTGTACATATATGTGCGTGGGTGTGTTAGTGTTTTTGTGTGTGTGTGTGTTTGTATGTATGTATAA
>JAPXFY010000021.1:53347970-53350470 GCA_030674185.1 Monoplex corrugatus
ACAACAGTATTGGTTCTATATAACATTCAAGAACTCTCTTCCTGATGTCAACTGACAGGCATTTGTTGGTAAGAATGCTTGTTATCTGCTTGAATGCTGTTTTGGCTTGGCCGATTCTGCCGGCTATTTTTGATGTGCATCTGCCGTCTGATGAAATGATCGTTCCCAGGTATTTGAATTTATCAACCTGTGTCAAGGTTGTGCCATTTGTTGTTATTTTGCATGAGGGGATTTCATGTTTTTACTGATCACCATGACTTCAGTCTTCCTGCTGTTTAGTTCCAGCCCCTTATCTTTGCTTTCTATTTCTAGTACATTCAAAGGTTTTGTAGGTCTCTTTCACTTTCTGCAATTAGCACCGTGTCATCTGCGTATCGAATGTTGTTTATCATTTTCCCTCCAACCTTTAATCCAGGGTCTTAAATGAAAAGTACAGTCCCAATTTTTACACATTTTACAGTATAAAAAGAGTATACAGTATAAAAGGATTTGGTATAAGCATGTATTTTACATGTTAAACCAAAGCTGTTAAATCTATAAGCAGCTTTGAATGCCACAGAGTATCGAATGACTTTTTTGACATCAAAGAATGTAGCCAAGTTGCCTTTTCTAAAGAGAAAACTGCCTTTTGGTCTGCTTTGTAATTTTCAACAACTGATCTATTATACATCACCCTCTCCTAAACCCTTCCTGATGTGCTGGTGTATTTCTTTTCTTCGCATTAATGAAACAATTGCTTCTGAATAATCTTTTCCATCTTGAGTTAGCATGTGATAAGAAATACTATCTATGAAAAAGACGCCAAAGTTTACATCAATTCGCCAAAATGAATGGGAGAGTTGACATAATGGCTCCCCTTAGAAACTGGATCATCAAAATATCATTTTGCTCTCTCTCTCTCTCTCTCTCTCTCTCTCTACTCTATATTATTCATTAATATATACATATATATATATACATATGTATCTGAGTCTCTCTCTCTCTCTCCCTCACACACACACACACCACACACACACACACACACACACACACACACACACACACACACACACACACACACACACACACACACAAGCACTGCACACTCAAGTACACCCACACCAACACAAATAACCATACACACACACACACCAACTTGTCCACCCCCATCCCCCAGACACACACACACATACATATACACATACACATAATTAATACTCATTCACTCAGACACGTGGATGTGCATTCTCTTTAAGGTCTGATACATAACAAAGCATGAATGTTAGACAACACAATTATAATATAACACTGACTCAGTAAGTTGCACGTAAAAACAGTTTCCTGGAATAATGAAGTTCATTTTAGAGAATGGAGTTATTTTCAGAAAATCATGACGAAGAAGCACTGATGTAAACACTTTAGAAAAAAACTTGAAGAGAGTGCATTCTTTTTCTGGAACGATCAGTAACACATTTTCCCATCTAGACAACTGTCACTCATCACCGGTCATCCTTCGCGTACTCTCTTCCAAGATTCTCTTACCAAACAAGACTCAGTATGACTGGTATATCACTTTTATTTCAGGCTAAACAGCAAGCGTTGAACATTCAGCTGCCTCCGCGACTTCAGGGAAACAGTTTGTGTTTCCATTGGAAATCAACTACATTATCAAGCCTGGCAAATAACTCCGAGTTTGTTAATAGTGATGGTTATATCAGCGGTACAGTTGTTGCCATTGCTGTTAGGCTCGAGCTCTTAATGGAATACGATGAGAAAAATTGAATAAACAAGCATGCTACACATTTGTGTGTGTGTGTGTATGTGTGTGTGTTGTGTGTGTGTGTGTTGTGTGTGTGTGTGTGTGTGTGTGTTTGTGTGTGTGTGTTTGTGTGTGTGTGTGTGGGGGGGGGGTGGGTTCTCTGACCGTCTATCTGTTGTCTGTCTGCCTACCTGTCCACCTGTCCGTCCGTCTGTTTGGTCTGTCTGTCTGTCTGTCTGTTCTGTCTCTCTCTCTCTCTTTTGCCCCTGACATTGTTTTGTTATGTCAAAACTGGTATTACAAAGAATAGGCAAAATCAAGCAGGAGAGAGAGAGGGACAGAGAGGAGGGAGAGAGAGGAGACAGACAGACAGACAGACAGACAGACAGACAGACAGACAGACAGAGAGTCAAAGTCAAATCAAAAAAAATTTTTTTTTCATTGAAAAGGTCTCTGACCCATACAATAGAGGCGAAGAAATGAAACCAAGAATTTAAATCAGTTAAGTACAAAAGTTAATTATGTTGTGTAGTAACTTGTTCCTAAATTCTAACACAGATTTTGCGCTCCCATTTCAGCAAGCATTAGAAGCCAGACTACAAAGTACAAAAACAGTAAGACTCAGAACACTCCTCAAAAAGGAGCGCCCAAGCCTACCCTTTATACTCTGCAACTACCCTACACACAACTATGAGAGAGGAGAGAAATACATACAATATATTGGTCTTATATTCAAAATGAATAGTTATGATTTCTGCCATT
>JAPXFY010000021.1:53357970-53365470 GCA_030674185.1 Monoplex corrugatus
ATGTTGTTTCCACCGTTTTTCTGATGTTGGTGTTTCTGCTCATGCAGGATTTGGTCTTGTTGACGCAGCTGTTCTTCAACGTATTTCACAAAATGTTGATGCTTGTGCGTTTGTGGCTTGGTCAGTGTCCATCCCAAGCACTAGTGTGTCTGGGTTGAGATTTAAAATCATAAAAGAGATAAGCTAGGCTTAAGAAGCCCTTAAGAAGACTAAGTTTGGATTATGTGGTTTTGCTTGAAAACTTTTGGACCAGTCTCGTTTAAAAATCTGTTTAAGAAAGAATCAATAAGCCTTTCTGTGTGTCTGTCTGTGTGTCTGTGTGTCTGTCTGTCTGTTTGTCTGTCTGTCTGTCTCCTCTCTCTGTCTCTCTCTCTCCCTCGCTCACACGCTTGGTCACCGGGTTCTGTGTCTGCGTCAGACGTGCGATCATCCCTCTCCTTTCTTCATCGATTTGTGATAGTTTGAGAGTAATGCGGACAGAGATTTTTGACAGAGGAGTTTATAAAGGTTGTGTGCAATTGAAAATGACATGGATCAACGAATCAGGTCAGTAGATGGTCCACAATTAACATCGGAATTAATTAGTAGAGACAATGAAGGATTTTCTGTTTTCACCATGTGTTAAAACAAATTAAGTTAACATGTGTCGTCGGACCAGTACACTGTTGAAAATTGCACGTGCTTTCATTGCTTTAGAGACAAGACACTGTGAATTGTAGAACGTCCAAGGATCATTTCTCTGTGTGAACATTTGTTCGCTGAGCGTGAAAAGAAGCTTGTCTTTAACGGCATTATGGCTCAGGGAAATTGTGACCCACCCCCTTACCCTAACTTGATTGACTGGTGATTTGCACAGATACAACATGCACTACAATTGCATTCAGCAGCAGTACAGAGAACCATGGAAGAAAAGTTCAGCAACTTAGACGACAAACTTTCACAGTTCTTTACTGAAGTCAGGAAGCTGAAGGAATGTGTTTTTACAAATAGAGAATCAATTGACGATCGCCAAGGAAATAGCACAATAATGATGGACAGAATTGAAAAACTCGAAAGAAAACTGGAAGCAACTGAAAAAGAAGCAAAAGCGTGTAACTTGATATTCATCAATGTAGCGGAGCAAGAATGGGAGGACGACTACGTCACAACCGAAATTATCGTAGAAGTCCTCAACGGTCACACAAGGAAACCAGACTGGTACAAAGAAGACATTGTATACGCATATCGAATTGGAAAACCGCGCACCCACGGAAGCGGTCCTCGTCCTGTCCTGGTGCAGTTTTGTCGCTGGGCTGACAAAATGGCCATATTGAGAGATCCAGAATTGAGAGACAGCATGAGGTATAACGGAATCAGAGTGGCCTCTGACCTCACTACCTACCAAAGGGAATGCTCGCATTTCATCGTGGGCTTGGCAAGACAGCATACATTCACAAGGGAAAGCTCCATGTGAGGAACAGCCAGGACACCTACCACCACAAGTACAAAAATGGCCAATACTTCCCACCAGATACTACACAGTACATGGAAGACTGGCCTCAGGCACATGACATTGGACGTGAAGAATACAAAAACAGTAGAGATCCACGGCACGTCAATACACACCCGGCAAGGCACAACTATGGACATTATAACAGAGACCACCCCACCAACCATTACGACGATTTCGTTCAGGAAATGGTCACGAACCGAAGGAAGAAGAGACAAAACACCAGGATCTCCTTACTGACAACGAACACCAATATCAACATCCCAGGGACGTGTCAGAGAGGAGAGGACATTCCCATACAAACCCTACCTATAACAGAGACATCGAAAGTCACAGAAGTTGGAAGAGCCCGTTTCGTTACGGTTCCAACCAGGATACCGCCACACCTGTTGTTCCTGGAGACTTTTCTTATAGTGAAGTGACACCGAAGGGATGTCAGCGAGAACCGGTCATTACAGGACACAGGAGAGTGGTGTTCCTTAAAGACAGTGACAACAGACGGCTCACTATTAACACAGGCAGACACCGACAAAATGATACCAACAGTTACCGCCAAGAAGGCACTGCCGTCACCCATGAAAATGTTTCACGACGAGCACGAGTCAATACCCAAATGACCCACGTTAAAGATGTTGGCAGAAGAATAACCAGAGAGGAGTGCGCACATGATCATACTGATAGAGACAGTGATGACAATAACGGAAGTGTTTCGTACACGGACGATAATCATGGCGAGAAAGACGATAATAAAATCGATGTGACTGATGATGACTTATCACTTGTTACAGACGAGGTTCGGGACAGAAGATAGTAGAAAAAGACAATACTGAAATTGAAGTACCAAATGGTATTACAGATGTAAGAGACGATGTTAGTGTCTCACAAAGTGATGCGCAAAATGATAGTGACCTTGATGATGTTAGTCGTGAAGACACTGACAAAACAATGACACAAGTCAGTACAGCACTTAGGGCTGTCACAGAGAGTCAGATGGACACATTGACGAGTCCACTAGGCACATGCAAGAAGCACCTGTAGAATCCCAGCAGGATTCTGCAGAGAAAGAACAGGACAGTGGTTCATGTTCACCGAAGCAGCAGCGGCCAAAACGTACTGCCCCTCCTAAAAAGAGAAGCAGACAGATGCGCAGTACAACAGACAGGTCAGGCAGTCAGACCAGTATTCTGGACTCTATGAAAAGAACAGCTGCTGATAGCTCAAAAGGCGATAAAAGTATGCAATGTAAGTCCAAAGCTAGCTCTAGTGGTGCCTCGGGCACTGATAAATAGGACATCGGCCGGGCCACTACAGCAAGTAGTAAAAACAAAAGAATAAGTTCTTTACCAGGATCCCAAAATGTGGACTGATCCCAAATGAGATCGGGTCCATCAGTAGTGAATTTACATGTTCATAATGTTAATAATCCATAGATTAAATTTCTCACTTATAATGTGAATGGATTATTACCGAAACTGGATGATGAGGATTTCATTAATTTCATTTCGCAGCATGATTTCATTTGTCTCACTGAGACCTTTGTAGCGAATGATTTTGATTCATCTTTGTTTCAAGAGTTTGTTGTATTTACACTAAAAGCAAAGAAACTATCTCATCAAGGAAGGTATTCCGGTGGAATAATAGTTATGGTAAGAAAGACTTTAAAATCGTTTGTTAAACGAATTGAGGTTGGAAACGAAAATGCTATTATTGTTGAAATCAACAAAGATTTGTTTTCAACAAATAAACCTATAATGTTTGTATGTACATATATTCCCCCTCATGATTCCACATACTGGAATAATCAGCATGATGGGTTTGGTATGGAAGTGTTGGAACAATATTTGTTAGATTTACAAGTTTCGCACGACGACTTTTATGTTTTGCTGACTGGTGATTTAAATGCAAGAACAGCTGATGGTAACTACTGTTCATTTGGATATGAGAGTGGCAGTGTTTTAACTGACCTTTCGGTATACAGTGATTTTTTGAGACAGTCTCATGATTGCCGCACGAATGTTTTTGGAAACCAACTGCTCGAGCTATGCAGTATGTTTGACTGTATCATTTTAAATGGTCTGTGTAAACTGGACTTTGATGGTAGTTATACATACATTGGAGTTTCAGGGTCGAGTGTAGTTGACTATTTCATCGTATCATGTGATCTGTTTTCATCAGTTAAAATTGCTGCATTAGATGTTGACAGTCTCACAGAATCAGATCATTTACCGGTTATAATGAAAGTGGAGCGAAAGCTTGAAACAGGAATAAAAGCGGAGGGAAAAGAATAAAAAAATAACATCACACAAAAGTTCATATGGCAAGAAAATAAGAAAGACGATTATACAAACAAATTACAAAGTGAGCACATTCAGAGAAGACTTACATTGGCTTCGGATACTCTAGACACTAATGTAGATAAGGCTTTAACCATATTTGTTGAATGTCTCAAAGAAGCTGGTGCTTGTATGTACCGTAAGAAATGTACAGAGAAGAGAAAAAGATCTGATTGGTTTGATGGTGAATGTGAGAAAGCAAAAGCAGAAAGCAGAAAAACTCTCAAACACTACAGAAAAACAAAAGATCAGGATGATAGAGTTGTGTATTGTGAAGCACGGAAGAAGTATAAAAAATTATTAAAGAATAAAAAACAGCAGTATAATAAACAAAAAGCAGAATGCTTAGCCAGAAATATTTCAAATTCATCGCAGTTTTGGACTGAGTTAAGAAATATAGGGTATGGTACCAAAAACAAACTTACTAACAATATAAGTATTGATGAATGGTTCAATCATTTTAAAAACGTATTTCAAGATAACAGATCAACAAATGATGAGCGCTGCATTGTCGAAGTAGATTTAAATGAATCAACAGAACACCCATTAAATTCTAAGATAACTATAGAAGAAGTCAGAGAATCCATCAGAAAATTGAGGATAGGTAAAGCCAGTGGAATAGACGGTGTTACAGCCGAGATGTTAAAAAATGGTAACACAAATATCCATAATTTTCTTTTGAAGCTGTTTAACACTTTATTCGACCGAGGAATTTATCCTCAAGATTGGTCAAAAGCTATTATCATACCAATATTTAAGAATGGAGATCCTGATAAAGTGGACAATTACAGGGGTGTGTCGTTATTAAGCATTGTTTCAAAATGTTACACATCAATACTGAATACTAGATTGTATGCTTGGTTAGAAAACAATAATTTAATATCAGAAAGTCAGGCAGGTTTTAGGAAAAAATATTCTACAGTGGATCAAATTTTCAGTCTGTACGCTATGGTTCAGAAAACTATGTGCAAGAAAGGTAGAAAACTATATGTTGCTTTTGTAGACTTTAAGAAAGCCTTTGATTCGGTTCAGCATGACAAACTCTTAAAGTGTATTCAAAATCAAGGAGTAAAAGGGAAGTTTTTGGTTTCGCTAAAAGCAATGTATGAATCATTATGCTCATGTATTCGGGCAAACCGGGAATTATCTGAAATATTCGATAACCCCATAGGCGTGAGACAAGGATGTGTCTTAAGCCCTACTTTATTTTCGGTATTAATAAATCAATTAGCCAATTGTATGGATGAAAAGGGGCGACATGGCATCCAGTTGATGCCAGGTTCAATGGAAATATTCATTCTTCTTTTTGCAGATGATGTAGCCCTTCTGTCAACAACACCAAATGGTTTGCAAAACCAGTTAAGAGTCTTGCAGACATACTGTGCCAGCATGAAACTGGAAGTTAATCTTGAAAAAACTAAGGTTATGGTTTTCAGAAGAGGGGGCTTCTTAGGACGACATGAACAATGGTTTTACAAAGGGACAAAATTGGAAGTAGTTAGTAAATATTGTTATCTGGGGTTCAGTTTCACGACAATGATTAGCACCAAGGCCGGCACAGAACATTTGGTGACAAAAGGTAAAAAAGCAACTTTGCTATTAAACAGGACTTTTCAAAAATATAAAGACATGACTATAGAAACTTTCTTCAAGTTGTTTGATGCAAAATATTCAACCTATTTTGTTGTATTCTTCTGAGATATGGGGACTTAACAGACTCGAGCATATAGAGAAAGTACATTTGGTATCGTGCAAAAGACTGTTGGGTGTTCCATTCAGGACACCTAACAAGATGGTATATGGGGATTTGGGAAGATATCCTCTTTATGTCAAGTCCTCAACTACCTGTCTTAGATATTGGTTTAAATTACTGGAAATGAATCCAAATAGGTTACCTTATAAGGCTTGCCAAATGTTAGTGGAACTTGACAGGGCTGGGAAAGAATGCTGGGCTTCAAAAATAAGGGAAATTTTGTGTGAAACGGGATTTAATATCGTGTGGCTGCAACAAGGTGTTGGTGATGTAAAAGCCTTTTTGCGTGTATTTAAACAGAGACTTGTAGACTTATATATTCAAGAATGGTCTGGGTCACTCAGAGACAGAGATAGGTATGAAAGCTACAGATCATTTAAGACTATCTTTGAAAAAGAGAAGTACATTGACTCTATTGATATATACTGTTTCAGAGTTGCCCTTTCACAAATAAGGTTGAACGTTTTACCACTAAACAATAATATAAATAGATACAGTGAATCTGATCAAGAAAAGGTGTGTCCATTTTGCAGGACAGAATCTGAAAACGAAGAACACTTATTATTTAGATGTTCCACTTACGCTGATCTCAGGGCGAAATTTTTAAAGGATTTAGTCAGCATGCCTATGTGCATACTGCTCCAATCAACAAATAGCCACCGAAGTCACAGCGTATCCAGATACGTTTTCCACGCCATGAATAGGAGAAAAAAATTGTTAAAAGGAGAAGAAAAGTAAATAGTTATGTAGATACTAGCACTAGAATTTCAGACAATAATTAATTTCAATTGTAAAGAAAAAAAAAAGTTTATTTGAATATGAAAGGGGTGCTCATATAGAGACACATGTGCATAGGTGCCTGTGTATTCACATTGACGTTGGTGTACTTATGTGCATATATAGGTGATAGTATCTACATTATGTATATGTGTGGGTACATATGTATATATATCTATGTGTGTATATATGTATGAGTGATTATGTATGTGTGCGTGTATATAGATGTGTATGTTTGTATGTGCGTTTATACATAACCTTCAATTCAGTCTATGGCCTGAACCATTGCTGACCGCCGAAGATTGAGTTATCTCTGAACTAAAAGATGCACGAAGTGCTAAATATGCGTTGAATGATCATTTGGTATTGTCTCAATGTCAATTGTTTGGGTAAATGAGTGACTGATCTGCGATTAGTCTGATTAATGGATTGGCATTATGAATGTCTGTTTTTGCCAATTAACCGACTGTTTTGGGGTCGAATTGCTCTTATGTCATATATTTCTTGGTTCACTTCATTGTACATTAATTCCATTGATTGGTTTAGATTCACTGGTGAATAAATTGATAAACTGAACGCATGATTAGCTGACAACGGAATGATTATATAATTTGTTAATTGATGGCGATGGGTGGCTCACCGACTGATCGATTTATAGATTGATGGTTTTAGCTATTGATCGATCAGTGATTGAATTATGGAATGTATGGATGATTGATTCGCGTTATTTGAAGTAACGATTGCAAATTGATATATTGAACTGAGTTAAATTCTAGGTTATCTGGTCGATTAAGTCACTGGATGACTGATTAACTGGTTAAATGATTGATCGATTGATTGATTGAGAGAGGGAGTGATTACGTGAAGTGATTGTTACTGAAGTGATATCGATTGTACAGTTGGATGATGCATCTGACCCAGTCAATTGAAAGCTGATTTGTCAGTTGATTCACGGGCTGAATGCGGATTATTTGATTGATCAACTGGTAAATCAGTTGATTGATTGGTTAATTGATTGGTTGACTGATTGATTGATTGGTTGGTTGGTTGATCGATTGATGGATTGAGTGTTTATGTCAAGTACCTGTGGTTGAATATATTGATCAACTGTATGATCTCCGAAGGATACAAGAAATGTCAGATCTGTG
>JAPXFY010000021.1:53370470-53372970 GCA_030674185.1 Monoplex corrugatus
TTTTGTCCTTGTGGCAAGGAGCATAAAACAAAGTCATTAAATTTTACGGCGACGTTTTCGCGAAATAAATATTTATAATTATAGTCATGGCTGACATTACATCCTTTTAAATTTTTCCTAATGATGAGAGAGAGAGAGAATGGGAGAGAGAGAGAGAGAGAGAGAGAGAGAGAGAGAGAGAGAGAGAGAGGAGAGAGAGGAGGAGAGAGAGACAGACAGACACAGAGAGAGAGAGAACGGGAGAGAGAAAGGGAAGGAGAGAGAGAGAGAGCAATAGAGAGAGGCAGAGAGAGAGAGAAATAGAGAGAGAAAGAGAGACAGCCAGAGAGATACAGAGAGACAGACAGAGAGAATGGGTGGGGAGAGAGAGAGAGAGAGAGAGAGAGAGGAGCGAGAGAGAGAGAGACAGAGATAGACAGACCAGAGAGACAGAGAGACAGACAAAGAGAATAGGAGAGAGAGATTGAGAGAGAGGGAGAGAGACAGACAGACAGACATATAGACAGGCTGACAGACAGTCAGACAGAGACAGAGACAGAGACAGAGACAGATGGACAGACGGACAGACAGACAGACAGACAGACAGACAGAGAATGAAAGAGAGAGGGGAGGGGGAAGGTAGACGTATGCTAGAAAGCATCCTAATTTTGCATATTGCCAACAGGAGCGAGTGGTATCCACTCATGACGAAAACATGTATTGATCTGTGACAGTATCCTGAAATTGTTCATTAATCTCTCTTTCTTCTTGACACCACTGTCTCCACACGCCCCTCCCAAGTTTCCTCTTCTCCTTCGTTTGTTTGTTTGTTCGTTTGTTTGTTCGTGTTGTTGTTGTTGCGGTTTTTTTGTTTTGTTTTTGTTTTGTTTTTGTATTTGTTGTCTTGGGGGTGTGTGTTGTTTTAGAGACTTCCAGAAATTAGAGCACAGAAACAATCTGACGAAATCTCCCTGAACCCCATCTCTCTGTCTCTGTCTCTGTCTGTCTGTCTGTCTGTCTGTCCCCTCTCTCTCTAGCTCTGTCTCTCTGATTGTCTGCCTCTCTCTCTCTGTCTCTGTCTGTCTGTCTGTTTGCCTGTCTGTCTGTCTCTCTATCTCTCTTTCTCTTCCTCCCTCTCTTTCTCATTCTTCTTCTTTTAACAGAACATTTGTACTTACCAACAAATTGTGTAAGAAGAAACTGTTCTATTTACAGATGTGTATGCAAACGCCTGGTTAAATTGGGAGGCAGGTCATTTGATAACATCATTCATGTGTATGCACCAACATCAGCAAGTATTCAGGAAGACATCGACAACTTCTACGAAGTATTAGAGATGGCCAAGGCCCGATGTAAATCACAAGAAGATACACTAATAATGGGAGATTTCAATGCTAAAGTGGGAAAAGATAGGGTGGAGAATATAGTTGGACCTCATGGCTGTGGTACACAAAATGAAAGGGGAGGGAAATTTTAGAATGGGCACAGATGTATGAGTTCATAGTAGGAAACACCTGGTTTGAGCAGACTAATAGAAGAAAATGGACTTGGATGAGTCAAGAAGATAATACCAAAAATCAGATTGACTACATCCTGATAAATAAAAGATTTAGAAATTCTTTACTGTCAGCAAAACCACTACCAGGCGCAGACTGCAACAGTGACCACAATCCTGTAGTGCGACGATTTAGGCTGAAATTAAGGAAAAGGAAACAGACCAAAAGCAACATCAAACTAAATCTTGGACTCTTAAAGACGTGATACGTAAACAAATTAACGTACATGTTCAAAACAAATTCAGTGCTCTGGAAGACGCTGGTGACAGTGAGGAACAATGGACAAAGTTGAGAAATTCGATAAATGAAGCTTGTGAAGAAATCCCTGAAGTAGATAGAAAAGCAAAAAAGAACTGGATGACAAAGGAAATTTTAGGATTGATGGAGTAACGGAGGAAGGCAAAGAGAAACGAGAAGATATACAGGAAGATAAACAAAGAAATCAGAATAGGTGCAATGAAGCCAAGGAAGCTTAATTGAAAACAAAATGCAAAGAAATAGAAGACCGACACAAAACGGATCCTCATGGTATGTACAGACGAATTGAAGAAATTGTCCACAGGAAAAATACATGCATATCAACTGGTTGCTTAAAATGGAAAGATGGTACGCTTATCATGGAAAAAGACAAAATGTTAGACAGGTGGGGAGAGTACATTAAAGACCTTTTTGAAGATGACAGAAACGAAGAACACATTATAATAAAGAACTTTGAAGGACCACCAATAATGAAAGATGAAGTTAGAGCAGCACTGAAAAAGATGAAACCAGGAAAAGCCCAGGACCAGACAACATTACTACACAGATGATTGAAGCCCTGGAGAAATTTGGTATTGAAAAAAATAACAGTCCTCCGAAATGAAATTTAAAACACTGGAAATATCCCCAAAGATATGTCAAAATCAAATTTCATTGCACTTTCAAAGAAGAAAGCGGCTATAGAATGCGACCTCCATCGCACAATC
>JAPXFY010000021.1:53385470-53392970 GCA_030674185.1 Monoplex corrugatus
AAGAGTTAGTTACTTTAACTTCATAATCTCCATATTTCCATTTTTCATTAATGGAAAGATGTCCACCTTTACGGAATACAATAATATTTGTTTTGTCGAGATTAACGTTGAGAGACAGTCTGTCTGCTTCCTGCTTTAGAACATTAAGTTGGTTTTGGAGTCCGATCACTGTGTCCGAAAGGAGTATAATATCATCTGCAAAAAGCATTAAAAATAACTCAACATGTCCAGGCAGCATTTGTATTCCATGTCTTCCTTTAGCTGATAATTCTATTGCTAATTCATTAATAAAGAATGAGAACAGTAAGGGGCTGAGCAAACATCCTTGCTTTACTCCCTTTGGACAGTTGAAAAAATCAGTATACAAGTTTTTATCTCTAACACAAGCTATAACTGTATCATATACTCCTCTTATTGCCTTATATAATCTACCATTTACACCTTTATTTCTTAAAACGTTCCATAATTTGTTTCTATTTATTGAGTCGAACGCTTTCCGGAAATCGACAAATGCAACGAAGAGTTTAGAATTTTTATTAAGATACTTTAGAACTATAGCATAAAGTGTAAATATGTGATCTATAGTGCTGTATCCTGCTCTAAACCCTGCTTGTTCCTCCACTATCATTGCTTCCCTTTGTGCCCATTTTGTAAGTCTTCTATTTAAAATGTGTGTATAAACCTAACAATTATGCTTGTTAATGCTACTCCTCTATAGTTATCAGGATTGTTGTTATCGCCCTTTTTGTATATAGGTATAATGATAGACTTTGACCACATTGCTGGGAAATATCCTTTCATGAACAAAAAGTTGAAAAGGTCTTTCAAAAAACTACGCACTTCCTTATTTGCATGTTTTAGCATTTCTCCAAGGATGATATCAATGCCCGCACTTTTGCCGTTTTTCAAGTGTTGAATGCCTTCTGTAATCTCTGTTTTAGATATTGGGTCGTTGAATAAAGGTTCATCTGTTTCCTCTTCTTCTTCAATTACTGTATTTTCTTGTTGTTCTGACTCTTCTGTCTCATCAAAGACATGCGAGAAATGATCGTACCATTGTTGCAAGCTGATATTATTGTACAATACTGTTTTTCTATTTACTGCTCTTATTGTTGACCAGAATAATTTATGGTCGTTTATAGATTCTTTTAACTCTTGTAATCTTTTTTCATCATACTTATTTTTCTTTTCTTTCTTCAATTTATTATACGATTTTCTCTCTTCCACATACAACTGTCTGCGTTCTGTTAGATTTATCTTAGCCCTTCTAAAATTCCTCAACATACCATTGACATTTCTTTCCTTCCGTGCACATTCTTCATCAAACCAATCATTAGTCCTTCTTTTCTTTTTCCCAGTCATACGAATCATGCATGCAGCAGCTCCACACAAGGCTTGTGTAAACATATCAATGCATTCATCCACCCCCTCTATCATTCTTTCTTTAGCCCTTTCCAAACACTGCTTGAACTGGGCTGAGTCAGTCTCGTCTTTGTACGTTTGCACGCATTCTTCTGACCACACCACCCTCTCTCTCATCCCTCCCTCTCCTCCTCCCTCCTCTCTCAATTCACTCTCTCCCTTTTTCCCATCATCAATCACCCAGGTCAACTCTACAGGAAAATGCCGCGAGTGTAGACTATCAGCTACACGTAAATCACACCTTTCTAACAGTTCATCAGAAACAACAAAATAATCAATAATGCTGTACCCATTTGGTGAGACAAATGTAAACTCACCCTCTTTATCCCCATTACAGGTACCTTTTACAATGACAAGATCCAACATGAAACAAAAATCAAGTAAAGATGATCCAAACATATTAGTAGAAAAATCTTTTGATGAACGGACACCATGTTTATCTTCCTTGTCATTATCTAAATGAACATCACAAAAAGTCATCCCCGATGTTTCTGCTTGTACCCCACCTGTTCTTGCATTGAAATCCCCACATAAAATGATATATGCATTTTCTTTTTCAAATATATCCAATAAACTTTCCTCAAGCAATAAAATGCCATCCTTAATTACATTATTTCTATACACTGGGCTCCACTCAGGGGGAATATAACAAGCAATGTATAATATGTCTTTTTCCACTTGAAACAATTTCTTGTCAAATTTTATTGCTACTACGTTATTAACTGTCACGTTCACTGTCTCTTTTACAAAATGACTAAATCGTCTCTTAATCAGAAGTAGCACACCCCCTGAGTTTCGTCCTTGGTTTGATAGTTTTTTGGCTGGAGCACTATATGCGACAAAATCTGAGAAGCTATTACTGAAATCAAAGTCATTGCTAATAAAAAGTTTCTGTTAAACAGATTATATCAAAGTTATTCACATAATTAATAAAATCAGCATCGGACAATTTACTTAATAGATTATCCACATTATAATTCAGAAAAGATAACTGTTTTGTTGAATGATCAAGCCTGTCTCATTTCCCTGCACTACTCGACCTGAGTTCTCTGCCACTAGCCTGTGTTGTCATAAAGCTACGAAGCCCTGTCTGCCTTCCACCCCTATTACCCTCCTGTTGACCTCCTCGTGCTGTACGTGTCACACCCCGTGTCTGTTTGTCACCTCTGCCCTGTCTGTCTACCTGTGTGTTCCCCTCCACTTTCTTGTTGGCTAGGCTATATCGTCGTTGGCTGTCATGACCTGTATTGTCAGTCACGTGGCTAGTATTGGGGGATTCCCTCACGCTCTGCTGATCGTCACTTGCTGTGTTGCTCGATGCTGCGTATGGGGTAGCAGCTACCTGGGCGAAGCTCCTTGGGTCTGGTCTCCTCGGGCACACCGTCAGCTTGCCCTTGATGAAGTAGGCTGCCTTCCCCTCGCTCCTTGCCTGGCTGACGATCGCGGCCTGACTACGTGTTAGATCGTTGACCACCCTTACACTGCTCCCTTCCAGCTTGGCTCTGTACTCCTTGTCTGTTAACACTGTCATTTTGTCCCTCCACTCTCGAAATTTGACAATCATAGGCTTGGGCTGGTTGTCTCTGGCCTGGCCCACGCGATGTGCCCTGACAAAGTCCTCTTCACGCCACTTTTTGGGGCCTGGCACACTGTTGAGGGTCTCAGTCACAGCTCGTGCACACGTGTCATATGTTTCTTGATCCCTATTTTGTGGCACTCCAAACATACGGAGATTGTCCCGTCTGGAAAACTCCTCTAACCTGTCTATCTCCGTGGCCATGGATGCAATCTGGTCTGTCATCACTCCTACGTCCTCTGACAGCTTCTTAGTGTCCTCTCTGCCCTGTGTAGCCTCAGCAACCAGATCGTTCATATCAGCTGATATGTTCTGAACAGTCTCTGCCAGTCGTCTGTTTTCTCTCTCCAACCCGTCGCATCTGCTATTGATGTTTTCGCACTGTTCTTTTATTTGTAGCAGTTCTGATTTAATCACACTCAGATCTCCCCTGATCTCCTCCGTCTGTTGTTGTTGTTGTTGTTTTTGTTCGTGTACAGCACTGATAAGTTGCTTGAACATGTCTGGTATAGCTGTTGTTGCTGCGAGTGCCCCCACCACTTTTATGGGTCTCCAACTGTCACATTTTCCACATTTTTCTCATTTTCTACTGGTCCCGGATTCTTTTCCACATCATTACTAAGGAGAAGTTTCCATATCAGCAACACAGCGTTGGCCAAGCACATAGAAACAAGTTGTGTGTCATATAGGGTGAGCTGACACAAAACAGGCTGGCCCATTTTCTTACTGTCACCAAATGGGTATACGTTTTCTATCCAGAACAAAGTTCCCTGATAATTGACAGAATTCAAAAGCACCCCTGTTTCCCAGTCATGACCGAAAACACAAGTCACACTGTCCACGCCACTGTACACTATGAGTGACAGCAGCAGTAGATAGATGTACGACACGAAAATGTCCGTGACTGTCACTGTGACACACTGACCTCCATTTGTGTTCACGTCACCGTCTTTCTTCTTAAGTCCATTCGCAATTACTTTTCCCCCAAACAGCCCTATTCGCGCTCTCCAAATGCATAAGTCCACCATAATTGAGTTGTAGGTCACAAACACTTTTATCTCGACTAAGAAAGTTGACTGCTAGTCTCGCAGAACATGTACAATTTGGAATTTGCTGCTCCCGATAATCTCACAGCCAGCCTACTCGTCGCCATCATTCTCGTAACCCTGGGTGGGGAGAGAGAGAGAGAGAGAGAGAGAGAGAGAGAGAGAGAGAGAGAGAGAGAGAGAGAGAGAGAGAGAGAGAGAGACAGAGAGAGAGAGAGAGACAGAGAGAGAGAGAGAGAGAGAGAGAGAGACAGAGACAGAGACAGAGAGAGAGAGAGAGAGACAGAGAGGCGAACAATTAAGAAGATCTCAATTTCAAGTTGCCAGCAGGGGGCGGTTACATTATCCAGTCATGGGGAAACCAGGCATTGGCCAAGGACAACCTGCTGCTTGTGTTCACAAATAAATCTGTCTGTCTGTCTGTCTGTATGCCTGTCTCTCTCTCTCTCTTTGTCTCTGTCTCTGTCTGTCTGTCTCGCTTTCTCTCTCTATGTCTCTCTCTTTCTTTTCACTCTCTCATTTCTTTCTCTCTCTGTCTGTCTGTCTGTCTCTCTCTCTCTCTGTCTCTCTGTCTCTGTCTCTCTTTCTCTCTCTCTTTCGCTCTCTTTCGCTCTCTTTCTTGCTCTGTTCTTTCTCTCTTTCGCTCTTTTTCACTCTTCTCTCTCTCTCTCTCTCTTTCTCTCTCTCGCTCGCTCGCTCGCTCGCTCACTCTTTCTCTGTCTTCTCTGTTTCTCTCTTTCTTTCTGTCTCTGTCTCTCTGTCTCTGTCTCTCTCTTTCTCTTTCACTCTTTCTTCTACTCTCTCTCTCTCTTATTTTGTTGTTGTTGTTGTTGTGTTGTTGTGTTGTTGTTTTATGCATTCCTTCTCTCTGCTCTCTATTACCCCCTCTTTTAATTTCATGTTCCTCCTTTCTTTCTCGCTCACACGCTGGGTTTAAATTCGAAACTGGAATTGTCTGATTCAAGCGCAATTCTCCGTCTCTGTCTTCCTCCGTCTTCTCTTTATCTCTATATCTCTGTCTCTGTCTCTCTTTGTCTCGTTTTTTCTCTCTGTCTCTCTCTCTCTATATCTGTCTGTCTGTCTGTCTCTATCTCTCTGTCTTTCTCTTTGTCCCTCCCTCTCTCCCTCTCTCTGTCTCTCTTTGTCTCTGTCCGTCTTCAGAGGGCTGAATTTAAACAAACAGACAGATAAACAAGAAACGGTATATACGTTGCTTGTATCATACCCTTGAATATCATTTTTTGTTATTATTCCTATTACTTTTTCCTTGGGTATACATTTGGATTCTATCCAGAAATATTAGAAGTGTATTCTGGCAGTTCTTAGTTATTGCTGTATTGATACAGGTTTCCGTTTTCAGAAAACGTATACAGATCATGTGGCCGTCAGCAAAATTCCTTATTATAGTCTTTTTTTTTAAATGTTGTTTATGCTACGTATTGATAGAGAATGCTGAAGTTCCAGGCAATCTGTCGTATTCTTTTTCAACATGTTTTTCTTTCAGATTTTTGTCTATGTTGTTACCGTTTTGTAATTACCCTGGTCTCAAGTAATACCTTTATCTTGAACGGTACATTATTATTATTATTATTATTATTATTATTATATCATATTGATCAATGAAACCTACTTCATATCAAATTTAGAGCTTGTGTTTACACAGCATATTTGTTTTTGTCTTTGTTTTGATGTTTGCGTACGCGTGCGGTTGTCTGTATGTGTGTGTATGGGTGTCTATGTGTGTGTGTGTGTGTGTGTGTGTTTATATATATATATATATATATATATATATATATACATGTACATACATATACACATGTGTGTATATATGTATATACATATATACACATATATGTATATATATATATATATATATATATATATATATATATATATATATATATATGTGTGTGTGTGTGTGTGTGTGTGTGTGTGTGTGTGTGTGTGTGGGTGTGTGTGTGTGTGAGTCTGTGTGTGTCTGTGTGTGTGTGTGACTGAGTGTATGTGTGTGTTTGTGTGTGCACATGTGTCGTTGGGGCGATGGTAGCGTTGACTTTTAAAAAAAAATTGTTGACTGATCTATCGCCACCTAAGATTTAGACTCCATATTTTAAGCACAAATATATATAGCAAAGTTTTGTATGCACATCCGATTGAAAAAAAAAACTTTTAAAAACCAAGATCATTCCTTAACAAGTAGATTCAATATTCAAACAAGATTCCTTAAGATATGAAAACGTCCGTCAACAAAATGATTCAACAACCATGCTAGTGGCTTTAAAAAAGAAAAAAGAAAAAAAAGAAAAAGAAAGGCAATAAAATCCACCTTCATATTTCACTGACTAACTTAACCGTCTCTGACATCGTTGATGGACACAGGTGACCAGGGTATAGAGAGCTTGTCAAAAAGAAAAAAGCTGACCACATTCTCCTCTCCTTGCACAACTTCACTGGCTCCCTGTATCAAAGCGCATACAGTACAAACTAGACACCATGTGCTACAAAAGCCTCAATAACGCAGCCCCCGATTACCTGTCAAGCATACTTGAGATCTATGTTCCCTCACGTACCCTCCGCTCTGCCTCCGATCCTCCTACTTTTCGTTTTCCACGCACTAAGCTCAATACCTATGGTCCACGAGCCTTCTCTGTTTCTGGTCCACTCTCCTGGAACAAACTTCCTCTCTCAGTCCGTCAGCAACCTACTTGTGTCTCCTTCAAGTCCGCTCTCAAAACTCACCTTTTCTCCTCTGCATAAAATCCTGACCTCACTCAACCCCCACTGCAGCCTGTCTCCACTCGGTGTGCAATCACGTTGTAATTTGTATTTGTATATAATATGTTTTCTGTAATTTTCCATTGCTTTTCTTCGTTTTCTCCATTTATAGCCATGTGTATGTTTGTGTGTGCGTGTGTGTGCATGCGTGTGTATGTGTATGTTTAGCGCTTAGATTTGATTTATATCAAGATTTTGCGCTATATAAATATTGTAATTATTATTATTATTATATGTGTGGTCACCAACGACTGTGCCATTAACACTGCAGCAACAGCCCTCGCTGTAAGTTAGGATACCTTATCTAAGCTATACATCCTTCTCTTTCGTTTACGAGACAGGTGGGAAGGGCATAAACAGCGAAGATACTGTCGTGGGGATGGGAGGAGCAGAGGCCCCAAAGCTAATCTATGGACTCACCAATGATCATGGCACCAGTGCCACGGTATTATTGCCCGTTACTAGTTGCTCGTCAGTGCTAGACTTAGTGTGCACCCAGTTTATGCATTCATAGCTGACAGTTCCAAAAATTGAAGGAAAAAAAGAAACGCATGCATAAACATACACAGACACACACACACACACACACACACACACACACACACACACACACACACACACTCACACATAAAAACACACACACAAACACACACACACACACAAACACACACACACGCACAC
>JAPXFY010000021.1:53400470-53410470 GCA_030674185.1 Monoplex corrugatus
CTTACTACTTTTAACCCAGTCTCACAAGAAGAAATTCTCAACACAATCAGATCCATGTCGTTCAAAACCTGCGAACTGGATCCTCTTCCAGGTTCTCTCTACGCCGACTGTCTCCCTACTCTCCTCCCATTCATCACTGACATCATCAACACTTCTCTTCAAACTGGAACTGTCCCTGATTCTTTCAAGTCTGCTATTGTTCACCCTCTCCTCAAGAAACACAATTTAGATCCAAATGAACTGAAAAATTACCGGCCTATCTCTAATCTCTCTTTCTTGTCAAAACTCCTTGAAAAAGTCGTCCTCAACCAGCTGAACTCTCACCTGTCTGCCAACAATCTCCTCAATCCTTTCCAGTCAGCCTACCGCCAGTGCCATAGCACTGAAACTGCCCTACTACACATTCTCAACAATCTCCTCCTTGCAACTGATACTGGCAAAGTCTCTCTCCTCACACTCCTTGATCTGTCTGCAGCCTTTGATACCATTGATCATGGTATTCTCCTTTCTAGACTTCATCATACTTTTGGCATCTCTGACATTGCTCTGTCTTGGTTCACTTCATACCTATCCCACAGAAAACAAACCGTTCTCATCAATGGCACTTACTCTCAACCTGCATACCTGACCTGTGGTGTTCCACAAGGATCTGTCCTTGGCCCTGTTCTTTTCACTCTTTACACCTCCCCCCTGTCCACCATCATCAACTCCCATTCTATAAAACACCACTTCTATGCTGATGACACCCAACTTCAAGACAGTGACTCACCTGATAATATACAGCGCCTGTTGACTCGCACCACTGAGTGTTACTCGGACATTAAGAACTGGATGACACACAATAGACTTCAGCTTAATGACGACAAAACAGAAGCTATCCTCATTGGCACCCGTCAGAAACTTTCTCAGCTGCCTCCTCTTTCTCTCCCATTATGTAACACATCAGTCCCAATTTCTGATTCAGCTAAAAACCTTGGTGTCTGCATTGACTCTACCCTCTCCATGAACAACTTTGTTTCTCAAACTGCCAGATCCTGCTACTATCATCTCCATCGTATAAGGCTGATCAGGAAGTATCTCTCTGTCGAAACAACTGCAAAACTCGTTCTCTCCTTCATAATGTCTCGCATTGACTATTGCAATTCACTCCTGTCTGGTCTTCCTGCCTCCACCATTCACATCCTACAGCGCATTCAAAACAATGCTGTACGCCTTGTACTCAAAAAGAAAAAAGCTGACCACATATCTCCTCTCCTGGCACAACTTCACTGGCTCCCTGTATCAAAGCGCATACAGTACAAACTAGACACCATGTGCTACAAAAGCCTCAATAACGCAGCCCCCGATTACCTGTCAAGCCTACTTGAGATCTATCTTCCCTCACGTACCCTCCGCTCTGCCTCCGATCCTCTGACTTTTCGCTTTCCACGCACTAAGCTCAATACCTATGGTCCACGAGCCTTCTCTGTTTCTGGTCCACTCTCCTGGAACAAACTTCCTCTCTCAGTCCGTCAGCAACCTACTTTTGTCTCCTTCAAGTCCGCTCTCAAAACTCACCTTTTCTCCTCCGCATAAAATCCTAACCTCACTCAACCCCCCCCCCCCCCTCTGCAGCCTGTCTCCGCTCGGAGGGAATCACATGGTTATAATATATAATTGTATATGCTATGCTCTCTATAATTTTCCATTGGTTTTATTCTTGCTTTTATTGCTTTTATTCTTTCTCCCCATTTATAGCCATGCGTGTGTGTGTGTGTGTGTGTGTGCGTGCGTGCGTGTGTGTGCGTGCGTGCGTGCGTGCGTGCTTGCGTGTGTGTCTGCTTCAGCGCTTAGATTTGATTTTATCAAGATTTTGCGCTATATAAATATTGTAATTATTATTATTAATTATTATTATTATTATTATTATCTATCTATCTCTCTCTCTCTATCTACCTATCTAACTATCTATCTATCTCTCTATCTCTCTATCTATCTATCTATCTATCTCTATCTGTCTATCTATCTGTCTATTTATCTATCTAACTATCTACCTATCTATCTATCTATCTCTCTGTCTCTCTATCTATATATCAATCTATCTATCTATCTAGTGGCCTGACTGGTTCTATCTATCTATCTATCCATCTATCTATCTATCTATCTATCTATCTATCTATCTATCTATCTGTCTGTCTATGTATATATGTATGTATGTATCTATCTATCTATCTGTCTATCTATCTATCTAGCTATCTATCTATCTATCTATCTATCTAGCTAGCTATCTATCTGTCTATGTATCTAGTGGGCTGGTTGATTATTTTGATAGAGCTGTATACTCAAGATCTAATATCTTGAGTTCAGTCTCTGCCCTAAATAATAAAAAAAATTGTTTGATGCCCATCTTAATGTTTCCATCATTCTGGTGGTGTCAGCTTAATGTTTCCATCATTCTGGTGGTGTCAGCTTAATGTTTCCATCATTCTGGTGGTGTCAGCTTAATGTTTCCATCATTCTGGTGGTGTCAGCTTAGTGTTTCCATCATTCTGGTGGTGTCAGCTTAGTGTTTCAAAGGCCACCCCTCCTCCTTTCCCGCTCCTCTGTTCAAATCCTTTCCGGTGCATAGTGCATAGGAATTTGCGCAGGCTCAGGAATTATGTCGTAAATGCTAGCAGATTTGGGAGGAGCGCACATGGATTTGTCTGAGTGCGATGAGTCCCTCTAGAACAATCTCCACTCTCTCTCTCTCTCTCTCTCTCTCTCTCTCTCTCTCTCTCTCTCTCTCTCTCTCTTTCTTTCTCTCTTTCTCCCTCTCTCTCTCTCTCTCTCTCTCTTCTCTCTCTCTCTCTCTCTCTCTCTCTTTATCTAGCTATCTCTCATGATTTGTTTTTTTGCATGCATGCGTGTGCATGCTCTGGATTTCAAACGCAAGGGAACAAACCCAACTATCAGACCACGACACTTTGTACGCTCAAAATCCAATGACCATTTAGCTCCCTTGCTCAGTCTGATTGGACCACTGAGCTAAATATAGCTTATGGGATCGGATACTCATGATCAACTAGCGGACATAATAGAGGATCGGATTTGCTGGAGCGCCTACGCGAGTGTGTGTGTGTGTATGTGTGTGTGTGTGTGTGTGTGTGTGTGAGAGAGAGAGAGAGAGAGAGAGAGAGAGAGAGAGAGAGAGAGAGAGAGAAACTGAAACTGAAACTGAAACTGTTTATTGTCATTACCCGAAAAGGTCTTTTGACAAGGGGGATAACAATTTTCCAGTAGTGCGACACATAATCCACTCTTTGTATGTGCGCAAATTCTTCACACATAATCAAAAAAAATATCGAACATCCATTCCTTGAACAGTCGAACATATTCAAATCATATATAATGAACAATCATCCATTTTACCACTACTACATAATGCAAAGAAAACAACAACAAAAAATATCAGAACAGTGTTCCCACATTCAGGCCAATAATTTGTCTAGGTTTAGACAAACCAAAATCTTTTTCACACACCCACACCCACTCACACGCATCCATATACGCTCACACGCGGGCGCGCGCTCGTGCGCACACACACACACATCAAAACTGTAATATGATGAAACATCTGGGCTAGACCACCCAAACCTTACATTTAGTGATAATAATATAATCTTCACATAACTGCCCCAAAATACTCTGTTAACAAGGGACATCACTATGCCTTTTATTTATTTGTTTTTTGGTTTGTTTGTTTTTTTTGTTTTTGTTAACATGTATAGTAGACCCTTAAGTGTCTATATACCCTTTCAATATCCACTTCTAACATATTCTACAAATATACCATTATTTTCATATTATTAGCTACTCTTAAATTATCGGCAAACAAAGCAAAATAAAGCAAATGAAAACAGCTCTTTACAAAACAGAGTCTATAATAAAGCGGCTTCTTTTGGAGTTAACGTGATATAGCCCACATCAGTCAAAAGAGATTAAATTAATCCCAGTATGATATTGTCTAGCACTATTGTCGGGCTTGTAAGTGTTTATGTCTTATTTTTTGTGCTTCCGCAATGTATAGTGCCACTGATTTGATTATGACTTCGTCATCAGATGACAAAATAGATACATCTTGTCTTTTGGCCATGTCGGATTCAAAAACTTTGCATTTTCCACGTATTGTGTCAAAAATTTGGCATTGGAATAAAAAGTGTTTTTCATTATCGACATTGTTTCCACATAAGGGGCAAGGATATACTGTGGACGTCCCAGGTTGAAACCAATTTTTATTTGCATTGAAACCAAGTGTTCTTAATCTAAATCTTGCGTAATTAGTTCTTTGCCATTTATCCGTAACAACACTGAGATATTTTTCGGTTTGAAAAACATCTTTAAATGAGAAGAACCAACTATATTTTTCTTTGTTTTCCATATCTGAGTGCCAATTTTGTTTAAACGAACAAATAAGCCTGTCTTTAAATTCATTAATAAACTGACACTCATTTCCTACTCCCTGGGACAACCACACGATTCCAAACCCAAGTTCTGATAAAGCCTTTTTTACCTGATAGGCCCAGTTCTGTTTTCCTATTTCCATTTGAGTAACCATCATTTCATATGCCTGTTTACATAACCGAGATTGTGGAAGCCTTAACAATTTCAACCAGTATTTAATACTCTTCACAAAGGTTCTAATGTATAAAGGATATCTTCCAGTTTCTCCATATAAAACAGTATTAGAAGAGTGAATTGGTACAGCCAAAAAACGTTTTATAGCATATGTATGCACTTTTTCCATATGTGGATTTACAGTAAGACCCCATACTTCAGCTGCATATGTAAGTAAAGGTTCTATCTGTGTATCAAACATTTTCCAATATAAATTACAATCAATAGAATTGAGCTTCCGTAAGGATTTTAGAATTTCAATAACACCTTTTTTCCCTTTATTACAAGATTCTTCCCATGCATAATTTAAACTTAATTTTGTCGAAAATATTATTCCTAAGTATTTATAAGAATTAACAACTTTAACCTCGTTAATTCCATAAAACCATTTTTCGTGTTTTGATAAATGTCCACCCTTCCTGAAAATCATAATATTAGTTTTATCCATGTTAACTGTTAAAGCTAGTCGATCCGATTCTTCCTTTAAGACATTTAACTGGTTTTGTAAGCCTTTGACTGTACCAGAGAGAAGAACAACATCGTCTGCAAACAGCAATAGGAATATCTCAATAACCCCAGGGATAATTTGAATGCCATGCCTGCCTTTTCTTGACAGTTCCACTGCTAATTCATTAATGAAAAATGAAAACAATTGAGGACTCAATTGACATCCCTGTTTCACTCCTTTAGGGCATTCAAAATAATCTGAATATACACACTTCTCACGCACGCATGCAAACACTGAGTTATAAACTCCTCTTAGGGCCATATATAATTTTCCATTCACACCACTTTTACGTAATATATTCCAAAGATTATTACGATTCACAGAATCGAATGCCTTCCTAAAATCCACAAATGCAACATAAAGTTTCTTATTTAAAAGTAAATGCTTCTGCACAAGGGAGTAAAGTGTGAAAATATGATCAATTGTACTGTATTTTGCTCTAAATCCAGCTTGTTCTTCAACTATTTTCTCTTCTTTTTCTGCCCACTTTGTTAATCTCTTATTCAAAATATATGTATATACTTTACTCACTATACTTGTTAGAGCGACTCCTCTATAATTATCTGGATTATTCACATCTCCTTTTTTATGAATTGGGATTATTATGGACTTTGCCCATTCTGACGGAAAAATGCCATTATCAAAAAGCTTGTTACATAAATGGACAAGGAAATCAATTACATTAGCATTTGCATGTTTTAACATTTCGCTGATTATTTGATCTGGTCCTGCGCTCTTTCCTGCTTTCAAATGCCTGATACTCGCAGTCACTTCTTCTTTAGTTATAGGCTCATTGAAAAGGGGCTCAAAATTATTTTCTTCCTCTACTATATTACTCTCTTGTGCAGTATTTCCCCCGATATCATTGAAAACACTGCAGAAATGATTGTACCATTGTTCAATAGAGATTTCATTGTACACAAAGGCCTTTCTATTAACAGATCTTATTATTGACCAGAATGTCCTGGAGTCATTGATGGAATCTTTGAGTGTTCTTATTTTCTTATCTTCGTATTCCCTTTCTTTCGTTTTCCTTAGTTTAACATACTCTTTTCGTGATATGACATATGCTTCTCTTTTTTCTTTTTTTTCTTTTTCTGTTTTGCATCTCTGGAATCTTTTCAGTAGCCTCTTAACTTCTTGTTTCTTTCTTTCACATTCCTTATCAAACCAATCATTCTGTTTCTTTTGTCCTTGTCTCACTGTTCGTACCATACACGCAGCTGCCCCGCATAAAGCCTTAGTAAACTGCTCCGAACTGTCATTCACATTATAATCTAACAAACCGAAAGCTGTCTGTAGACAATTGTTGAACTCAGAACCATCAAGCTCTTGTACAAATAAACTTGCTAATTCTTCAGACCATACAATTTTTTCTTCCCTTGTTGTCTTGCACTTTCTACATATGTATGATTATTTCCCCTTTTCCATGCATCTACCTCAACAGGTAGATGCCATGAATCAACACAGTTACCTACCCGTAAATCAAAGCATGAGACCAGATTATATGGAACAAGAAAATAGTCAATCACACTACACCCGTTTGGAGACACAAAAGTGTATTCACCCTCTGTATCTCCATCACAAAAACCATTCAAAATAACCATATCCAACATGAAACATAAGTTCAACAATGTTTTGCCAAAACTATTCACAGTTTCATCTTTAGAACAACGTACATCACATTCATTATACATCCTGTCATACTCAATGTCTTCCAAATAAGTAGTCATGTCTTCAGGCGCAAACTGTTCGTGACCTGTTCTAGCATTGAGATCTCCCATAATTATAAAATGTGTTTTTTCTTTTTCAAACTGTTGTAGCATTAATTCTTCCAGCATCAAGATCCCATCTTTAATTAATGTTTCGTTATATCTAGGGCTTCCTTCTGGCGCAACATAGCATGCAATCAAAATCAGATCTTTGTCTAAATCAAATACATTTTTGTTTACTCTGATGGCAATGGTGTTATCATAATCTAACATTATTTCTTTCACACAATTTTCTAAAGTTTTTTTCACCAACAATAAAACTCCACCCGAATTCCTGCCATGGTGTGACAATTTCTTAGCTGGAGCGTAAAACTTCAAATAATCAGTGAACAAACAGCTGAAATCAAACGAAGTATCAAGAAAACATTCAGTAAGACAAACAAAATCAAATTTTGTTACATAATTTATGAAGGAAACGTTCTTCAATTTACTGTACAAATTTTCAACGTTGTAATTCAAAAAGGACCACTGGTTTGGATGGCCATGCCTGTCCTATGGCTTTCTGGAAGTACCGGAACGCAAGCTCCTGTTGCCAAGGTTACCGCCTGCTCCTCTGCCGCGGGCCAGTGCTTGTTGACGTCCGTCGCGGTTGGCTGCCCATGCTCACCCTCTCACCCGTCTGTCGGTCTGCCGCAGGACTGCCGCGTGATGCACGTGCGTCCGTGTCTGTAAGACGCCCGGTGTCATGCCCCTGGGAACTCCTGTTGGCGTCACGCTGAAGCTCGGCCCGGTTTGCACGTGAGATGACAGGCGGGGAAGAGGAGGAGGAAGGGGAACCACCACTCGCGACTCTGCCCCCGTTAGAGGTGACAACTCCTCTCGTCATCTCCCCATCTTGAGGGGGGTCCCCACCAGCGACTTCATCCCGCCGATTGGTGAAGGTGGGCGTGTCTCTCACGTCGGAAGAGGAGGTGTGTTTAGGTTGTAAGTCTGAAACTGTGTCACCACTCACAATCTGAGCATAAGATCGCTGTTCTGGTGGTCTTGGTCCAATCACCAATTGTCCCTTTTGGAAGTATGCTCTTTTGCCTTCACTACGTGCTCTTGCAACGATTTGTGCCTGTGTTCTTGTTAGGTCGTTTGCGACCCTGATACCTTTCACATCTAGTTTTCGTCGTATGTCTCTGTTTGTAATAATCAGCATTTTGTCTCTCCACCTGGTGAATTTGACTATCATTTGTTTGGGTTGCCCTTGTCTTGTCTGTCCAGTTCGATGTGCTCGTACGATGTCATCAGTAGTCCAGACTTTAGGGTCGTCAATACTATTGAGAACGTCAATAACTGCGGTTGCACATGAGTCAAACGTTTCCCTAGATTCTTGCTGAGAAATCCCGAAAAAACGTAAATTATCTCTTCGTGAAAAATCTTCTAACCTGTCTGTGTCTGACTTTAATTGGGCAACATCGTGTCTCATATCCCTGATTGTCTCTGTGAGTTGTTGTATTTCCTCTTTCTCATCATTAGATTCCTGGAACAGTTGTTGTATGTCGCCACTCATATCTGTCACTGTCTCCGTCAGGTTTCTGTGATCTTTCTCCAGTCTGTTGCACCTGTTGTTGATTTCCTCACATCGTTCTTTCACTTGACGTAGCTCGTCTTTGATCTCTCCAAGATCATTCCTTATCAATTTGGTTTGCTCAGAGAACTGTTGCTGCATCACTTGCATGAGTCTGTCAACCATGTTATCATTTCCGTCCTCTGTGTGTGTGGTACTGTCAGTGATGGGCCGGGATTTGTCTCTATGTCACCGCAGAGGAGCAGCCTTCTCACGCAAAACACGATGTGCTGCACGCACACGGCCGAGAAAAGCAATGGCACGTGCATGGCTACCTGACATACACCGTCGGTGACACATATCTCCTCTTCTGCCCCCAGTCTTGTTCCTTTTATTTTTTCTTGTTCAGCTTGTCTTGCCATTTTAAATGACAACATTTCATGTGCATTACAAAAGAAACTGTCAATGAATGTCACAAATGCAATAAATACCACAAAGGCGACAAGAATATCCAAAGATGACCAGACTGTGTTATTAACACTGGCCTTGCTCACCTGTACGCACCTCAAACTTTTTCGAGCACACCTTCTTGACCCAGATTTGAAATGTCCACAGAAAATGCCGATAGCAGCTCTCCACACTTCAATGCCCACCATTTTCCTGCACTGTCTCTCACATGGGACTATCACTGAAGCACTGCACAGGATAGCTGTTTGATACAGATCATCAAAACACTGTCATGGAGAAAAGTATACACAGCAACTCAAAACAGCTGCTATTCGCCGCCATTACCCGTGCGTGTGTGTTTGTGTGCTCGTGTGTACGCGCATGTCTCTTTTGCAGTTAACAGTAATGCCTAATGATTATATCTGCTGCGTACCGCATGTGGAAGTACACACTTTGTGCTAATTCATTACCATTGGAACACAAATCACAGCCGTTGTTGTTCGTCCGTTCTATCATAGCCGTAGGAGTTGGCATACCTTTTCCTCCATTTGACCGCCTTATCCCTTGATGCTTTTTCAGACAGAGGCGCGCCTTGTGATCTTGTGAGATGATGAGTCGCATTATAAGAAGTCATATTCATCATCATTATGACATGAAATCAATGCAGAAACAGATCCAGTTTTAAGAGAGGCGCATATTAATTGTCATGTTTACAGCCATGCAGAGCCTACAGGCCGTCTTTGGGCAGGAAACAGCGAGAAACAAAACAGCGCGGGACTGGTCGACTCCAGGATATATCATGATAATAAGCGTAGATAAATTTAAATACCTGGGAACGATCATTTCACCAGACGGCAGGTGCATATCAGAGGTAACTAGCAGAATCGGCCAAGCCAAAACAGCATTCAAGAAGATGGAAAGCATTCTTACCAACAAATGCCTATCAATTAACATCAGGATGAGGGTTCTTGAATGTTATATAGAACCAGTACTGTTATACGGTTGTGAGGCGTGGACTGTCAACAAGCAAAGCCAGAACAAGATTGAGACAGCCGAGATGTGGTTTCTAAGAAGAATGTTGAGAGTTCCATGGACAGCAAAGAAAACAAACGAGACAGTCTGGATGGAGGCAGACACAAGTAG
>JAPXFY010000021.1:53415470-53422970 GCA_030674185.1 Monoplex corrugatus
TATGTCTTTGTTCTACATCCTATTGTGAAAAAAGCTTTATGTCTGTGTTCTACATCCTATTGTGAAACAAGCTTTATTCCTGTGTTCTACATCCTATTGTGAAACAAGCTTTATTTCTGTGTTCTACATCCTATTGTGAAACAAGCTTTTTGTCTGTGTTCTACATCCTATTGTGAAACAAATTTTATCCCTGTATTCTGCATCGTATTGTGAAATGAGTTTTATATCTCTGTTCTACATTCTGTTCTAAAACAAGGTTTGTTTTCCTATCCTGCATCCCATTTTGAAACAAGCTTTATTTCTGTATTCTGCATCGTATTGTGAAACAAGTTTTATGTCTGTGTTCTACTACTTATTCTGAAACAAGGTTTATTTCACTATTCTGCATCGTTTTGTGAAACAAGCTTTATTTCTGTGTTCTACACCCTATTCTGAAACAAGGTTTATTTCACTATTCTGCATCCTATTCTGAAACAAACTTTATTTCACTATTCTGCATCGTTTTGTGAAACAAGCTATATTTCTATGTTCTGCATCATATTCAGAAGCAAGCTTAATTTTTGTATTCCCAGTCATATTGTAAACCAGCTTTATCCCTGCTTTCTCCGTGCTAATTGAAAACACGATTTCTTGTGTTGAATAGGATCAATAATTAATAAGAAGAATAACAATATCAACAACAAGAATGATAATACTGATAACGAAAATATTGATAAACATAATCATTTGATGATGATGATGATGATGATGATGATGATGATGATGATGATGATGATGATGATGATGATGATGATGATGGTGATGGTGATGATGATGATGGTGATGGTGATGATGGTGATGATGATGGTGGTGATGATGATGATGAATGACAATTATCATTATTGTTGTTGTCGTCGTCGTCGTCGTTTTTGTTGTTATCATTATTAATAAAGCGCCAACACTTGATATATAACTGGAATGAAAGTGAACTCTCTCATCTTTCAATACGATATTCACGCATAATGACAAAATCTCAAGGGCACAAAACACAGGAACACCGAAAAGAGGGGCAGGATGGTTGGGGGGGGGGGGGGTTAAGACGAAGGAGTTGGTGCACGTAGAAAGGGGAAATCACTGTTGGATAACAAAGTAGCCTATGTCTGTATGTCTCCAAGTAAGACTTGAAAGACGACAAGGGAATTAACTGTAGGAGGGATGGTGTGTCGAGTCCTTTTCGCCATCACTTTTTCATTCCATTTGCGTGTTCGTATCATGCCTGGGTTGCATATTTTTTTTTCTGTTTTGATTTGATGGTCGTCGTCGTTGTTATTGTTGTTGTATTTTTGTCATTACTGTTGTTGTTGTTGTCGCTGCTGTTGCTATTGCTTTTTTTTGTTTTTTCTTGTTGTTTTTCGTTGTGTGTTGTTGTTGTTGTTGTTGTTGTTGTTCTCGTCGTCGTTGTTGTTGTTGTTGCTGCTACTGCTGTCGCTGTTGTTGTTGTTAACCTGGTGGAATTTGTGGCCCTGTTATCTCAGATGGTTAAAACGCTGTGATTGTGGGTTCGATCCTCAAAGAGGCCAAATTTGTTATTGGTGTGTGTGTGTGTGTGTGTGTGTGTGTGTGTGTGTGTGTGTGTGTGTGTGTGTGTGTGTTTGTGATGTGTGTGTGGTGTGTGTGGTTGTGTGGTGTGTGCGTGTGTGTGTGTGTGTGTGTGTGGTGTGTGTGTGTGTTGTGTGTGTGTGTGTGTGTGTGTGTGTGTGTTGTGTGTGTGTGTGTGTGTGCGTGTGTGTTTGAAAAAGAGATATAACACCGAGTTCAAGATATGCATAGGACTGATATCCACAGGCTTCATAATAGGACAATTACAAATAATATTGAAACTAACGACTGGAAGCATAACGCTTCCTGCTTGCTGTATAAAATTATACTGGTCAATGTCTCGTCGGAGCTGATGGAGAGCACTTTAGGTGTCTGGGGAAAATGCGATGATGTTGGAAATCTGATGTTCAAATTGAAGCAGCCCAGATTGTGCGAAACTTTCAAACTATGAATTTTTAAGAAATATTAACAGTCTCCGGGAAAGGGATTTTCTCCTGGTACTCCTGTTTTCCCTTCAGCCCCTTGGCTGTTCGTTTAGGATGTTTTTCTTTCTATTCTAAGGTCAGAAACCGGATTCGTTGCACTAGGCACGATCCATTCACATCAGCCATACCTCCTGATTATATACTTTCCCATTCAGTCGATCATAATCTTATAATTTCTCTTGTGCATTATATAATAATAGGATACTTTACATCCCCCCCCCCAAAAAAAAAAAAAAACAACAACAAAAAAAAACTACTCTTAGCTAGTACATCAGGAGTGTTCTGAACTTACGGTTTTTGTGCTTTGTATCTGCTTCTATGCTAACTGAATGGGTCGCGCAAACTATTAGATTTGAGAAGTTCCACAACATGGGAGATAATTCCTACGTGACTCTCAAGAGTTATGTCCTTTGGTTGATATAGTGCATCGTAATTATAATTTTAGCCCTGGACCCTCTAAAATGAAACAGTATTAATATGGCATGACCACTTTTCAAATTACAGAATTCATCTCACTTCCGCTCTGACATCATATTAACTCACACACTATGATGTCATTTTAGTCAATTTAGTCATTTTCTCACACTGGAAAGTTTCAGTCTTTTTCTCCTAATTTTTGTATTTGTGTGTGTGTGTGTTTGTGGTCTTACGTTTGGCAAAGTTCAGTTGGCCGAAAATTTGCGCCTGTCTTGTCTGGTTGTATTAAATATACGTTCTGATTCTATTTTTGGTGTTTTTTCTGGTTTCTGTTTGCTTGAACGCGGGCAGCCACACTTGTTTTGGATCAAGTCGCTTAAAGTGCAAATTACGGCTTTTCAAATACAACCAAGAATGCAAACACATAAACAAACAAAAATAAATCAAAAGCAAAACAAGCACATTCCTTGTGCATCAGTGAGTACTGTTATTTCAACATTGAATATCAGTTTTTAAATATCTAATACCAACTTTGCTCGTGTTGTTTGAAGTCACTCATAAAGCAATGATACGTATGTGTATGTGCCCGGATGTTGATATGTATAGTAGATGAACTCATCAGTATGTATGATACGACCATTCTCATCATCTATGCAGAGTTTATGACAGCCTCAGGTGATTAGTCAGCAAAATTCATCGCAGCACAATCCACGAGATTGATTCCCATTCTGATTTGTAGCTAGGAGTTCGTTGGGATAACGCTCTATCCGTGAACTCAACAACGGTTCGCTCTTTGCTTAACCCTTTAATTCCCGCACCCTTTTTATCAACTGCAAAAATTTAACCTTTTGATTCCCTCACCCTATCCACCAGCTTTCTGCAGGAAGCTGGTGGATAGGGTGATGGAATTAAAGGGTTAAGATTTTTGCTTTGCTAGCATGGCTGGAAATGCAGGATGCTGGTGGACAAGGTGCGGGAGTCAAACGGTTAAACTTGCTTTGAATGATAGTGATGGGATCCTCATCAAATTTCATGAGTGTCTTTGTTGAAAAACAAATCTACGTTCAATTTGAAAGTCTGAGTGGATTGAGGTACACTCGTAACATCACATCAGACCATTCGCCATGGTGTTAGTGGTTAGCGCATCTTTCTACAGGACTGGAAGACTGTGGGTTCAATTCCCATCAATTCTATTGAAATCACTGTGGGATTTTTTGGCCAAAACCGGGTCTTGCCGAGAGTTGAATGTGCTTTAGGATCACTGGGATGACTACGACCACGTACATTCGAGTTTCATCTACTTCACGGATGCGTCATTGAAGGTGTTGCTTTTAAATGTCTTGCACAACACTGCTTGTGTCTGTATCTCTCGGGCCTGGTTGACGCCTGGATGTATTAGGAAAGGAAGCGTAGGGTAAGCTCGTACAGCTCTGTCACGCAATCTCAAACGTTAGCTGGAACTCCATAACATCATGGTTATCCTGTCTGTAGTCATTATCATCATAACACTGTGGAGAATTGTCTTCGATTCTGTGGTCATTCATGTGATGTAGAAAATTGGGGGGGGGGGGGGGGGAGAGGGGGACCTGCAGAGTAAAACCTTGGCTTCATCACAATTTGGTCGCCTTCAGCTAAACATCTGGGGCGTTCTCTCATGTAACAGTGATCATAAATCATGAAGGAATGAAGGAACACCCATGGAGGATCTACAGTATGCTCGTGAATTATAATGGCCAAAGGCATTTCAATAATGCAAAAATGTCCATTCTTATTTGCAGCTGGAATACCAATGGCGCGTAGTGTTTATGTCTGAACACTGTTATACACTGAACGATCAAATTGCTCCTTGTTAATAGTGATGTGATTCACACTGAGTTTTGTATTGTTTTTGTTAAAAAGCAAATGAACATTCAGTTACATGCAGAGAATGTACTGACTGTTTGGGCCATTATAATTTGATTGGAGTTATTTCAAGAAGGATTCACTCTGCCCGGACAACTTCATATGCGCTCCGTCCAAATCGCCCGCAGTTATCTGACAGATTTCTTGACCCTGCACAAAACCCTATGCGCTGGCAAGGTCTTGAATCGTGGAAAGGAGAGATAGGACCTATCAAGCACCGAGCTGATACCGCCGGAATGATAGAAACACCAAGATGGGCAGCGAACATGCCATATTTTGATTTTGCGGGCTGGGATTGAACTCAAGATATCAGATCTCGAGTCCATGCGTCTACCAACTAGTCCGTGTGAAAAAAAATTAGCCCATTGACTGACTTAATTTCAAATCATCACTCCATTAAAACTCCTGATTGTACGCTTTCCTGAACGTTCCAATACTTTTGGACGCGTGCATGATCACACTCTGCATGCGGTATGTCGCTGCAAAGTCTGCATACTTTATCTAAAATGAACGTGCATGTGGGCGTTTTGGAAAGCTGGAGAGAAAGAGAACACCAGGTAGACCCAGGGAGAAAACATTGGACAGACTTGCAGGGTGGCTGGGAACAGACAGGGAGGAAAGGTGTGCTTGCAGGCGACAAGGGATAGATGCATATGGAGGGCCAAGATCGCCAATGCCATGCAGCAGGGCACATGATGATGATGATGTGGGTGTTTTCGTGTTTTCATAAGTCTCCGGACACTGATATAATTTACAAGATCTTTTACGTGTAGACCTGATGTTTTCCGTGGATATACACCCGAATGGGGCTTAAGCAATTGCATATCTCCTCAGACATTGAAAGTGGAGATTAAGAGAAAGAAAGAAAGGAAGGAAAGAAAGAAAGGAAAGAAAGACAGAAAGAAAGAAAGAAAGGAAGGAAAGAAAGAAAGAAAGAAGGAAGGAATAAAAAAGAAGAAAGAAAGAAAGAAGGAAAGAAAGAAAGAAGGAAGGAAGTAACGAAAGAAAGAAAGACAGACAGACAGACAGACAGACAGAAAGAAACAAAGAACATAGAAAAACCAAGAAAGAAAGACAGACAGACAGAAAGAAAGAAAGAAAGAAAGAAAGAACATAAGGAAGAAACAAACAAACAAACAAACAAAACAAACAAACAAACAAACAAATGACAAACAGGCAAGCAAGCAAGCGAACAAATATCCAGCCTTTACCCGCCAGGCGGGAGGTACCCTGGCAGAACAGCACTCAAACCTTCCGGCTGATAATCTCTAGCGTCTAACCCACTTGATGCCCTCATTCGACGTTTGATAAAACAACTTCTGGTTACTGGCCAAAGAATACCGAAAGCACACAAACGACCCAGCAAATGTCTGTGTTGAGCCAGGGGCAAATCATACTCAAATATTCTGTCAGGAACGATATTTATTGTCCCCTTGACATTTGACAGATCCAAGCCGAGCAGGATCGTGAGACTGGAGTAAAAATGGAGTTTCCGTCTATCTATTGATGTATTTTATTTGTCGTCATTATTTTATTTTATTTTTTGCGGGCACGATTTCTAAGCTCGCTCAGTGTCGTTGACATCACGCCCCTCATTCTAACTCGACAGTACACCACGAATTCCAAGTTTGTTATCTTAAAGTCCCACTACCAGGTAGCTGACGGGAGCCAGAGATGTTAACCCATCATGAAACTGTGACGGGAGGATTTTGGGGGGTGTCGTTCTAGAATTTGGGGTATGTTTATGCGGAATTACCTGTCTACATAGAAATCACACACAACAACAAGGAAGGAGAGAGATGAGCAGGAGCTCACTACTCACAATAATTATTTCCCTTTTAATTTATAGAGGGTGGATCAGAACACGCTGGAGCTCTGAGACAACTTGTCTTAAGGTGATTTCAGGTCAATCTACCTGCATGTGCATGACAGAAGAGTTAACGTGAACAAACACAGGCCAGAACCTGTCCACTGGGACAATGGACCTTTCCCTTTCATTGGAACGATCCTCGAAAACATCCCAGTAGAGCTGTATATACATCTGACTTTACTCTTTAAGTGTCTCGTTTATAGTGTAACATAAGTGTGACTGGCTGTACTGCTAGGTGTTGGTTAATCTTAAGCCTTCAGTCGAGAGGCTAGTTCGTCTGGCTTGTCGGACATTGTCAACATCCTGTTTCAGACCGAAGTACACGTATGGGCCTGTTTCTATGCCTGAGGGGTTTCTGTGATAAAACCACCCACCAGAGAAGTCCCTGCACTGTTGCTGGGTCGCTTGAGTGGAGTTCAACAGTGCGCTTTGTGACCCAACTTACTAAGGACACTGCCCAATAAGCATTCTACTTACATAGCAATCACTTAGTCGCGGAGGCAGACCATGTGAACAACCACTGGTAAAGAGACCATTGTCACAGTCTTCTAACAAACGCCCCCACGAATCATTGTCATCAAAAACCTATACTAAACTAAAGGAAATAAGAGGGAAGCAGGGAGAATTTTAAATATCAACTGAGTAACATAACTCTTGAGAGTCACGGAGTTATCTCCCATGTAGAATTTCTCAAACCCAACACAGTTTGCGCTACCCATTCAGCTAGCATAGACGCAGCCACAAAGCATAAAGTGGTAAGCTCAGAACTAAACTAAATAGATAGACATACTAAACTATACTAAACTAACTACAGGCGAAGAATCAGTGAAGGAAACTGACACTGATATCAGTATGAGGTCAAGACATGAAGGACCACAACATTGGGGACAAGGTTCAAATTGATATAATGATTGATGATATCATGATAACGGGAGTGATAGTCACGATGCCATCAAATTCCCCCATTGGACTGAGTCTGTGTAACACAGCAGTACTCGACGCTTACTATCATCATCATCAGGTGCCTTGCCGCATGGCGTTGGCGTATATGGACTTCCATCTGTCTCTATCTCTTGTTGCCTCAAGCATCTCTTCCACCCTCCCTGTCTTCAGCCACTCTGCAAGTCCGTCCAGTATCTTCTTTCTGGGTCTACTCGGTGCTCTCCTTCCCTCCAGCTTTCCCGGTGTGACCAGGTGTTCCAATTCCCCTTTCCTCATAAAATGGCCTATAAATGTTGCCTGTCTTTT
>JAPXFY010000021.1:53430470-53435470 GCA_030674185.1 Monoplex corrugatus
CAACTACAAAACCGTAACCCTTTGATTCCCTCATCCCATCCACCATCCTACACTACACAACTACAAGTAACCCTTTAGTTCCCTCACCCTATCCACCAACTACAAAACTGTAACCCTTTGATTCCCTCACCCTATCCACCAACTACAAAACTGTAACCCTTTGATTCCCTCACCCTATCCACCAACTACAAAACTGTAACCCTTTGGTTCCCTCACCCTAACCACCAACTACAAAACTGTAACCCTTTGTTCCCTCACCCTATCCACCAACTACAAAACTGTAACCCTTTGATTCCCTCACCCTATCCCACCAACTACAAAATGTAACCCTTTGGTTCCCTCACCCTATCCACCAACTACAAAAGTGTAACCCTTTGACTCCCTCACCCTATCCACCAACTACAAAACCGTAACCCTTTGATTCCCTCACCCTATCCACCAACTACAAAACTGTAACCCTTTGGTTCCCTCACCCTAACCACCAACTACAAAACCGTAACCCTTTGATTCCCTCACCCTATCCACCAACTACAAAATGTTAACCCTTTGAATACTGCACCCTATCCACCAAATATAAAACTGTAACCCTTTGATTCCCTCACCCTATCTACACCATCTACAAAACTGTAACCCTTTGATTCCCTCACCCTATCCACCAACTACAAAACTGTAAACCTTTGGTTCCCTCACCCTATCCACCAACTATAAAACCTTAACCCTTGTGTTTTATACTCCCAACGATCTTTTACAAACAAGGCATTTTTTTTATATTTGTTATTACCCTCAAGATCCAGCAGTCACATTTTGTTTAACCCTTTGATTCCCTCACCCTATCCACCAACTACAAAACTGTAACCCTTTGGTTCCCCCACCCTATCCACCAAATACAAAACCTTAACCCTTATGTTTTATATTCCCAACGATCTTTTACAAACAAGGTATTTTTTATATTTTGTTATTACCCTCAAGATCCAGCAGTCACATATTGCTTAACCTTTGATTCCCGCACCCTATCCACCAATTACAAAGCCTTAACCCGTTGATTCCCTCACCCTATCCACCAACTACAAAACCGGAACCCTTTGGTTCCCTCACCCTAAACCACCAACCACAAAACCGTAACCCTTTGGTTCCCTCACCCTATCCACCACTACAAAATCTTAACCCTTTGGTTCCCTCACCCTAACCACAACTACTAAATGTTAACCCTTTGGTTCCTCTTCCTATCCACCAACTACAAAACCGGAACCCTTTGGTTCCCTCACCCTATCCACCAACTACAAAATGTTAACCCTTTGGTTTCCTCACACCATCCACCAACTACAAAGCTGTAACCCTTTGGTTCCCTCACCCTATCCACCAACTACAAAACTGTAACCCTTTGATTCCCTCACCCTATCCACCAACTACAAAACGTAACCCTTTGATTCCCTCACCCTATCCACCAACTACAAAACCGTAACCCTTTGATTCCCTCACCCTATCCACCAACTACAAAACGTAACCCTTTGATTCCCTCACCCTATCCACCAACTACAAAACCGTAATCCTTTGATTCCCTCACCCTATCCACCAACTACAAAACCGTAACCCTTTGATTCCCTCACCCTATCCACCAACTACAAAACCGTAACCCTTTGGTTCCCTCACCCTATCCACCAAATACAAAACTGTAACCCTTTGGTTCCCTCACCCTATCCACCAACAAAAATCCGTAACCCTTTGATTCCCTCACCTATCCACCAACTACAAAACTGTAAACCTTTGATTCCCTCACCCTATCCACCAACTATAAAACCTTAAATCTTGTGTGTTATACTCCCAACGATCTTTTACAAATAAGGTATTTTTTTATATTTTGTTATTACCCTCAAGATCCAGCAGTCACATTTTGCTTAACCCTTTGATTCCCTCACCCTATCCACCAACTACAAAACTGTAAACCTTTGGTTCCCTCACCCTATCCACCAAATACAAAACTGTAACCCTTTGGTTCCCTCACCCTATCCACCAACTACAAAACTGTAACCCTTTGATTCCTCACCCTATCCACCAACTACAAAACCGTAACCCTTTGGTTCCCTCACCCTAACCACCAACTACTAAATGTTAACCCTTTGGTTCCTCACCCTATCCACCAACTACAAAACCGTAACCCTTTGGTTCCCTCACCCTATCCACCAACTACAAAATGTTAACCCTTTGGTTCCCTCACACTATCCACCAACTACAAAACCGTAACCCTTCGATTCCCTCACCCTATCCACCAACTACAAAATGTTAACCCTTTAGTTCCCTCACCCTATCCACCAACTATAAAACCTTAACCCTTGTGTTTTATACTCCCAACGATCTTTTACAAACAAGGTATTTTTTTATATTTTGTTATTACCCTCAAGATCCAGCAGTCACATTTTGCTTAACCCTTTGATTCTCTCACCCTATCCACCAATTACAAAACCTTAACCCGTTGATTCCCTCACCCTATCCACCAACTACAAAACCGTAACCCTTCGGTTCCCTCACCCTAACCACCAACTACAAAATGTTAACCCTTTGACTCCTGCACCCTATCCGTCAACTACAAAACCGTAACCCTTTGGTTCCCTCACCCTAACCGTCAACTACAAAACCTTAACCCTTTGACTCCTGCACCCTATCCACCAACTACAAAACCTTAACCCTTTGACTCCTGCACCCTATCCACCAACTACAAAACCGTAACTCTTTGGTTCCCTCACCCTATCCTTCAGTTTCCAGCAGGAAGCCAGTGGAAGGTTGAGGGAGTCAAAGGGTTAAGTTTTTGCTTGGCTAGCACGATTGACAGACAATGCAGGATGCTGGTGGCCAGGGTGCGGTGGTTAAAGGGTTAAGTACAGCTAATATTAGCCTGTATGCTCTTGATACTATTAGTGTTACTGTTGTTTAGAGTACATGTACAGCCGGCTTCGCAGAGCCATATCAGGGCTATAACTATTTCAAATCATATCAATGCATTCGCACACATAATCCAAGGATATGCCCCTGGCGTTGACCATTCCGTCCAGTTTATCACTTGGGGCTGAATATGTAAACATCACTAAGGACATTAAAACACATATAAAAAAACGGGCCTGAACTACTTGAAACTGCTTCCGCACAACACGTTTTCTTAGATCCAAAAAATGCACTCAATACGTGTACCCAATTATCAACCCTGAGAGAAAGTTTGTAAGGCTTTATAGAAAACATATAGATGAATGAACCAGCAAGGCAGAAAATAACTAGAAAAGACGGACAGAAGGCAAAAGAGCATGGGAGAAACAAAGAGAGTGACAGAAAAGAGGAAATCTCTATTCAACAACAACAACCACAAGAAAATGATTTGTAAAAAAAAAACAAAAAAAAGAAAACAAAAAACGGAAAATCCTTTGTAAAAACACGAAATATAACACCTATCTCTGTTGGTTTTTGCTTTGTTTTGTTTTGTTTTGTTTTGTTTGTTTGTTTTGTTTTGTTTTGTTTTGTTTTGTTTTGTTTTGTTTTGTTTTGTTTTGTTTTGTTGATCATCGCACTCAGGGAGGTTACCTTTCTGCTCAATTTTTTTTTCGTCCCATTTTTCTACGCCACTTTAATGGCCATAGAAGCTGGCACATTATTTTTTTAACAATGCGATGTTGATAATGTCGATGAGGATGCTAATCATGATGCTGTGAAGTTCCATCTAGAATTGAGACTGCGTGACAGGGCTATACTCTACGCTTACTATCATAAAATATTCTGGCGTCAACCAGGCTCGAGAGATAGAGACACCTGCGGTACTGGTCAGAAGATTTAAGCAACACCCTCAATGGCGCATTTGTGAAGTGGACGAGACTCGACTGTGTGGTCCCTGTCTTCCCAATGAGCCCATAGTACGCCCAACTCTTGGTAGGAGCCGGTTAGAGCCGGAAAAAAACCCCTCAATGATATACATTTTAAGGGACTGATAGGGATTCGAACCCACAACCTTCCAATGGGTAGTCCGTTGCGTTAACCACTACACCACGGCGACTACTTCGTTATTTGAGTTTCATCAATATCAACTGTATGTTCGTTTATAAATGAACAGTTGAAAATTAAAGTGCTGACACATTACAATCCCACACAACACATGTTGCATTCTCACATCCGTCTGCCACATAACACACAAAACAAAAACATCTGAAAAGATTAAATCATACATAAAAATATTGCGACCTGTAATTATGGCATATGCCATAACTCAGTGCATGACCCCCCCCCCCCCCTAACATCTTCAACCATAAACCATGAATAATAATTCCAGATGGAAAAAAAAAAACATGCGCTTGTTCAAGAAAAAGAATCTTTCTGTTTTATTCAGATTTATTCGTTTATTTATTTGTTTATTTTTGTTTGATACAAGTAGTGAGGTATGGTTGTTTTGTTTTCTGTTTCGAGTCTTTTTTGTTGTTGTTGTTGTTGTTGTCTTTTTTGTTGTTGTCTTTTTTTTCTTTTTTTTTAAAATAAATAAATACATTTATTGTGGAAGTGTTTGATACAAGTAGTGAGGTATGATTGTTGTGTTCTTCTGTTTCGAGTCTTTGTTTTACTTTTCTCCGTTGTCTTTTAAAGAGAAGTTTTGCGTATGGCTTGAATATCTTCTCCTTACCCCCCCCCCCTCTCTTTCTCTCTCGACCATTCTCTCTCTGTCTCTCTCTGTCTGTCTCTGTCTGTCTTCTTCTCTCTCTCTCTCTCTCTCTCTCTCTCTCTCTCTTTAAATTGCTTCTTTTTTTTCGTATTTTAATTCTCCATGCGTACATGCCCCGCACGCACTCGCACGCGCACGTGTGTGTGTGTGTGTATGCGTGACACAAAGGTGGACATTTTCATCAGCTTTCAACCGACAGTTTTACAGTCGAAGGGAAGGGGTGATCACAGCGATAGTTGCACCGTCATGTCTGTCTGACATGTTGATGGATGTGTGTGTGTGTGTGTGTGTGTGTGTGTGTGTGTGTGTG
>JAPXFY010000021.1:53437970-53442970 GCA_030674185.1 Monoplex corrugatus
AGAGAGAGAGAGATGTATATGTATATATATATATAATCATATATATATATGCGTGTGTATGTATATACATATACATGTACATATACACATATATATATATACATACACATATATGTCTTCACAGATAACATATTTCTCTTGTTAGAACCCACCCTGGCAGTTACCTTCCTTTCTATAAGCTCTTCACACAGACAAATTTCACAAGTCGTAAGTACTTTGCAAGCTTTATAATTAAGCAAGTGGAAACCTTAGACAAATGACTGAGTAATGTTATGCTGCCGTGCCATTTCATTGCCACCGTCTTCATCTCATCATCATCATCATCATGGCGCATGACGTTGGCGACCATGGACTTCCAACCATCTCTATCTCTCGTTGCCCCTAGCATCTCCCCCACCCTCCTCGTCCCCAGCCACTCTGCAAGTCCGTCCAGCATTCTCTCCCTGGGTCTACCTGGTGCTCTCTTTCCCTCCAGCTTTCCCGTTGTGACTAGGTGCTCCAAATCCCCCTTCTTCATAAAATGGCCTATAAATGTTGCTTGTCTTTTCCTAATCTTCCTTATGAGTGTTATCCTTGTGTCTGCCTCCATCAAGACTGTTTCGTTTGTTTTCTTTGCTGTCCATGGAACTCTCAACATTCTTCTTAGAAACTACATCTCGGCTGCCTCGATCCTGCTCTGGCTTTGCTTGCTGACTGTCCACGCCTCGCATCCGTACAACAGTATTGGTTCTATATGACATTCAAGGACTCTCTTTCTGATGTTAATTGATAGGCATTTGTTGGTCAGAATGCTTGTCATCTTCTTGAATGCTGTTTTGGCTCGGCCGATTCTGCCAGCTATTTCCGATGTGCTTCTGCCATCTGATGAAATGACCGTTCCCAGGTATTTGAACTTAACCTGTGTCAAGGTTGTGCCATTTGTTTTTATTTTGCAGGAGGGGATTTCATGTCTTTTACTGATCACCATGACTTCAGTCTTCCTGCTGTTTAGTTCCAACCCCTTACCTTTACTTTCTGTTTGTAGTATATTCACAAGGTTTTGTAGGTCCCTTTCATTTTCTGCAATTAGCACGGTGTCATCTGCGTACCGAATGCTGTTTATCATTTTCCCTCCAACCTTTAATCCAGGGTCTTCTTCTAGGTTTCTCATGATGTTTTCGCTATATAGTAAAAACAGATCTGGTAACAAAACACAACCCTGTCTGACTCCTCTTTTGATGTTTTGTAAAGAGCTTATATTGTTTTCTATTCTCATTGCAGCTGTTTGTTCCAAGTACATATTCCTGATTATTCGTAGATCTTTTCCATCGACATTGAGTCTCTCCATTGGTTGATCAAGTCATCATGTCGTACCGATCGAAAGCCTTGGTATAGTCAACAAAGCATAAATACAAATCCTTATTCAACTCAATTGACCTCTCTATGATAGTTCATAGGATGTATATGGCATTAATAGTTCCTTTCCCCTCCCCAAATCCACTCTGTTCTTTGCTATTTCTCTTTTGATTATATTCCTTGTCCTCATTATGATTATTCTTAACAGGATTTTTGTTACATGACTCATCAAACTTATTGTACGATGGAGTTCGCATTCTATAGCCCCTGTCTTCTTTGGAAGTGCAATGAAAATTGATTTTGACATATCTTTGGGGATTTTTCCAGTGTCATAAATTTCATATAGGAGGACTGTTATTTTTTCTATGCCAAATTCCTCCAGGGCTTCAATCATCTCTGTAGTAATGTTGTCTGGTCCTGGGGCTTTTCCTTGTTTCATCTTTTTCAGTGCTGCTCTAACTTCATCTTTCATTATGGGTGGTCCTTCAAAGTTCTTTTTTATAATGTGTTCTTCGTTTCAGTCATCCTCAAAAAGGTCTTTAATGTACTCTCCCCATCTGTCTAATATTTTGTCTTTTTCCATGATAGGCGTGCCATCTTTCGATTTTAAGCAACCAGTTGATGTGCATGTATTTTTCCTGTGGACAATTTCTTCAGTTCGTCTGTACATACCCTGAGGATCCATTTTGTGTCGTTCTTCTATCTCTTTGCATTTTGTGTTCAGCCAAGCTTCCTTAGCTTCATTGCACCTATACCTGATTTCTTTGTTTATCTTCCTGTATATCTCTCGTTTCTCTTTGCCTTCCTCCCTTTCTCCATCAGGCCCAAAATTTCATTAGTCATCCAACTCTTTTTTGCTTTTCTATTTGCCTTAGGGATTTCTTCACTAGCTTCATTTATATGTAACAGAGTGCCTTGCTCTGTTACGATCTTTCCCCATTTACCTACAACGCTCAAAGGCAACACTGTGTAGAGTGCTTGCCTAGATCAAAAACGCCTTGCATTCTCTTGGCCTAATTATACTGGTATTTCACAGCCTCTGCCTATCCATAGCTATGCATTAATTATTCCAAAGATCTCACCAATACATGACGCATATAGATAACACACTGCTAAACAATGAGCAGATCTACAATGTGTACATGTATTCTGAAGGGGCCTACAACAAGATTTTGTCGTCATCTCCACAGTATTACGTTGTCGTCCTACAGAACGTAGAGGAGACAGTCTTTAATCTATGCCGCCTCCCGCCAATTGTAGTACAACCACCATCCTAATAGCCGTTGTGTGACCCGCGGAAACCCACGTACAATGACCGCAGGTTATCTTGCGGTGTATGGAGCCCCGGGTGGTCTGTCTTTGTTTCATGCCGCCCTTCGGTGTTTGTGGCGTAATAGCCAATAGCCACCAACAAAACCACCAGACGAGTATGCCGGTTGTGTGTACCGAGGCACTGCACTTATGTAAGACCTCCATTAATTAGACCTCCATTAATTTCAAACAGAGTTGACTTTTCGCCACACCCCAAGTGTTGAGTGATTGGGTAGGTGAGAACAACCAATCAGACCTTATTATCTGAAAGGTTTGAAAGTATGACCATGCTCGGTTCCCAAAGTATAAAATAACAAGGCGCGTCATAGCGTGTGCTTTTACACCGCCACTCTCAGTCTCACCAGAGGTGCCCTTTCCTGCCACCACTCTTGATCTCACAACAGGTGATCATCTTCACGGCATTACTGTAGCACTGTCTTCTTCTTACCCATCTCCTTTTCTCAATAATAAAGAGTCAAGTAGCAAAACGAGGACTTGTGTTTTGATTGAGAGACTTCCCTTTCTGCTCTGGATTATAGGACCACCACAGCAATCATCACCAAACCCCTTAACCCACTCATCCATCTCACCTGGCGCTGCGATTCATCAATATTATAACCATCATCACCTCCTTATCCCCCCTTACCACTCGACCTATCACACTTGGCGCTGCGAGCAGGATCCAGATTCGGAAAGGGAACAAGAAAACAAGAAGACAGTGCTACAGATTCATCAAGTTGCCAAACCATGTCGACACCACAACTGTACCGACTTCCAAAACTGTCCGGAGATGAAAGCAGTGCAGAAATCGACGACTTCATTCAGGAGGCCAGATTGATCCTACAGCTCCAGCCCCTGGATGACAAAGCAGCTGCCCTCTGGCTCATATCATCGTTAGAGGGCCCAGCTCGTCGGGAGATGCTATGGCAACCAACGGCAAGAGTGGACACTCCAGACAAGATCCTGAAGATCATCCAGGACAACTGGGGTGACCAGAGGGACTCCACAACTCTTGCTGCCACCTTCTACAACAGGCAGCAGAGAAAGGGGGAGACTGTCACTGACTACGCGACCCACCTACGCGTACTCTGGATGAAGGCCAACCAAGCTGAAGAGGGGACATTGTCACCAACGCAGCTTCGGGACGCCTTCGTCTGTGGTCTCTCCCCAGGCACTCTCAGGAGGGATGTCCGGCGATACATAAGAGATCATCCGGACACCACCTTCGAGGGAGCCAAGATGGAGGCCCTGCGGTGGATGCGAGAGGACAGCTGTGCTGAACACCACCTGGCACAGCTGATAGTGGCCAACTCTAGCCCAGTCATCGCCTGTATGGAGGCACAGCTGGCAGAAATCAGTGCCAATGTAGACCAGCAACTCCTGCGGTGCAACACTGCGGCTAAACCTCAACCACCACGGCAACTACCTCTCCACAGCAGACAGCAACCTTCACCACGGCAACGGCAGCCACCAGATCACTGTCTTTGGTGTGACCGGGCTGGCCACACTGAAGACAAATGCTGGAACCGGCGCCGGTACAAGGAGAGGGCCAAGCGGCGACGGCAGCCTGCACCCAAGAGGGCTGCAACGCAAAGTGCAGACCCTGCTGTCACCCACGGACAAGCTGCAGGGCACAAGAGGAAGAAGCAGCATCCAGGCAAGTCCAAGCCTGCCAATACTCCTTCTCCCTTGCCCCATTCTCCCTCTCTTCTTCATCAGCCCTCCAAATCTGCTGCTGCCCCCAAACTCCCCTGTGCCAGCCAGAGCCTGAGTGCTGTCAGCACTCCTGGAACCAACAGTGGACCTCCCATTCCAGTGCCACGCAGACACCGTCGTCGATCCCAAGGCCACCCGAGCCATGATGGTCAACGACAGGACCCAGCAGCACCGGAGCAGGCGACATCCACACCAGCAGCTGACGATGACCTGCAGGTAGGCATGCATGTTTACCTGCGGGACATGATACCTGGTTCCAGCACAGCATGGACCAACACCTGGTTGCCGGACCTGTACTGTGTGACGGCACGCCACCCCCAGCACCGTCACATCTATACAGTCCAGTCGCTGGCAGGTGGCCCTCACCAGGCCGTCTCCAGGATCCACCTCCTGCCAGCATCTGGGTCCATGCCAGATGCACAGCCACAACCAGACCCGGAGTCATCTGACTCCGAAGATGAGCAGTGGCTAGTCTGCCAACAGCCACAGCCGAGAACAACACAGTCCCCGGTGACAACAGCACCTGAGCCCACTGTACCAGAGCAGCTGACAACACCAGTCCCTCCAAGACGGTCAACACGTCTCCTGAACAAGACGCAGTGAGAACTTCAAAATAAGATGTAGACTCTTATGCGATC
>JAPXFY010000021.1:53447970-53457970 GCA_030674185.1 Monoplex corrugatus
CGAATGGCGTTGGCGATCATGGTCATCCATACGAATCTATCACTTATCCTTTATTCACTGACTTGGACATGCTAAAACACATGGACTGTGAACAAGAAAACTATTCACCAAATTTGAAATTCACAAAGAGTTATGCATCAGATACAAAGCGTGCAAAACGCTGGCCTTGCCCAAGTACTGGCTACTGTCCATGTTTACCCAAATGCACGCGTGCATACACACTAACTCTTCCACCCATTTATCCATCCACCTTCCTCTACACACGCACACGCACGCACACACACAAACACACACACACACGCACATGTGAATATATATATGTAAATATATATGATATGTATATATACTATAAATACATATATATATATATATATATAATATACAATTAAGCATACACCTTACGTACAGGAGCAAAATCACCAGTTTGCAAGCACCCAGTCCAAGGCTGCCATAGGTTAATATGAACTCTTTCTATCTCTCTCAGTCTCTCTCTTTGTATGTACCCAAAACAAACCGAAGAAATATCCTGTTATTGGATTTTAATAGACTTATCAGATATGTGTTCACAAGATATAGATTTGGTATGTCCGACTTACCATTGCACAAATTAAGATATAAAAGATGTGATATCCTAAACAAGCAGCAAAACGTCCATTGTGTAAAAGCATTGCTGAAAATGAAAACCACTTTATTCTTCGCTGTTCATACCTTGAAGATACGAAACGCCAGTTAATTTAGCCAAAGTACTACTATAAACGAATTGATTTCTGACCAAAAAAAAATCATGGCTTAAGAAAATGAGCATACAACTAGAACTAGAAACCCGGCAACATACGTCTATAACACTTTTAAGAGAAGAGTTTGCCTTATCATAAAATTGAATTTTAATGATGTGTGCGTGTCAAACCTATTTATATGTCCCTTTCGAATTATTGAAATGTGTCTGTGAGACCCATATCGTATTTATTCCAAATTATTTGAAGTATGCATTATCCAAAAACGACTCTGTATTATATTTTGCATTTGCATAACGTTTATGATGTGTTCACACCCCTTCAGATGGGGTTTTGTCTTTACTGAATACATTTCTGATTCTGATTCTCTTTCCATCATGTTCTCTTAATGTTTGATGGAATGTAAAAATACATTTGATGTCAATCTCTCTCTCTCTCTCCTCCCTCTCTCTCTCTCTCTCTCTCTCTCTCTCTCTCTCTCTCTCCCTCCCTCCCCTCGTTCTCTCTGTCGCTCTCTCTGTCTCTGTCTGTCTCTGTCTGTCTGTCTGCCTGTCTGTGTCTCTGTCTCAGCTGTGTATACTGTGGGTCTTAGACGTGATGCCATTTAGGTGATCAGATCCTATTTTGTCAAACATAACTCAGCTGAATGTATAGGTATATTTATCCACTCTCTAAACAATTTCAGAAATCATTTTTTGTTTCATCATCCAATTATCAGCTGCCAACATTGCCAGGAGCAGGAAATATAATCAAAGGACACAACTCTTGAGAATTATCTCCCATGTTGTATAGAACTTCTCAAATCTAACACAGCTTACGCTACTCATTCAGCTAGCATAGAAGCAGACACAAAGTACAAAAACAGCAAGCTCAGAACACTCCTCAAAAAAGGAGCGCCCAAGCCTACCTTTATACTCTGCAACTACCCTACACACAACTATGAGAGAGGAGAGAAATACATACAATATATTGGTCTTATGTTCAAGATTGACATAGTCTTTTATTTTTGAACTGACCAAACACACACACATAGACAAGACAGAACATATACATGGTTGCTTCCAAGGCATATAGGTAATACCAAAGAAATAAGAGGGAAGCAGGGAGAATTTTTATAATATAATCAAAGGACACAACTCTTGAGAATTATCTTCCATGTTGTATAGAAATTCTCAAATCTAACACAGTTTGCGCTACCCATTCAGCTAGCATAGAAGCAGACACAAAATACAAAAACAGCAAGCTCAGAACACTCCTCAAAAAAGGAGCGCCCAAGCCTACCTTTATACTCTGCAACTACCCTACACACAACTATGAGAGAGGAGAGAAATACATACAATATATATACTATGTCTGGTCTCATGCCACTCATGCGGTTGTAGATCTGCTTTACTCGCTCTGTCATCCGCTCCATCCAGTAGGCTTCACTCTCATGCTCCCGCCGCCCCATGGTCTTTCTGGCATCCTCTTCTCTCTGTTTTTGTTTCTCCCTTTGTCTTTGACCATCACTCCATTTCTGTTGATCCAAATCCCTGTGTGTCCTCTCATATCTCTGATCTGAACGCTTTCCGTCACCGCGTCCAATACATCTCGGACTTGTCTGCCAGTCTTTAGCTTGGGCTGCATTTGTCTCAACTTTACTTCCTGAGACCTCAGGCATACTTAGAGGTCTGATCTGTCTCATTAAATAGGTTATTCTGATAGGCCCAGGTGTAGAAAAGCCTACTGTCAGTGTTGTATTAAATGGATGTCACATCCACAGTGGTGTAAAGCATCTGTAAACATGGCCGAAAATATAATGCTGAACATTAAAATAAACTGACCATCATGGTGTTGTACAACTACTGGATGAATGTCGTGAACTTCCGAGGTACCCACACATTTCCTTCTTCCGAAAGTCATCTGAACTGACTGTATAGGTCAAATCAACAGAGGTAGAAAAAATATCAGTTAAAAAATAAAGGGTTGGAGCTAAATACCAAGAATACGGGAGTCATGGTAATCAGTAAAAACATGAAATTCCCTCATGCAAAATAACAGCAAACGGCACAACTTTGAGACAGGTTGATAAGTTTAAATATCTGGGAATGGTTATCTCACCAGAAGGTAGATGCACATCAGAAATAGTCAGCAGAATCGGACAAGCCAAAACAACATTCAAGAAGATGACAAGCATTCTTACCAACAAATTGCTGTCAATCAACATCAGGAAGAGAGTCCTTGAATGTTATATAGAACTGATGCTGGTATACGATTGTGAGGCGTGGACAGTCAACAAACAAAGCCAGAACAATATTGAGGCAGCCGAGATGTGGTTTCTCAGAAGAATGTTGAGAGTTCCATGGACAGCAAAGAAAAGAAACGAGACAGTCGTGATGGAGGCAGACACAAGAAGATCATTGATAAGAAAGATTAGGAAAAGGCAGGCAACATTTAGAGGCCATTTTATGAGGAAAGGGGAATTAGAGCGCCTGGTCACAACAGGAAAGGTGGAGGGAAAGACATAACCAGGTAGATCCGGGGAGAAAATACTGGATGGACTTACAGGGTGGCTGAGGATAGAGAGGGTCGAAGATGTTCATGCAGCAACAAGGGATATATACATATGGATGGTCATGATCGCCAACGCCACGCGGCAGGGCACATAATGATGTTGATGATGACTACTACTGGCATTTTTCTTGGAATCAGCCTGCAGCAAAGATCATGTATACAGTCCCACGACCAGTGAAGAAGACACTATGACTCTCCAGGAGATTTAGAGGGGCAGGGGGCGATTGAGGAGAGCAAGTTCCAGAAGTTTGCTAAGTTGTGACAGAAGGGAGATGTCTCTGTAATTGCCAAAAGACTGCCGAGTACTCTTACTCTTGTTGGTGTGGACGAAAGTGGTGTTTCAATTCTTGAAACAGTCTTCCTTTGTTCAGCATTGATTGAAAGAGCTACGACAATTTTTTTTAAACGTAACTTGGTCTTCACCCTTGTTGATTTCTTAAAAAAAAGCCTTCTGTTTCTGTATCTTTGCCACTTGACATTTGTATAATAGCTTCCTTGACCTCTTCCTCTTTGAGAACATCGCTGTCTTGTTCTTGATGTTGAGGGACTAGTTATGACTTGGGCTTGTTTGGAATAAAATGAGGAACGGTTGTACAAGTCGTCAGCTTCACTCTCTCGTCCCAGTCTGCCTGGTTCCAGAGGCAGAAGGTAGTGAAGACAGCTGGAGACAGACCGGGTTGCAATGGATGACCAGGGCACTACATATAGAGCTGTCTGATTGTTGGACAGGAACCTGTGTCCATAAGAAAAGCAATGGCTCCCCAAAGATGGTTCAGTGTAGAACGCTGAAGCTATGGTTTCGCTATCAAGGACGACCATTAAAGGATTACTGGGGTATTCTGAAGGCCAGTCTTATCACCTGTGGCATTAATACCATCAACTTCGAAGACATCGTTCACAACAGTGTGCACACAGCTTCCAACAGAAGTGCACACAGCTTCCAACAAAAGTTCACACAGCTTCCAACAGAAGTGCACACAGCTTCCAACAGAAGTGCACTCAGCTTCCAACAAAAGTGCACACAGCTTCCAACAGAAGTGCACTCAGCTTCCAACAGAATGCACACAGCTTCCAACAGAAGTGCACACAGCTTCCAACAGAAGTGCACTCAGCTTCCAACAGAATGCACACAGCTTCCAACAGAAGTGCACACAGCTTCCAACAGAAGTGCACACAGCTTCCAACAGAATGCACACAGCTTCCAATAGAGTGCACACAGTTTCCAACAGAGTGCACACAGCTTCCAACAGAATGCACACAGCTTCCAATAGAGTGCACACAACTTCCAACAGAAGTGCACACAGCTTCCAACAGAATGCACACAGCTTCCAATAGAGTGCACACAGCTTCCAACAGAAATGCACACAGCTTCCAACAGAGTGCACACAGCTTCCAACAGAGTGCACACAGCTTCCAACAGAAGTGCACACAGCTTCCAACAGAAGTGCACACAGCTTCCAACAGAAGTGCACTCAGCTTCCAACAGAAGTGCACACAGCTTCCAACAGAGTGCACACAGCTTCCAACAGAAGTGCACACAAAGCGCAATTACATTTTAATAGCGCAGAACAGCTGCTGTTAATCACAGAAATTTCAGTTTCAGTTTTTTTTTTCTTCAAAATGACGTCCCTACGCTACGAATGAGTTCCATGTGTATTAACGTCACAGATGCCCTATGACAGAGATCATGGCCCAAGCCTTAAGCCTGCACATAAACCCATGAGTTGGCCACGTTCTGAGGTCGTACCTAGCGTATAGGTTTTGTATCTTATACTACAATTTGCATCAGCCTGTGATTAGAACAGTCTTGACTCCATTGCAATGATAACTGTGACCCGTTTTAACAAAATGAGTCCTAAGGTGAAAATAACAGATTTTAGGATATGATTTTCAAAATGTCCAGATTATTACCTTTCTTTTCATATGAAATGTATTATTCTACTCCTAAAAATAAGGACGTTATGGGTGTTTGAAGTGTGTAACATAGCAAACAGCCATTTTGAGAAAATCAAGTTTTAAAATTGTCACCACTTCAGTGAAGTTTTATCTTAGCAACAGGTATTTCTACTTCATCAATCTTTACCAAATTTTGTACCATGCCACAATAGCACACAAACATTGGTGTCAAAGTCTACTGTAATTGTCTTGTTATTTAAGTTTATTATATATCCCTTTTTCTGACACAAAAAGCATGCGTTGTCTGGTTAAAACGCATTTTAAATATATTTTCCGATTGAATTATAAAGTGTTGAGTGCTTATACATGTAATTTAAAAATTAAATATTCCACTTTTGACGAAAAGTAAAAATTGACAAAATCGACCCATCACACCTTTTTTTCGGGCCTCTACGCTTTTTGCTGCCTGCGAGTTAGGACTCATTTCGTGAAAACGGGTCACAATAATGTGTTTCTCTGAATCTCATCTTTAAAAAAATGGGACTGAATGAAAACACAGCCAACCACTAAGTGTAGACCTGTCTCGCACTACAAAAAGCCTCCCGTAATTAATATTACACATAGCCGTTGTTGTCTATCAACGTTTATGACAACAGTGTCTCCTTTATTATAGCTGTCCCAGTCTATCGTCCACCTCTGAGAAATGAAACCAGATAGATACATGATTAATCAATAAATAATAAATAGCAAACACACACACACACACACACACACACACACACACACACACACACACACACGCACACACACACACACACACACACACACACACCATACATACATACACAAAAACACACATACACACATACATCAGAGTACATTTACTATGCCAGTAAAGAATACAGTGAATCATGCAAGTAAACAACAAGAACAGAAATAAACAAACAAACAAAACACACACACGTACACGTACATACCCATACCAACCTATGCAGACACAAAAGAAAACAAAAGAAAACAAAAAGCAGACGAATATCATCACAAACTTAGACATGCAGACAACGTACAGCATACAAGCCACAAACAGACACACAGTGTGACAACCTTCAACTTTCTCCAGCTGCCTCGTCCTTTTCTTCACCTTTCCTTTATGTCTACTAGTAGGAGTTGCGCCCACTATGTAGTACCAGCAACAGAAAATCCAAAATGACGAACTCTTTCAGCGCTAGGGTTAAAGCCCGTAATACTCGGCCTACAGCTAATGCAAGTTCCAGTGAAAACTGGCCTCGAAAACATCGATGAGATCAAGGCAGCTGGACAGGAGCAAGTGGAAGGAGTACGTCACAGAGGCTTGATCGGGAGATCGGCCAAACTAAACATAAACTAACTAAACTTTATGTCTGTTTCAGGAAAAGCCCAAACCCTGTCCATGCCACATTGTGGGAGTCTGCGAGGTGTGTTATTTCTGAGTTGGTACCATGTTTGTCTGATTGATGATGTTCTTTTTTTCCTTTCATTGTGGTATTTCGCCACTTTCTCTAACTATTCCTTTTTGAGTAAGACTGTCAATGACTAATAATTTGTTCGCGTGTGCGGACTTCCGACCTTCCAAGGAGGAGAATTTTTGGTGTAGTGGCATTACCTGCAGGTTTGTCTGCATGTTCGTTTATCTCAACACCAGCATGTCCGAGGCAGTAGATCCAGGTCAGATTTTGTAGATCGATATTACTTATTGATTTGTGCCAGTCTGGGGTTCCTACCTCAGTTGGAAATTTTTGAAGTAGATTCATCGATTTAGTCAAGATGGAAGCTTGACTTTCTTTTATTCATCGTCCAGTGACATTTTAGAGCATGCCTGACTGCCTCAATTTTCATTGTTAGACTGGAACTGTTGATACCACATGTAGCATTTTCTTCATATGTTTTTGTTTTGTTTGACAGTGAAACCCCATCACGATTTGCTACTGATGATTGAGCCAGTTGTGTACGTGATTACATCCTTGGGGTTGCAGCTTAGTTGTTTCACGCATGGTTCAATTTTTGCAGCATCTTTTCTTCTGGCCACGGGCGACGGTGCCTCCCTAGGATTTTTTAATATGATGGTTTTGTATACGTGTTTTTTATATGATTTTTATTTTTTTATATTTGTATATTTTTCCCAGGTGTCTTTGAATTTTGTCAGTTGACATACGTGCTGAATGGAATGTTCTACCAGTCCCTTCCGTGATTTGATACGTTGGAGTCGACTGCCTTTTACTGTTCTGACCATCTTGTGAAGTGTGTTTTCTGATTTTTCTAATGCTCCGAAATATGCCTTCGTTTCTTTTTTTATGTTTTGACACTACTAAAAGAGGTTAAGCAGTTACCGCAGAGTCTATGTGGGTGTGTTTTTGTGGTTGCAATGATCACTTTCATTGCTTGATAATGTATTCTGTCTAGTTCCAAAACACTTGTCTGTAATAGCTTTGTGGGGCCAATATATTGTCGATTTACTCAGTATTATTGCTAGGAATAGCTGAAAGAGATGACGGTATTCAATGCCTTTAATTGGCGTTGCTTTCAATATTGAAAGTCCCTTTGTGCATTTAAACATAGTGGTTTCTACAGATGTTCTGAAGATTAGTATTCTATCAAAACCGATACCAAGATAACGTCATTTGTTTGTTTACTCGATATGGACTCCTTTACGTTCAGATGAACCGATCATCAAAATAGAAACTAGCAGAAGCAGAATCCAAGGCTCATAGTCGTCGTCATAGTCATCATTATCATCATCATCATCATCATCATCATCATCATCATCATCATGTACCCTGCCGCATGGCAGTGGCAGTCATGGCCCTCCACACGAATCTATCCCTTGTCGCTGCACGTACATCTCCCACCCTCTTTGTCTTCAGCCATTCTGGAAGTCCGTCCAATAGTTTCTTCCTGGGTCTGCTAGGTGTTCCCTTTCCCTCCAGCTTTCCTGTTGTGACTAAGTGCTCTAATTTCTCTTGCCTCATAAAATGTCCTATAAATGTTGCTTGAGTTTTCATAATCTTCTTCATTAACATTCTTCTTGTGTCTGCCTCCTTCAGGACTGTCTCGTGTGTCTTTTTTGCCGTACATGAAACTCTCAACATCCTTCTTATAAACAACATTTCAGTGGCCTCAGTGTTGTTCTGACTTTGCGTTTTGACTGTCCACACCTCACAACCGTACAACAGTATCGGTTCTATACAACACCAAGAACTCTCTTCCTGATGTCAAATGATAGGCTTTTGTTGGTAAGAACGCTACAGAAGGCTACAGAACTTTATCTGATGCAGCACCTGCAGAAGAACACGTGCATTCAGAACCAAGCTTGTATCCTTGTATCCACATGAAGACCGATGGCAGGGAAAGGGCCAGTACACCTACTCATTTGTCTGAAATATGGGAGAGTCATCATTATTGTTATCAGTATCTTCTGCTGCAGACAACTTTGTTAGTTTGTTTGTTTTTGGTCAATATAATTGTTGAATGTACAAAGTGGGTTATTCTCGGCGTCGAAAGCATGTCACCATTGTATGTCGCCACGCTTATCTTATTTCATTTTATTTTGTATACATATGTTTATGTATTTGTATTTATGCTTTATTAACTATACCAAGGTTTTCGATCCGGTAAGACATGAAGAACTGATCAACCAGCTGGAGAGACTCAATGTTGATGGAAAAGATCTACGAATAATCAGGAATATGTACTGGGAACAAACAGCTGCAATGAGAATAGAAAACAATATAAACTCTTTCCAAAACATCAAAAGAGGAGTCAGACAGGGTTGTTTTGTCACCAGATCTGTTTTCACTTTACAGCGAAAACATCATGAGAAACCTAGAAGAAGACCCTGGATCAAAGTTTGGAGGGAAAATGATAAACAACATTCGATACGCAGATGACACCGTGCTAATTGCAGAAAATGAAAGGTACCTACAAAACCTTGTGAATATGCTAGAAATAGAAAGCAAAAGTAAGGGGTTGGAACTAAACATCAGGAAGACTGAAGTCATGGTGATCAGTAAAAAACATGAAATCCCTTCATGCAAAATAACAGCAAATGGCACAACCTTGACACAGGTTAATAAGTTTAAATACCTGGGAACAATCCTTTCATCAGACGGCAGATGCACATCAGAAATAACCGGCCGAATCGGCCAAGCCAAAACAATATTCAAGAAGATGAAAAGCATTCTTACCGGCAAATGCTTATCAATTAACATCAGGAAGAGAGTTCTTGAATGTTATATAGAACCAATACTGTTGTACGGATGCGAGGCGTGGACAGTCAACAAACAAAGCCAGAACAAGACTGAGGCAGCCGAGATGTGGTTTCTAAGAAGAATGTTGAGAGTTCCATGGACAGCAAAGAAAACAAACGAGACAGTCTTGATGGAGGCAGACACAAGTAGATCACTCATAAGGAAGATTCGGGAAAGACAGGCAACATTTAGAGGCCATTTTATGAGGAAGGGGATTTGGAGCATCTGGTGAGAATGGGAAAGCTGGAGGGAAAGAGAGCACCAGGCAGACCCAGGGAGAAAATGCTAGACGGACTTGTGGAGTGGCTGAAGACGAGGAGGGTGGAGGAGATGCTTGGGGCAACAAGAGATAGAGACAGATGGAAGTCCATGATCGCCAACGCCATGCGGCAGGGCACCTGATGATGATGATGATGATGCTTATGTAAGCCTGTAAAAGTGGGTCTATTCACATAAATTGCGTCATGGTCGACTCTTCTGCTGATAAGAAAGCTTTAACAGAACAAAATGCATGCTGCAGATGGGACCTCTGTT
>JAPXFY010000021.1:53462970-53465470 GCA_030674185.1 Monoplex corrugatus
AGTGAGATGGAAGAGGGCAGGCATGATAACATCAGGCGAGCATACAATAATATATTCTCGTGGAAACATGAAAGAGGAGTAGGCATCATAATTGAAATGGACAAGTCAAAAGCAGTCAAGGGATATTGGGCTGTGGTTAAATTAGATGGCAAGCCATTTGATATCAACATCATCCAGGTGTATGCATCAACATCCGCAAGTACTCAGGAAGAAATTGACAATTTCTATAAAGTATTAGATATGGCCAAGGCTCAATGTACACCACAGGAAGTTACATTAATAATGGGAGATTTTAATGCTAAAGTGGGACAGGATAGGATGGAGGATAAAGTTGGACCTCATGGCCTCGGTACACAAAATGAAAGGGGAGAGAAACTTGTGTAATGGGCACAGATGAATGAGTTCTGGTTTGAGCAGCCTAACTGAAGAAAATGGACGTGGATGAGTCCAAGAGATAACACCAAAAACACAATTGAATACATCCTGATTAACAAAAGATTTAGAAATTCTTTGCTGACAGCAAAAACACTACCAGGCGCAGACTGCAACAGTGACCATAATCCTGTAATGGGAAGATTTAAGCTGAGACTAAGGAAAAGAAAACAGATCAGAAGTAACATCAGACTAAATCTTGGACTGTTAAAGACAGATGAAGCGACACATACAAACATTAACGTATATGTTCAAGACAAATTCAGTGCTCTGGAAGACATTGGTGACAATGAAGAACACTGGACAAAGATGAGAAACTCGATAAATGAAGCTTATGAAGAAATCCCTAGAACAGACAGAAAAGACAAAAAAAATGGATGACAAAAGAAATTCTACGCTTGATGGAGAAGGAGGGAGGCAAAGGGAAAAGATGAAAGATACAGAATGAAATTTGTGACACCGGAACAATCCCCAAAGATACGTCAAAATCAATTTTCATTGCACTTCCAAAGAAAACAGGAGCTATAGAATCCCATCGTACAATCAGCTTGATGAGTCATGTAACAAAAATCCTATTAAATTAATCATGGTGAGGACAAGGAACAGAATCAAAAGAGAAATAACAGAAGAACAGTGTGGATTTGTGAAAGAGAAAGGAACCATTAATGCCATATACATCCTACAAACTATCATAGAGAGGTCAACTGAGTTGAAAAAGGATTTATGTTTATGCTTTGTTGATTATACCAAGGCTTTCGATCGGGTAAGACATGAAGAATTGATCAACCAACTAGACGGACTCAATATTGATGGAAAAGATCTGCGAAAAATCAGAAATATGCATTGGGAACAAACAGCAGCAATGAGAATAGAAAACGATGTAAGCTCTTACCAAAATATCAAAAGAGGAGTCAGGCAAGGTTGTGTTCTGTCACCAGATTTGTTTTCATTTTACAGCGAAACCATCATGAAAAACCTAGAAGAATGCCTTGGATTAAAGTTTGGAGGAAAAATGATAAACAACATTCGTTGCACAGATGACACCTTAAAGGAAAGAAAACAACCACAAAAATACTATCCTGAACGATTGATTACACGATTGGGGATTGAGATGGGCTAGACACGAAGTGTCACTCTCTGACATTAGGCCCTCGAGACATCAAGGTGCCTAAGCAGAAAATGACTCTGCTTTTCATGAATTTGCAAGTAGGGACAGTCTCCATGACCACTGCACTAAACAGCTGCCACTCAGACATGTGATAGATTGTGGTGACCAGAATTGAACTGATTGGCAACCGGAGTGTCTTTCTTGGTAAGGGCATTGTCTATGTGTTCCTTGAAGTGTTCATTCAGCATCTTGTGCGTCTCGTCAACAGGTATATGTCAAACCAAAGGCTGCAGGACTGGGCGTAGAGCATGTTTGGCGTTTGGTAAGTGAAGTCGAATCTGATGTTAGATTCCTGATCTTATTCTTATTGTTGTTTAAAGCCCAGCCGACTGCGTAGAGCCACATCAGGGCTTTAAGCGTTTCAATACATACACAGTACTTCAACAGAAAAAAAAAACACACCAGAAAGTTAGGTTCACATATCAATGCATTCGCGCACATAATCTAAGTAAATGCCCCTGGCGTTGACCACTCCTCCAGTTTATCACACAGGGGATTTAAAAAAAAGCATACCTGAATACACATTTAAACATAACTAAGTACTCTAAAACATACAAACGGGCCTAAATTCCCTAAAATTGCGTCCGCATATCTCATTTACACACATACAGGTGAATGGAATGATAAATAGCAAAGGAGCAGGGCAGAAACAAAGAGAGTGACAGAAAAGAGGAAATTTCTAGCACAGAATTTCCAGAAGGTGCGGATAGCATTTATACTGAAAGAACCCCCAGCATTTCCGCGGGAGACGGTTTCTCACCTGGCGGGCCCTGAACTGCTGTGGCCAAGTTGACGAACGTGCAGATTCTGCAACTGTAATTGACTGGTAGGGTTGTGGGGCGTGTAGGTGGGAAGGCAGATCATACCAGGTGGTCTCCCAGATTCCTGTTTTCTTTGAAA
>JAPXFY010000021.1:53480470-53482970 GCA_030674185.1 Monoplex corrugatus
CAGTCACTTTCGAAGGAAGCAACATCGAACGAATAGAGATTATGCAATCTTGGAATCGATTTTGATAAAATGCTGAATTTTAGAAACGTGTTGAAACCAAGAGTAAGAAGGGCATTTCAATACTGAGAGCAATGGCTACCAAAGACACTGAGCAGGACATCTCTTCCAGTGATTCCATGTATGATACTGAATGAAATTTATCATAGACATAGCCTCAACTTGTTGTCAGAGGTCAACGTCCTGAAACTAAGGGAAATAAGAGGGAAGCAGGGAGAATTTTAAATATCAACTAAGTAACATAACTCTTGAGAGTCACGGAGTTATCTCCCATGTAGAAGTTCTCAAACCCAACACAGTTTGCGCTACCCATTCAGCTAGCATAGACGCAGCCACAAAGCATAAAGTCCTGAAACTAGACAAAATAGAGGAAGGGGCAACAATACACGTAGTGATCATCGACACCAAAAAATGACACACCCACCATGACGATGCGGTATCTTGCTTGACCTCCTTCAAAACAGTCAAGACATAAAAACCAAAGGACGGAAACGAAACAAAGACAAAATAGAGAACAAATAAAGGCAAATTTCTGAGCACTGGAAAACCCGGAAAATCCACTTCACGAGATAGTCAGACTAGCAAAAAGGCCATCGACTCCACCTTGGAAAATAACGGATGGAGCAGGCCGAACAGTCTTGTCTGTCGAGGTTAACCAACTCCTAAAAGTGCAAAAATAGAGTAGGAACCCTATATTACCACAAAACAGTGAGCAGTATCAATCCACAAAACCTAACGTGGATCTATTCTCCCGATCTGGTGATATTAAGGAAAAAGAACATGCCGACACACTTTCAGATAAATCCACTACATCAAGAAATCGTTATCGTAAAATCCTGTCTCACGTAAAATTTAGCCATTTAGCTACTGATCGTCAGGTCTAAAAGGAATAGGTAGAGGAAATGGCCGAAAATCCCCCATGAAAAAATGATAAACAAAACAAACAAACAAAGCAAATAACTTAAGAGCCATCACAAATCAAATGTGGGTATTATCTAAAAAAGTTTAAAAAAAAATTAAAATGTGCAAATTTCCACAGCGTGAAATGGAAAGTGTTTGTGGCATTTCTTGACTCAGATGAAAGAGTTTTAAAGAGGTAGAAAAGGTGACTGAAGGGACGGAAAAAAGAAAATGGTGGACACACACACACACACAAACAGAGAGAGAGAGAGAGAGGGATGGAGAGAGAGACGCCACTCTCTCTCTCTCTAACTCTGTCTGTCTGTCTGTCTCTCTCTCTCTCTCTCTCTATCTCTCTCTCTCTCTCTCTCTCTCTCTCTCTCTCTCTCCTCTCTCTCTTCAAAGAGGAAGAAGAACTAGATGACACAGGAAATTTTAGGCTTATTGCAAGAACGGAGAAGTGCAAAAAGAAAAGAGAAAAAATACAAAATGAAACAAGGAAATCGGGAATAGGTGCAATGAAGCTAAGGAAGCTTGGCTGGAGCAAAGGCAAGGAAATAGAAGACCGACACAAAACATATCCTAAGTTCATGTACAGAAACATTGAAGAAATTGCCCACAGGAAAAAGACGTGCACATCAACTGGTCGTTTAAAGTTGGTACGATAAATTAAAATGGAGAGAGTACATGAAAGATCTTTTTGACGGTGACAGAAAGGAGGAAACCATCATAAGAAAGAACCTCAGATGAAAGATGAAGTTAGAGCGGCGTTGAAACAGATGAAACAGTGAAAAGCCCCAGTACCTGACAATATTACTACAGAAATGATTGCGGCTCTAAATGAATTCAGCATTTGAAAAAAAAAATACTAGTCCTTCTAGGTGAAATTTATGACACTGGAAAAATCCCTAAAGACATTTCAAAATCAATTTTCATTGCACTTCCAAAGAAAGTAGAGGTCATAGAATGCGAACTCTATCGTACAATCAGCTCGATGAGTCATGTAACAAAGAGTCTATTAAGAATAATCAAGATAAAGACCAAGAATTGAATCAAAAGAGAAATAGCAGAAGAACCATGTGAATTTGTCGAAAGGAAAGGAACTAGTAATGTCATACATATCCTAAAAACTCTCATAGAGAGGTCAATCGAGTTGCATAAGGGTGTATATTTAAGCTTTGTTGACTATAACAAGACTTAGACACGAATACTTGATCAACCAACTAGAAATGCTCAATGTTGATGGAAAGGATTTAGAATAATCAGGAATATGCATTTTGAACAAACAGCAGCAATAAAAATATAAAACGATATAGGCTCTTTCCAAAATTTCAAAAGAGGGGTTAGGCAGGGATATGTTCTGCCACTTTAGAGCAAAACCATCATGAGGAATGTAGAAGAATGCCTTGGGATAAAGGCTGGAGGAAAAATAATAAACACTCTTCGCAGGGCAGTTGACACCGTTCTAATTGCAGAAAATGAAAAAGACCTGCAAAATCTTGTGAATCTAATATAAATAGAAAGCAGAAATAAGGGGTCGGAG
>JAPXFY010000021.1:53487970-53490470 GCA_030674185.1 Monoplex corrugatus
TCAGTTTGATGGTACAACTTAATGTCAAAATGACCAGAGAGTATGAGTGGGTTATTTATTGAATATAGTTTAGACTTGCAAGGATAACGGTGAGCATGGTTTTTTAAAGTGCCTTTTTTTTTTTTTACTTTAACCTGGTTGTTGTTTTTAACGTGGAGTTAGTCCTTATAAGCAATATGAGCCTGAATCTGAATCAGGTACAAATACCTTGTGGTGCTGGTAAGAAATTTTAAGCAATGACCCTTTCAGTGACGCATCCGTAAAGTGGATGAGACTGGATTGTGGTGGTTCCAGTCTTCCCACCAAGTTACACATAATATATATATATATATATATATATATATATATATAGGGGGGTGCAAATGTAGGTATATAGTTATGATAAAAGAAAACACGTACAATACTCATTGCATTTATTATACATACAAATGAATATTGCATGTACATGTAATAACAAGCACAGCCTTAATCCCTCAGATACTCAAACTGCTTGCCGTCGGTATTCACACACTCCTCTGATCGAGAGCGGAATTAAGCATTTAAATAATGATGTGATACTTACTGTATACCTACTTTTGCACCACCCTGTATATATATATATATATATATATATATATATATATATATATATATATATATGCATATGTGTGTGTATACATATATATACATATACATACATACATGTATATAATTACATGTATCTGTATATATGTATACATATATATATTATATATATATATATATATATATATATATATATAAATATATATATATATATACATGTATGTATGTATATGGTGGACTATTGCGGTCGATAAAGTCCAACCTGGCACTTAAGTGTGTACCCTCATGTGAGATCTCTGGCGAAAGTCTGATGCACACAGGCGGCCGCATACTGGACACTCCATGGAACGCTCTGCAGAGATGGTTCAGGCCTTTCTTGCTGAACGCTTTTCAACTTGGCTGCTTCGTCTTTCATTTTCATAAGCTTCTGTTCCCTTGCGAATAGCTTGCTTCCATTCAGACCTGTTTTTGGCCACGATTTCCCATTGTTCTTCATCAATGTCACTTTTCTGGAGGGACTTTTTCAGTGTGTCTTTGAAGCGAAGCTTTGGTAGTCCTCTTGATGTATATGATGTAAACACACACACACACACACACACACACACACACACACACACACACACACACACACACACACACACACACACACACACACAACACACATACACACACACACACATATATATATATATATATATATATATATGTATATATAATTATATATATACATGTATATATAGACATAGAGAGAGAGATGTGTGTGTGTGTGTGTGTGTGTGTCTGTCTGTCTGTCTGTGTGTGTGTGTGTGTGTGTGTGTGTGTGTGTGTGTGTGATAATTTTTATTATCAAAACAATTTTCGATAGTTTCGTTTTAGTTTGTTTATTTTTTATTGTCCTAAATTCTTTTGTTAGTCTATAATATTAACAATTTGCAATATCCTGAAAATGGATGAAACTACGACGTACGACGATGTTTACTGTTTGCATGTATTACCGATTAGTTCCTGAGTTTTCCTTAACATTTTTTTGATGAAGAAAGCGTATTCATGAAAACAGATTTATTTCCACCTGGTATATTTGTTTGGCATACACACAGTTTTACATAATATTTATTTCATTTCCTGAAAGACTAGGCACTTTGCCTTGAAAAGAAAAGTACAATTTCCTTATATAAATGACAGATTGCCTATGTTTAACATTCAAGCACTATAGTTAAATGCCTACATTTATAGGCCATTTTTTATAAGTAAGGGGGATTAGCACCAGGTAGACCCAGGGAAAGAATGCTGGACGGACATGCAGAGTGGCTGGGGATGAGGAGGGTGGGGGAGATGCTAGGGACAACGAGAGATAGAGATGGATGGAAGTCCATGGTAACCAACGCCATGCGGCAGGGCACCTGATGATGATGATGATGATGAGTTAAATGCCTGGCAGTGTCGTAGGAGGTTTTGTTTTTCTTTTATCTTTTTTTTGCTGTTGTTGTTTTTTTTCAGCGTTCAGATTTTTCTGGGATACGTAAATACCTGTTAATCTGCAGACAGTAGATTATTACCCAGTCTGCATACATCATCTTCGGTGGGTGTGTATGCTCTGTGTTTTCTGTTTCAGCTTCAGTTTCTCAAGATTTGTTTTCCGCGCTCAGAATAATTTCCTTTAGCGCTTACGCCACGAGTACCATAGAAAAAGAAGATCCAGAATGATCAAGGCATAAACCTTAAGTTAACCCTTTGACTCCCGCATACTGCCCACCAGCTTCCTATATTGCCAACCGTGTTAGCAAAGCAAAAACGTAACCCTTTGACTCCTTCACCCTTTCCATCAGCTTCCTACAGGAAGCTGGTGGAAAGGATGAGGAAGCCAAAGGGTTAATTTTTTTGCAGTTGGTGGATAGGGTGTGGGAGTCTAAGGGTTAAGCCTGCACATGTCTCATGC
>JAPXFY010000021.1:53495470-53505470 GCA_030674185.1 Monoplex corrugatus
AGTCCACAGTCGATTACATTTAATATTACAGTATGGTATTGCTATACAATATGACGTTATTCAGTGTGTTTGCTGTATGTACGACAATAATCTAATTATCATTACGTCAGGTTGACATTATTCAGGTCATATTTGTTCTAGTAAATGTAATAGTTAGCAAGTGTATTATAAAATTATACACACTGTCAGTGTATATATCACAGTCAGTTCCAAGGTAGGAACAATAATATCTATCTATCTGTCTATCTATCTGTCTGTCTATCTATCTATCTATCTATCTATCTATCTATCTATCTATCTGTCTGTCTGTCTATCTATCTATTTATCTATCTATCTGTCTATCTATCTAACTATCTTTCTATCTATCTATCTATCTATTATCTCTCTCTCTCCATCTATCTATCTATCTGTCTGTCTGCCTGTCTATCTATATATCTATCTATATGTATACATATATATACATATATATATATATATATATGTGTGTATATATATATATATATATATATATGTGTGTGTGTGTGTGTGTGTGTGTGTGTGTGTGTGTGTGTGTGTGTGTGTGTGTGTGTGTGTGTGTGTGTGTGTGTGTGTGTGTGTGTGTGTGTGTGTGTAATTCAGTCTTTTGGGAGATTCCGGCGTCAAACAATTTTGTAAGAATATTTCACAAGAAATGTGATTATTGCTTCATTTGCGTTGTACAACATCTCCCCTATAACCCCATCTGCTCCTGGACTGTTTTCTGTTTTCAGCGTGTTTTAGTCGTCTGATTCCCTACACTGTCTCTTCTCTGGTAACAGATTCTCGAAATAAGGCTTTCTTGCGATGATTACCAGGTTGTTCATTTGGGAATGCAGTAGAGATCAAGATAAAGTTAAAGACATGAAAAAAGAAACCCGAAAAAAGTGTCTGCATCATTGATCTATTGATCTATTGCTATACTATCATATATGAGTAAAAAGTTATCTCTTCCTCGTCCCACTCTCCCCTTGTCCCCGTAATGCCGCTCAAGAAGAGTAAAACACAGAAGGGTAATGGGTGTTGTGCATGCAATATACTTCATCATCATCATCAGGTGCCCTGCCGCATGGCGTTGGCGACCATGGACTTCCAACCATCTCTATCTCTCGTTGCTCCTAGCATCTCCTTCACCCTCCTCATCCCCAGCCACTCTGCAAGTCCGTCCAGCATTCTCTCCCTGGGTCTACCTGGCGCTCTCTTTCCCTCCAGCTTTCCCGTTGTGACCAGGTGCTCCAAATCCCCCTTCCTCATAAAATGGCCTATAAATATTTTCCTAATCTTCCTTATGAGTGATCTACTTGTGTCTGCCTCCATCAAGACTGTCTCGTTTGTTTTCTTTGCTGTCCATGGAACTCTCAACATTCTTCTGAGAAACCACATCTCGGCTGCCTCAACCTTGCTCTGGCTTTGCTTGCTGACTGTCCAAGCCTTGCATCCGTACAACAGTATTGGTTCTATATAACATTCTCATGTCATCTAAAGCATGTCTCATGATCGATATAGAATGACATAGATAGAAAAGAAGAAGGAGAATACTTAGAAGAAGAAGCAACATAGAACAGACGAGGATCGCTGTATCATTAACCCTTCCACTCCCGCGCTATGTTCACCGGCACCCTGCATTGTCAACCATGCTAGCAAAGCAAAAAGTTAACCCTTTAACTCCCGCACCCTGTCCACCAGCATCCTGCATTGCCAACCATGCTAGCAAAGCAAAAACTTAACCCTTTGATTCCTTCACCTTATTCACCAGCTTCCTGGAAGAAGCTGATGGATAGGGCGAGGGAATCAAAGAGTTAAATTTTTGCAGCTATTGGGTAGGGTACAGCAGTCAAACGGTTAAAGCAGTAAGGGTTTTCTTGTGTCGGTAGGGAAATGAAAGAGTTAAGACCTCAGCTTCTCTCGGGGCCAGCAGTATGAAGACAAGTGCCTATATCCTCTCCCTCCATGAATTACCTTCCATAACTCTGAACGGGTTCTGGGACCCATTGACAGCTGGGCTGACTTTAAGACCTCGTGGACACGTTATTCATTTGTTTAATTTTTACTCGAGACAGACTCAAACCCGTGTTTTCAGAATCGAGGTTGGGAAATTCTATTTAACCAATACCAGGCTCAGAAATGAGAACACGTAGGAAACAAAACACTCAACAAGAAGAAGCAACAGGATGAGGAACAACGAGAAACAGTGCTGTAAACAACTGCAAAGAATGGAATCCAATCGTTTATTTTATGTCTGATCACAATAATGATTTTGGACACATAACATCATCATCATCATCATCACCATCATCATCATCATCATCATCATCATCACCAACAACAACAACAACAACAACAATCAATTAACAAAAACATAGTGTGAAGTACGGTGGGTTAAGAGTACAAACTTGAAAATCAAACAAACGTTTCAAACAATATCAACAAGATTTACAATATTCTGCCAACAGGACATCTGATAGTTTGATGAACACTCTGATTAAAGTCATCATCTTCAGTTGAAAGGATATCTCTAATGTTGTCACACAATAATGAAAACTCCATCTTGTTTTTTTCTGTTAAAGATAATGCATTCAAAGAATAGATGGTAGATATAGCTTTAAGACAAACACACATTTGTGTGTGTATTTTGTTGTCAAAGATTTAAGCCATAATGTGTGTAACTCAAGAACACTAACTGTCTGGTGCAATGAGGCATACTATTTTGAATAGCTGAGAAGCTTGCATAAACTGATCTTTCCAAAAAAAAAAGAGCCAATTTCATGAAATGTTTGTTCTAAATTGTTGCACGTTACGGAAGTTCCATTAATTGATCCAGCCTCTTTAGTTTATTTGTTAGAAAGTTCATTCTGCTGAAGTCCATAACATAATGGAATCCAGTAAATGAAATAGTCATCACTCCTTGATGACAGACAAAGGATTCAAAACATTTGATCTCAAACACAATACTATTTCGAACTTGACTTCCATGTTCCATCGAACTTACAGAACGATATTACGTTAATGGCATATGAGAGACTGGTAGTATAGTTCAGAGATACCAATCTCACAAATAGCCCTGATGTATGTACACATATATGGACGTATATATTTATGGATACACACACACACATATATATATATATATATATATATATATATATATATATATATATATATATGTGTGTATGTGTGTGTGTGTGTGTGTGTGTGTGTGTGTTGTGTGTGTGTTTGTGTGTGTGCGTGTGTGTGTGTGTGTGTGTGTGTGTGTGTGGTGTGTGCGCGTGCGTACGTACGTACGTACGTACGTATGTATGTATGTATGTATCATGTATGTATGACTGTATGTATGTATGTATGTATGTATGTATGTATGTATGTATGCATGTATGTATGTATGTGTGCATGCATGTATGTATGTATGTATGTATATATGTATATATGAATGTATGTATGTATGTATGTATGTATGTATGTAAGTGTGTGTGTGTGTATAGAAAATCATTTCCCTGTGTATTAAGAGTTTGTATCTTTAATGCGAGAATTACAAATCCAGCTCCACTTTAAGTTATATCTAGCCCAGACCCATCTGTGAAAAATGTCAGCTTATTAGAATAATTTGTCTTTGAATGAGATTTCACTTTTGAAATCAGAGATTTTACTTGTCCTGTTTTATTGAAATCAAATAAGTTTATTTTAAATTACCTAATTATAGCTCCCAGAAAGGCATGTGCAATATAATCGGCATTATTGGAATATTGTATATTGTTCAACTGAACATGATCTTTGGTTATGAGATCATCTGCAAAATTTCTAGACAGTTGAAGAGAATGCAGCATCAGGGTCTTTAGTTTCTGCGTTATAAAGTCCTCCCGTCACTGATTTTATTTACTACAGAATTCTTATAAAACACTTTAACACTACTGATTTCTGTTGTTCTGCAAGTGATCACATGTTGCTTTATCTATGTTTATTTGATTGTGTTTGTAGGAACAGGCACACCAAATGCCATCTTAATAGCATTGATCTCTACACGTTGTGATTTTTTTTAACATAGTACTTAATGTAGAGAAATATACTCCTGTCCATCAATTAGTTTTGATAGAACTAAAGAAATAGCAAAGGTTTTGTGTCTTGGCTCGAGGACACTTCATTGACGATTTTTACGAGCTGAAAGGCTTTGTCTAGTTTTCATAATTAGATACTTTATATTACTTTTTCCAGTTCAGTGTTGATGCTAAGTATACTACACGAAGTGTAATATTGTGCTTATAAACAAAAGTGTTACGATGCTAAGTATGTTTATGTTTCAGTTATTTCATTTCTGAGACTACGAGTATTACTATAAGTAAATCAGAGCGGACACATTGCCCACACACGTATTCGAGAACGAGCGTATTTCATCTTGCAACAGAAATTTACAATATCATTGTCTACAACAACACATTTATAGATGTACATACATTAGCAAATCACAAAGGGAAACAGGGAAATAAAACAGAAAATGCATTAGCGTGTTATAGATGAAAGAGACAGAAATGTCGATAATGACGGAGAAGAAGAAAATAAAGAAAAGCAGGGTCGCGTGACTCAAATTTATTCAAGAAGAAAGAAACCACCCGCACACACATTAAACGGCAAATTTATTCATTCACGTCACACCTCAAGATGCGCAGAGAAGACGATTATGAAACAGAACAAAGCAGAAGAAGAACAACAACAACAGCAGCAGCAGCAGCAGCAGCAGCGGCAACAACAACAACAACAACTACAACCAACTCAATGCGGGAAAAAAATAGTCTCACACACACACCACACACACCACACACACACACACACACAACACACACACATCATACACACACATACATAAATACACACACACCATCTGAACGACACACAACACACACACAAACCACACACACATAACCACACACACACACACACCACAAACACACACACACACATACAAACACACACACAACACACACAAACCACACAACACACACACACACACACACACAACACACGCACACACACAAACACACACAAACAAACACACACACACTACACAACCAAAAAAAAAGAAAGACAATGACAAACAAACTGTCATAAATAACACTTCAAAACAAGAAGAAAATAAAATTGCAAAGTGAGAACACTGCAGATCAGAATATCATTCGTATGCACAAACGAAGATATTAAATCTATAACACTTGTCGGGGCGGTTTGCAACTGCATCAATGCCAATGTCGTAGGCCTCGAACGTCATATAATATGCTGTCCGCTTGGCGGGGCGGTTATGATCAATGACTCTAATCTGATCGTTTGCCCTAACTCCCTCACCATCACATGCCTATGCCGACAATGAGTTGGGAATTTTGGCTTGACTGCCCTATCTCCGTTGGTGCTGTAGCATTTCCTGCCGACTGAGTTTATGCCTGGGAATAAGATATGAAGTAGGAAAGGGTGGAGTTATTTGCCAGCCATAAAAGGACGAGCATTTCGTGCGGAGTCCATGGATCTGGATTCACAAAGAAGATAGAAAGGCAGAGACAAATTCAGCCTGACACTCCAAATCAGGGCAATAAAATAATAAGAAACGTTTAAAAGAAACATACACATACTGCATTCAAAGCAATTGTGTGTGTGTGTGTGTGTGTGTGTGTGTGTGTGTGTGTGTGTGTGTGTGTGTGTGTGTGTGTTGTGTGTGTGTGTGTGTGTGTGTGTGTGTGTGTGTGTGTGTGTGTGTGTGTGTGTGTAGATATCTCTCTCTGTACATTTATATGTGTGTGAATGTCTGGATGTCTGTGTCATGTGTGCGTGTGCGTGCGTGCATGCGTGCGTGTGTGTGTGTGTGTGAGAGAGAGAGAGAGAGAGTGTGTGTGTGTGTGTGTGTGTGTGTGTGAGTGTGTGCAATTGAGAGAGAAAAAAAGAGAGACAGACGGACAGAGACAAACAGACAGAAAGACAGACAGACACGGAGAAAGAGAGAGGGAGAGAGGGAGAGAGAGAGAAAGAGAGAGAGAGAGAGAGAGACAGACAAACAGACAGATAGACAGACAGAGACAGAGAGAGATATAGAGAGACATAGACAGAGAGAGACATAGAGAGACAGAGAGAGACATAGAGAGACATAGAGGGACAGAGAGAGACAGACATAGAGAGACACAGAGAGAGAGACAGAGACAGAGACAGAGAGATTGTGTGTACGTGTGATTGCTTGGGGAAGCGTGTGAAGTGTGCTGACGCACAGTTTCGTGTTCAACAAGGCTCAGTCTTTGGCCCAGTTCTGTTTCTGTTAAAATGTACAAAAAACAGTCAACGACACGTACGCGTTTTCGCTGATTGTTCGTGCACTTCTTCTTCGTTATATTTTGTATCCGCTTGACATTTGGCGGATCATTTGCGCCTGTCTTGTTTTGTTATGAGTCTATTTTTGTTTTGCTGGTTCCTGCTTTCTTTGCTGATGAAAAGGTATCCCATCTCCAGTCAGTCTTCCGCAGATGATATACAAAGAATGCTCAGTTCATATTCTATACATAAACTATGCCTTGCCATCCGAGTTATGGAGCGTTTTATCTCTACGACATAAAAAGCTGGACGACAAAGAGCAAAGTAAAACTCAATGATGACAAAACAGAAACCCCCTCATCAAATCAAAGGAAACCCTATTGTGTATTTGCACAAAGAAATGTCATACTTGTTGCTGGCAGTACCAACATTGTATTCACACCTTCACCTACAGTCATAATTTTTACGGTTCCTGATGATATTCTACTCGACCTTCATCATCATCATCATCATCATTAGTCCCGTAGTCTGGTTGACCGTTGGGGCACCACTGAAGATTTTGCAACCAGCTTCCTCCACTCCTCACGGTCCTCAGCTTTCTGCAGGATGATGTTCCATTCAAGGCCAGTCCACTCTCTGATATTGTCTTCCCATCTTTTTCTCTGTCTGCCTCTTCGTCTCCCTCCCTGAACTGTTCCCTGCAAGACGGTCTTGGCCAGTCCAGATGATCGTGTGACGTGCCCGTACCACTTCAGTTTGCGTCCTTTCACTGAAGTCAGGAGGTCTTCATACGGCCCGATGGCATTTTCGATTCGGATTTTCACTTCCTTATTGGTTATATGATCTTTGTACGAGAAATACCTGCAACACCAGCAAGGCCTTTACCACGTCTTCGTGGACTTCAAGAGGGCATTCGACAGAGTTTGGCACGCAGCTTTGTGGGCAACCATAAGGCTGTACAACATCAATGCCAACCTGATCAGAACTCGATCTTCACATTTCCAATATTTGGTGTTCAGCGTATCCAGCAAGCCGCCGTATTAGTATTATCCACCCATACCCGACCATTGACGCAGTAGAAATACTGAGAGCCTGTGCTTTTGTTTTTATCAATACAACTATTGGCGTTTGGCGTTTGTTTAAGAGGGATTTACCGCGCTCAGACAACTCCATATGCTCTCCGCCCAAATCGGGCAGCAATTATCTTGCAGACATCCTGAGCCTGAGGAAAACCCTATGCGCTGGCAAGGTCTGGAAACAGGGAAAGGGGAGAAGGGACCCACCAAACATTAAGCTGACACCACCCAGAATGATGGAAACATTAAGATGGACAGCGACCAGACCTGATTTTAATGCTGCAGGCTGGGATTGAACTAAAGATATCAGGTCTATGGCGCAGCGTGAAAATCAACGGCCCACATGCCAGTCGAACCCATGACGTTATCGGCACGGCGCTCTAACCAACAGAGCTATTATGCAGTTAGGCTAATATAGACTGTCCTATCCAACCTAACCAACAGAGCTATTGTGCAGTTAGGCTAAATTAGACTGTTCTGTTTAGCCTAACCAACAGAGCTAATGTGCAGTTAGGCTAAATTAGACTGTCCTATCCAACCTAACTAACAGAGATATTGTGCAGTTAGACTAAATTAGACTGTCCTATTTAGCCTAACCAACAGAGCTATTGTGCAGTTAGACTAAATTAGACTGTCCTATCTAGCCTAACCACATAGATAAAGTGCAGTTAGACTGAATTAGATTGTCCTATCTAGCCTAACCAACAGAGCTATCGTGCAGTTAGACTAAATTAGACTGTCCTACCTAGCCTAACCAACAGAGCTAATGTGCAGTTAGACTAAATTAGACTGTCCTATCTAGCCTAACCAACAGAGCTAATGTGCAGTTAGACTAAATTAGACTGTCCTATCTAGCCTAACCAACAGAGCTATTGTGCAGTTAGACTAAATTAGACTGTCCTATCTAGCCTAACCAACAGAGCTAATGTGCAGTTAGACTAAATTAGACTGTCCTATCTAGCCTAACCACATAGATAAAGTGCAGTTATAATATATTAGACTGTCCTATTTAGCGTAACCAACAGAGCTATCGTGCAGTTAGGGTAAATTAGACTGTCCTATTTAGCTTAACCACCAGAGTTAATGTGCAGTTAGGCTAAATTAGACTGTCCTATGTAGGCTAACCAACAGAACTATCGTGCAGTTAGACTAAATTAGACTGTCCTATCTAGCCTAACCAACAGAGCTATTGTGCAGTTAGACTAAATAAGACTGTCCTATCTAGCCTAACCAACAGAGCTATTGTGCAGTTAGACTAAATAAGACTGTCCTATCTAGCCGTATACACTTCATTCTCAGCAAACAACGAAAAGGCTCAATATTCTGCTGCGAGACTTGTTTTGAAGGAATCCAAGACAAGTGTGACTGCCGACGTTCAAGTAAGCAGGAACCAGAAAAACAACACAAAACAGAATCAGAACGCGTATTTAATACAAGCAGACAAGACAGCAAAGAAAACAAACGAGACAGTCTTGATGGAGGCAGACACAAGTAGATCACTCATAAGGAAAATTAGGAAAAGACAGGCAACATTTATAGGCCATTTTATGAGGAAGGGGGATTTGGAGCGCCTGGTCACAACGGGAAAGCCGGAGGGAAAGAGAGCGCCAGGTAGACCCAGGGAGACAATGCTGGACGGATTTGCAGAGTGGCTGAGGATGAGGAGGGTGGGGGAATCCTAGGGGCAATGACAGATAGAGATGGATGGAAGTCCATGGTCGCCAACACCATGCGACAAGGCACCTGATGATGATGATGATGATGAGACAAGACAGGCGCAAATTTTCACATTAATGACTTCATTTTAGTCTTTTTCTCCCACTGGACGAAACAGCAGGAAAGTTTTAGTATTTTTGTCCTATTTTTTTGTTTGTTTGTTTTTGTTTTGCTGTTGTTCGCTTTATTTGCTCGTTTGTTTGTTTGTGATCTTACGTTCAGGTTAGGCTTAACAGAGGCCAGTGGCCGAAAATGTGCGTCTGCCTTGTCTGATTGTATTATAATATGCGTTCTGATTCTATTTTCGTTTTTTTGGTTTATTTTTCTTGTTCTCGTTTTGAAGGCTTGCCGTTATGATGCCCATGCTCTTTCCTTTCATTTTAAACTTTACGGGCTCTCAATCAAAGCCCAGGTAAATCCCAAACTTTTATAATTACTTTTTTCTCTGAAGCGACCCCAAGCTATTTGTTTGATGTCCTCGCCATTTTATATTCATTCTAGACAATGTCCTGTCGTCATCAGATAAAAACACATTCTTTGCGTTCCTCATGTCAAGACAAAAGGCTTTTGGCCAACGTTCACTTTCTTTCTCTGCTCCACAACTACAGAACTCGCTTTTAGGGGAAGATTTTAGTCGTCTGTAGTCTGTTTCCTCCCTCCCGCCCCGCCCTCCCTTTAGGAGAGATCTTAAAACTTATCTGTTCAAACAGTACTATTGTTGGTATTAGTCTCACGTCTTTGTCTTCATTCTTGTGTGCACCCTATTGACCTTGTTTTACCAGCATGATTAGCTGCTGTGTGTTTCATCAATTGGCCTGCAGGTCATTGTCATTGTTTTCGTTAGCACGAACCCCTGAGGACATGTTTATGTCTGTTTTCGTGTGTGCATAATTATGTGATAACGCCTATCCCTACAT
>JAPXFY010000021.1:53510470-53515470 GCA_030674185.1 Monoplex corrugatus
GGTCTACCCGGTGCTCTCTTTCCCTCCAGCTTTCCCATTGTGACCAGGTGCTCCAAATCCCCCTTCCTCATAAAATGGCCTATAAATGTTGCTTGTCTTTTCCTAATCTTCCTTATGACTGATCTACTTGTGTCTGCCTCCATCAAGACTGTCTCGTTTGTTTTCTTTGCTGTCCATGGAACTCTCAACATTCTTCTTAGAAACCACATCTCGCTGCCTCAATCTTGTTCTGGCTTTGTTTGTTGACTGTCCACACCTCGCATCCGTAGAACAGTATTGGTTCTATATAACATTCAAGAACTCTCTTCCTGATGTTGATTGGCAGGCATTTTTTGGAAAGAATACTTGTCATCTTCTTGAATGCTGTTTTGGCTTGGACGATTCTGCTGGCTATTTCTGATGTGCATCTGCCATTTGATAAAATGATCGTTCCCAGGTAGTTCTATTACTACTACTACAACAAAACCACGACCAAACAACTAGATGTTTTCTTTCGTTTCCCAGTTTTGTGTGCTTGTGTGAGCTTGAGCTTGTGTGAGCTTGTGAGTGAGAATGTGAATGTGTGCACGCATAGAAAGGAACTGGTAATCATGAATTTTGTTTTCAGCTTGTGAAAGCAGTTATAAGAAATATCCGGACTTTGTATGTTGCTGTTGTGTGCTGTGTTGTTGGTGTTGTGTATAATTATTATATGTTGTGTGTTGTTGTGTTTTTGTTGTTGTTTTTTGTCGTTGTTGTGGAACAAGTAGGACACAATGCGGAATTTGTGTGTTGTGTGCTGTATTCTTGTGTGTAATGGGGAGATGAAGATATGAAATGAAAACCGCCATCAAGCCATTTAATGATGTATAACGTTACATGGATCAAATAACCATGTGTAGTAGTAGTAATTTTAGTAATGATGGTGGGGGTAATAGTACAAGTTTTGTAGAAGCAGTAATAGCAGCAGCAGTTGTAGAAATAGAAGTAGTAGTAGTATGGTGGTGGTAGAGGTAGTGGTAGTAGTAGTAGTAGTAGTGGTAGCAACAGCAGCAGCATTAGTAGTTGTAGTAGTAGTAGTAGTAGTAGTAGTAGTAATAGTAGTAGTAGTAGTTGTTGTTGTACTGCTACTACTACTACTACTACTACTACTACACTACTAGTAGTAGTAGTAGCAACAGCAGCAGCAGCAGTAGAAGTAGTAGTCGTAGTAGTAGCAACAGCAGCAGTAGTAGTAGTTGTTGTAGCAGTAGCAACAACAGCAGCAAGAGTAGTAGTAGTAATAGTAGTTGTAATAGTAGTACTAGTAGTATATTTTGGTCGATACATATACGACTGTCATACAGAAGTACCTATTTAATCATAACCCATGTTCATACTCTCTTCAACATTGAATTGTGGCTCGTTTGATATTATCAGAGCGTTACATGTTGAACTGTATGTAAAATGTGCTACACGTGTGTCTGCCTTTGTCTCTCACGCTTTAGCGAAGCGCTTATGGCTGTTCTGTAATGAGATAGTGTGGTCATTATCTCCATTAGTTGTAGTGTGAAAGGAGGCACTGTAGTCATTATAACCATTAGTTGTAGTGTGAAATGAGGTACTGTAGTCATTATCACCATTAGTTGTAGAGTGAAATTAGGCACTGTAGTCATTATCATCCATTAGTTGTAGTGTGAAATGAGGTACTGTCAGTCTCAATTATGTAAACCATTTAGTAGTTGTAGTGTGAAATGTAGGCACTGTAGTCATTATCAACCATTAGTTGTAGTGTGAACTTAGGTACTGTAGTCATTATCACCATTAGTGTAGTGTGAAATTAGGCACTGTAGTCATTATCATCATTAGTTGTAGTGTGAAATAGGCACTGAGTCATTATCATCATTAGTTGTACTTGTCAAAGGGTCAGCTTCATTATCATCATTAGTTGTATGTGAAAAGGCACAGTAGTCATTATCATCAGTAGTTGTAGTGTGAAAATAGGCACTGTAGTCATTATCATCATTAGTGTAGTTGTGAAAATAGGCACTGTAGTCATTATCATCATTAGCTGTAGTGTGAAAAGAGGCACTGTAGTCATTATCATCATTAGTTGTATTGTGAAATAGGCACTGTAGTCATTATCATCATTAAATTGTAGTGTGAAAAGAGGCACTGTAGTCATTATCATCATTAGTTGTCTTGTGAAAAGAGGCACTGTAGTCATTATCATCATTAGTTGTAGTGTGAAAAGAGGCACTGTAGTCATTATCACCAGTAGTTGTAGTGTGAAAAGGGCACTGTAGTCATTATCATCATTAGTTGTCTTGTGAAAAGAGGCACTGTAGTCATTATCACCAGTAGTTGTAGTGTGAAAAGAGGCACTGTAGTCATTATCATCATTAGTTGTAGTGTGAAAAGAGGCACTGTAGTCATTATCACCAGTAGTTGTAGTGTGAAAAGAGGCACTGTAGTCATTATCACCATAGTTGTAGTGTGAAAAGAGGCACTGTAGTCATTATCACCAGTAGTTGTAGTGTGAAAAGAGGCACTGTAGTCATTATCACCAGTAGTTGTAGTGTGAAAAGAGGCACTGTAGTCATTATCACCAGTAGTTGTAGTGTGAAAAGAGGCACTGTAGTCATTATCACATTAGTTGTCTTGTGAAAAGAGGCACTGTAGTCATTATCACCATAGTTGTAGTGTGAAAAGAGGCACTGTAGTCATTATCACCAGTATTGTCATGTGAAAAAGAGGCACTGTAGTCATTATCATCATTAGTTGTCTGTGAAAAGAGGCACTGTAGTCATTATCACCAGTAGTTGTAGTGTGAAAAGAGGCACTGTAGTCATTATCACCATTAGTTGTAGTGTGAAAAGAGGCACTGTAGTCATTATCATCATTAGTTGTAGTGTGAAATAGGCACTGTAGTCATTATCATCATTAGTTGCTTGTGAAAAGAGGCACTGTAGTCATTATCATCATTAGTTGTAGTGTGAAAAGAGGCACTGTAGTCATTATCATCATTAGTTGTAGTGTGAAAAGAGGCACTGTAGTCATTATCATCATTAGTTGTAGTGTGAAAAGAGGCACTGTAGTCATTATCATCATTAGTTGTATGTGAAAAGAGGCACTGTAGTCATTATCATCATTAGTTGTAGTGTGAAAAGAGGCACTGTAGTCATTATCATCATTAGTTGTAGTGTGAAAAGAGGCACTGTAGTCATTATCATCATTAGTTGTAGTGTGAAAAGAGGCACTGTAGTCATTATCATCATTAGTTGTAGTGTGAAAAGAGGCACTGTAGTCATTATCATCATTAGTTGTAGTGTGAAAAGAGGCACTGTAGTCATTATCATCATTAGTTGTAGTGTGAAAAGAGGCACTGTAGTCATTATCATCATTAGTTGTAGTGTGAAATTAGGCACTGTAGTCATTATCATCATTAGTTGTAGTGTGAAAAGAGGCACTGTAGTCATTATCACAGTAGTTGTAGTGTGAAAAGAGGCACTGTAGTCATTATCATCATTAGTTGTCTTGTGAAAAGAGGCACTGTAGTCATTATCATCTTTAGTTGTAGTGTGTAACGATGCACAGTAGTCATTATCATCATTAGTTGTTAGTGTGAAAAGAGGCACTGTAGTCATTATCATCATTAGTTGTAGTGTGAAAAGAGGCACTGTAGTCATTATCATCATTAATTGTAGTGTGAAAAGAGGCACTGTAGTCATTATCATCATTAGTTGTCTTGTGAAAAGAGGCACTGTAGTCATTATCATCATTAGTTGTCTGTGAAAAGAGGCACTGTAGTCATTATCATCTTTAGTTGTAGTGTGCAACGATGCACAGTAGTCATTATCATCATTAGTTGTCTTGTGAAAAGGGCACTGTAGTCATTATCATCATTAGTTGTCTTGTGAAAAGGGCACTGTAGTCATTATCATCACTAGTGTGTAAAGAGGCACTGTAGTCATTATCATCACTAGTGTGTAAAGAGGCACTGTAGTCATTATCATCATTAGTGTGTAAAGAGACAATGTAGTCATTATCATCACTAGTGGTAAAGGGGCAATTGTCATGTACATTATCAATCATAGTGTGTAAAGAGGCACTGTAGTCATTATCATCACTAGTGTGTAAAGGGGCATTGTAGTCATTATCATCATTAGTGTGTAAAGAGGCACTGTAGTCATTATCATCACTAGTGTGTAAAGGGGCATTGTAGTCATTATCATCACTAGTGTGTAAAGAGGCACTGTAGTTATTATCATCATTAGTGTGTAAAGAGACACTGTAGTTATTATCATCACTAGTGTGTAAAGGGGCATTGTAGTCATTATCACCATTAGTGTGTAAAGAGGCACTGTAGTCATTATCATCACTAGTGTATAAAGAGGCACTGTAGTCATAATCATCATTAGTGTGTAAAGAGGCACTTAATCATTATCACAATTAATTATACTGTGTGAAGAGGTACTGTAGTCATCATTATCATTTGTTGGAGTGTGAAATGAGGCACTGCAGATACAGTCAATAACGTATATAGTTATAGAAGTACCTGTGTGTTGTGTTTAGTTTTCTTAGACCATTTATTTCGAGCGTATGAGGATTTAGTGTATTGCAGTCACGTAGGTTTTTTTTTACCCAAACATTAACTCTGTGACTACCGAACCCGATCCATCAACCGCAAAAACTTAACCCTTTGACTCCCTCATCCTATCCACCAGCTTCCTGCAGAAAGCTGTTGGATATGATGAAGGAGTCAAAGGATTAAGTTTTTGCTTTTCTACCATAGTTGACGATGCAGGATGTTGGTAGACAGTGTGCGGTAGTCAAAGGGTTAATTTGAAAATTGAATGGTTCAGATAATATATATGTATCTAACGTACACATGCGCTTATAAAACACAAGCACTCACGCAGGTACACACATAAACACACCGAGAGAGATAGAGAGAGAGACAAAGACAGAGAGAGGGGAGCACAGGGAGAGGGAGACAGACAGACAGACAGACAGAGAGACAGACAGATAGACAGAGAGAG
>JAPXFY010000021.1:53525470-53530470 GCA_030674185.1 Monoplex corrugatus
CACTTTTTATACTGAACTGTTGCTTTTGATGTGATCTTTCACTTGATGGACTTTGTTTTTGCCATGATATTGATTTTTGATCGGTTATCGATAAAACCAAAAACCAGTATCTCAAAATGTAGATTTAACCTCTTCCCAAAACCCTAGTTAAAATCCTCTCCTGTAAACTATCAAAAAATCGAGATACTTTGTTCTGGTTGTCAACCCTCGAAATTTTCTTCTTAACCTACAACTTACCCATATTGATTAATCTTTTTTTTTAACTGTTTTATTAAGGGCAAAAATGTAATGTAATTTAACCTTTTGACCCATTTGTTTAATCTGACTAAAGCACACTTACTCGATTTACATGTATCTGTTCCTGGTTGAAATTTCATTGAAACACCCAAACGTACGTTACAATAAATGGGTAACGGGTAGAATACGGACTATGTCCAGTGACTGTGAAAACCACTTATGTAAATTCTGGTGGTGGCAGAAAAAGTAGATCACAATCATTGTGACAACAGTGCGTTCTTGTGTGTAATCATCTCAAACTTTGCTGGTCAGTTACCTGGATAGATATGTGTTGTTCAAAGCAAGACAAACTAAATTAAAGTAGAATAAACACACACACACACACACACACACACACACACTCACACACATACACACACACACACACACACACACACACACACACACACACACACACATCACACACACACACACACACACACAACACACACACACATTTACTCACACACACATACACACTCACGTACACACACACTTAATCATCTCAAACTTTGCTAGTCAGTTACCTGGATAGATATTTGTTGTTCAAAGCAAGACAAACTAAATTAAAGTAGAATAAACACACACACACTCATACACACACGACACACACACACACACACACACACACACACACACACACACACACACAACATACACACTCACGTACACACACACACACACACACATTTACTCACACACACACACACACACATACACTTACTCACACACACACACACACATTTACTCACACACACACACACTCACACATCACCACACACACACACACACACACACACACACACACACACACACACACACACAAGCATACAGAGAGAGAGAGCAACACACACACACACACACACACACACACACACACACACACACACACACACACACCACACACACACACACAACATGCGTTTAATCAAAAAGTCTTATTCAGTGGATGTTTTCGTGCATACATTAACCATTCTTGATAAAAAAAAAAATCACATGTTTCTGATTCCAGTTTACTTGAACATTGAAAGCATTTACAATTCTCTCTAATATCTCAGCGTATTTCCTTCTTGTTTGACAAACCAGACGCTTTGCGACAATTGAAGCAGAAAGAGGTGGAGGTGGAGGCCCTGAAAGCCAAGTCGGAACTTCAACAGGCGCTCGTGGACAAACTGAGCCAAAAGAAGCCAGGAGGTTACTCGGCATACCCGACATCGAACGCCCACGACAGTTTCAAGCAGGTATAGGATTTGGGTATATATATTGTATGTCACGGCTGATTGAGATGGGGTTTCATTGAAAAATGGCCATGTTAGACTGAGATGGGGTTTCACTGAAAAGTGTTCATGGCAGATTGAGATGGGGTTTCACTGAAAAGTGGTCATGGCAGATTGAGATGGGGTTTCACTGAAAAGTGGTCATGGCAGATTGAGATGGGTTTCACTGAAAAGTGGTCATGGCAGATTAAGATGGGGTTTCATTGAAAAGTGGTCATAGCACACAGAGATAGGGTTTCACTGAAAAGTGGTCATGGTACACAGAGATGGGGTTTCACTGAAAAGTGTTCATGGCAGATTGAGATGGGGTTTCGCTGAAAAGTGGTCATGGCAGATTGAAATGAGGTTTCATTGAAAAGTGGTCATGGCAGATTAAGATGGGGTTTCACTGAAAAGTGGTCGTGGCAGATTAAGATGGGGTTTCATTGAAAAGTGGTCATAGCACACAGAGATGGGGTTTCACTGAAAAGTGGTCATGGTACACAGAGATGGAGTTTCACTGAAAAGTGGTGATGGCAGATTAAGATGGCGTTTCACTGAAAAGTGGTCATGGCAGATTAAGTTGGGGTTTCACTGAAAAGTGGTCATGCATCAGCAAAAACAAGCTATTTCCAAACCAAAATCCTGAATGCCTCTTCTTCAAAAGAACTCTTTACAACCATGAATCATCTCTTGGCACACGAAAAGATTTACCTCTCCCAACAAAACATACAAATGAAGAACTCCCATCTGTATTCTCCAACTATTTCACCACCAAAATACAAACTCTTCGTGACAGGCTTGACAGGACACCCTGTCAACCATGCCCACCTGACCCTTCCTTCTCTGGCACACCTCTTACTACTTTTACCCCAGTCTCACAAGAAGAAATTCTCAACACAATCAGATCCATGTCGTTCAAAACCTGCGAACTAGATCCTCTTCCAGGCAGTTCTTAGTTCTCTCTACGCCGACTGTCTCCCTACTCTCCTCCCATTCATCACTGACATCATCAACACTTCTCTTCAAACTGGAACTGTCCCTGATTCTTTCAAGTCTGCTATTGTTCACCCTCTCCTCAAGAAACACAATTTAGATCCAAATGAACTGAAAAATTACCGGCCTATCTCTAATCTCTCTTTCTTGTCAAAACTCCTTGAAAAAGTCGTCCTCAACCAGCTGAACTCTCACCTGTCTGCCAAAAATCTCCTCAATCCTTTCCAGTCAGCCTACCGCCAGTGCCATAGCACTGAAACTGCCCTACTACACATTCTCAACAATCTCCTCCTTGCAACTGATACTGGCAAAGTCTCTCTCCTCACACTCCTTGATCTGTCTGCAGCCTTTGATACCATTGATCATGGTATTCTCCTTTCTAGACTTCATCATACTTTTGGCATCTCTGACATTGCTCTGTCTTGGTTCACTTCATACCTATCCAACAGAAAACAAACCTTTCTCATCAATGGCACTTACTCTCAACCTGCATACCTGACCTGTGGTGTTCCACAAGGATCTGTCCTTGGCCCTGTTCTTTTCACTCTTTACACCTCCCCCCTGTCCACCATCATCAACTCCCATTCTATAAAACACCACTTCTATGCTGATGACACCCAACTTCAAGACAGTGAATCACCTGATAATATACAGCGCCTGTTGACTCGCACCACTGAGTGTTACTCGGACATTAAGAACTGGATGACACACAATAGACTTCAGCTTAATGACGACAAAACAGAAGCTATCCTCATTGGCACCCTCAGAAACTTTCTCAGCTGCCTCCTCTTTCTCTCCCATTATGTAACACATCAGTCCCAATTTCTGATTCAGCTAAAAACCTTGGTGTCTGCATTGACTCTACCCTCTCCATGAACAACTTTGTTTCTCAAACTGCCAGATCCTGCTACTATCATCTCCATCGTATAAGGCTGATCAGGAAGTATCTCTCTGTCGAAACAACTGCAAAACTCGTTCTCTCCTTCATAATGTCTCGCATTGACTATTGCAATTCACTCCTGTCTGGTCTTCCTGCCTCCACCATTCACATCCTACAGCGCATTCAAAACAATGCTGTATGCCTTGTACTCAAAAAGAAAAAAGCTGACCACATATCTCCTCTCCTGGCACAACTTCACTGGCTCCCTGTATCAAAGCGCATACAGTACAAACTAGACACCATGTGCTACAAAAGCCTCAATAACGCAGCCCCCGATTACCTGTCAAGCCTACTTGAGATCTATGTTCCCTCACGTACCCTCCGCTCTGCCTCCGATCCTCTGACTTTTCGCTTTCCACGCACTAAGCTCAATACCTATGGTCCACGAGCCTTCTCTGTTTCTGGTCCACTCTCCTGGAACAAACTTCCTCTCTCAGTCCGTCAGCAACCTACTTTTGTCTCCTTCAAGTCCGCTCTCAAAACTCACCTTTTCTCCTCCGCATAAAATCCTAACCCCCCTCTGCAGCCTGTCTCCGCTCGGAGGGAATCACATGGTTATAATATATAATTGTATATGCTATGCTCTCTATAATTTTCCATTGCTTTTATTCTTGCTTTTATTGCTTTTATTCTTTCTCCCCATTTATAGCCATGCGTGTGTGTGTGTGTGTATGTGTGTGTGTGTGTGTGTGCGTGCGTGTGTGTGTGTGCGTGCGTGCGTGCGTGCTTGCGTGTGTGTCTGCTTCAGCGCTCAGATTTGATTTTATCAAGATTTTGCGCTATATAAATATTGTAATTATTATTGTAATTATTATGGCAGATTGAGATGGGGTTTCACTGAAAAGTGGTCATGGCAGTTTGAGATGGGGTTTCACTGAAAAGTAGTCTTGGCACACTGAGATGGGGTTTCACTGAAAAGTGGTCATGGCACACAGAGATGGGGTTTCACTGACAAGTGGTCATGGCAGATTGAGATGGGGTTTCACTGAAAAGTGGTCATGGCAGACTGAGATGGGGTTTCACTGAAAAGTGATCATGGTACAATGAGAAGAGGTTTCACTGAAAAGTGATCATGGCACACTGAGAAGGGGTTTCACTGAAAATTGGTTATGGCAGACTGAGATGGGGTTTCATTGAAAAGTGGTCATGTTAGACTGAGATGGGTTTCATTGAAAAGTGGTCATGTTAGACTGAGATGGGTTTCACTGAAAAGTGTCATGTTAGACTGAGATGGGGTTTCACTGACAAGTGGTCATGTTAGACTGAGATGGGGTTTCATTGAAAAGTGGTCAAGGCAGACTGAGATGGGGTTTCATTGAAAAGAGGTCATGTCAGACTGAGATGGGGTTTCACTGAAAAGTGGTTATGGCAGATTGAGATGGGGTTTCACTGAAAATTGATTATGGCAGACTGAGATGGGTTTCACTGAAAGTGGTCATGGCAGATTGAGATAGGTTTCACTGAAAAGTGGTAATGGCAGATTGAGATGGGGTTCACTGAAAAGTGTTCATGGCACACTAAGATGGGGTTTC
>JAPXFY010000021.1:53537970-53542970 GCA_030674185.1 Monoplex corrugatus
CAGTACTGGCAAGTGTGTCTCTGTTCTTTTATGTCTGCCACCCAATCATCCAGTACTGGCAAGTGTGTCTCTCCTTGTTCCTTTATGTCTACCACCCAATCATCCAGTACTGGCAAGTGTGTCTCTCCTTGTTCCTTTATGTCTACCACCCAATCAGCCAGTACTGGCAAGTGTGTCTCTCTTCCTTTATGTCTACCACCCTGTCAGCCAGTACTGGAAAGTGTGTCTCTCTTCTTTATTTACCACCTGTCAGCCAGTACTGGCAAGTGTGTCTCTCTTCCTTTATGTCTACACCCAATCAGCCAGTACTGGCAAGTGTGTCTCTCTTCCTTTATGTCTACCACCCAATCAGCCAGTACTGGCAAGTGTGTCTCTCCTTGTTCCTTTATGTCTACCACCCAATCAGCCAGTACTGGCAAGTGTGTCTCTCTTCCTTTATGTCTACCACCCAATCAGCCAGTACTGGCAAGTGTGTCTCTCTTCCTTTATGTCTACCACCCAATCAGCCAGTCTGGCAAGTGTGTCTCTCTTCCTTTATGTCTACCACCCAATCAGCCAGTACTGGCAAGTGTGTCTCTCTTCCTTTATGTCTACCACCCATCAGCAGTACTGGCAAGTGTGTCTCTCCTTGTTCCTTATGTCTACCACCCAATCAGCCAGTACTGGCAAGTGTGTCTCTCCTTGTTCTTATGTCTACCACCCAATCAGCCAGTACTGGCAAGTGTGTCTCTCCTTGTTCCTTTATGTCTACCACCAATCAGCCAGTACGGCAAGTGTGTCTCTCCTTGTTCCTTTATGTCTACCACCCAATCAGCCAGTACTGCAAGTGTGTCTCTCCTTGTTCCTTTATGTCTACCACCCAATCAGCCATACTGGCAAGTGTGTCTCTCCTGTTCCTTTATGTCTACCACCCAATCAGCAGTACTGGCAAGTGTGTCTCTCCTTGTTCTTTATGTCTACCACCCAATCAGCCAGTACTGGCAAGTGTGTCTCTCTTCCTTATGTCTACCACCAATCAGCAGTACTGGCAATGTGTCTCTCTTCTTTATGTCTACACCAATCAGCCAGTACTGGCAAGTGTGTCTCTCTTCCTTTATGTCTACCACCCATCAGCCATACTGCAAGTGTGTCTCTCTTACTTTATGTCTACCACCCAATCATCTTCTGTCAACTCTGGCTTGAGTTCCTCTAGACGTCCAGATAGTACCTGAACCAACAAGAATAGTAAATACCGTAAGCCAGTGTTGACACCCAACACGCTTTCATCGTCATCATCATCAGGTGCCCTGCCGCATGGCGTTGGCGATCATGGACTTCCATCTGTCTCTATCTCTCGCTGCCCCTAGCATCTCCCCCTCCCCCCCCCCCACTCTCCTCGTCCCCAGCCACCCTGCAAGTCCGTCCAGCATTTTCTCCCTGGGTCTACCTGGTGCTCTCTTTCCCTCCAGCTTTCCCATAGTGACCAGGTGCTTCAAATCCCCCTTCCTCATAAAATGGCCTATAAATGTTTGCTTGTCTTTTCCTAATCTTCCTTATGAGTGATTTACAGGTTTTAATATTGTATGGCATAGTTCAAAAACTAATTTTGGGCAGGAGGGGAAAGCGGCAAGAAGGAGGGGTAGCTTGGAAAAGACTTCAGATCAGATAATACGAATGACAAGGAAGAGAGAGAATGCAAATGATACGGAGGAAAAAGAAGTGGGGGTTATATGAACGAGAGAGAAGAGAGAGAAAGAGAGAGAGAGAGAGAGAGAGAGAGAGAGAGAGAGAGAGAGAGAGAGAGAGAGAAACTGAAACTGAAACTGAAACTGTTTATTGTCATTACCCGAAAAGGTCTTTTGACAAGGGGGATAACAATTTTCCAGTAGTGCGACACATAATCCACTCTTTGTATGTGCGCAAATTCTTCACACATAATCAAAAAAAATATCGAACATCCATTCCTTGAACAGTCGAACATATTCAAATCATATATAATAAACAATCATCCATTTTACCACTACTACATAATGCAAAGAAAACAACAACAAAAAATATCAGAACAGTGTTCCCACATTCAGGCCAATAATTTGTCTAGGTTTAGACAAACCAAAATCTTTTTCACACACCCACACCCACACACACTCACACGCATCCATATACGCTCACACGCGGGCGCGCGCTCGTGCGCACACACACACACATCAAAACTGTAATATGATGAAACATCTGGGCTAGACCACCCAAACCTTACATTTAGTGATAATAATATAATCTTCACATAACTGCCCCAAAATACTCTGTTAACAAGGGACATCACTATGCCTTTTATTTATTTGTTTTTTGGTTTGTTTGTTTTTTTGTTTTTGTTAACATGTATAGTAGACCCTTAAGTGTCTATATACCCTTTCAATATCCACTTCTAACATATTCTACAAATATACCATTATTTTCATATTATTAGCTACTCTTAAATTATCGGCAAACAAAGCAAAATAAAGCAAATGAAAACAGCTCTTTACAAAACAGTCTATAATAAAGCGGCTTCTTTTGGAGTTAACGTGATATAGCCCACATCAGTCAAAAGAGATTAAATTAATCCCAGTATGATATTGTCTAGCACTATTGTCGGGCTTGTAAGTGTTTATGTCTTATTTTTTGTGCTTCCGCAATGTATAGTGCCACTGATTGGATTATGACTTCGTCATCAGATGACAAAATAGATACAACATCTTGTCTTTTGGCCATGTCGGATTCAAAAACTTTGCATTTTCCACGTATTGTGTCAAAAATTTGGCATTGGAATAAAAAGTGTTTTTCATTATCGACATTGTTTCCACATAAGGGGCAAGGATATACTGTGGACGTCCCAGGTTGAAACCAATTTTTATTTGCATTGAAACCAAGTGTTCTTAATCTAAATCTTGCGTAATTAGTTCTTTGCGAGAGAGAGAGAGAGAGAGAAATAGAGAGAAAGAGACAAAGACAGAAACAGACAGACAGACAGAGACAGAGAGGGACAAAGAGAGACAGAGACAGAGACGCAGACAGAGACAGAGACAGACAGACAGACAGAGACAGACAGACGGAGAGACACAGAGACAGAGACAACGAGAGAGAGACAGAGACAGAGAGACAGAGAGATGTACAGAGAGACAGAAAGAGAGACAGAGAGACAGAGAGACGGAGAGACACAGAGACAGAGAGATAGACGAGAGACACAGAGGGAGAGAGAGAGAGAGACAGAGAGACAGAGAGAGAGAGACAGAGAGACGGAGAGACACAGAGACAGAGACAAAGACAGAAAGACAGAGACAGAGAGACACACAGACACAGAGAGAGACAGACAGAGAGAGAGAGAGAAAGATGGATAGTAATCGGGAAGTGTGCTCAAGCGGAAGGAAATGACAATGACTGAAAGGAAAATGCGAAATTGTCCATCATAGAAATCGAGGTAGCAGGGGAGGGTAAAAAGGGAGAGATTTGGAGGAGAGAGAGAGAGAGAGAGGAGAGAGAGAGAGAGAGAGAGGAGAGAGAGAGAGAGAGAGAGGTGAGAGAGGAAAAAAAGGAGAGGGAGATAGAGACAGAGAGAGACAGAAAGAGAGACGGAGACAGAGACAGAGAGAAAGAGACAGATAGAGATAGAGAGAGACAGAGAGAGAGAAAGAGAGAGGAAACAAATGAGAGTTGTCCATCTACATGCTGTAATCTCTACTGTACGACTGATCATGTCTTAAAATACATGTAACGAAGTAGTGTGCTAAAATGCATAAAAATGAACAGAAGAAAAAAAAAGATAATTGAAGAAGAACATGTGCAGCAATCAAAAAAAGAAGAAGAAAAAAGTTTTAAAAAATGTATATATTTAAAAGATCACTCGAGGTACTAGCATGCATCTAGCGTCTTTAAATAAGAAAGTTGCTTCTATATTGTCTGTTTTTAGGTACCATTCATAAGATTCACCACTGAGATGAAGGAGTGCAACGAATCTGTCTCGATACAATTGCAATTTCTGGAAGCCTTCAGACTATTCCTGACATGTAACACACACTTCGAAGATTTTTGTAACATTTTCTACAGTTGTAAACCTCTGACAGAATTCCACGTTAAATATGGGAGTGTGATAAATCCCTGTCGATACAGTACTTACACCTGTACCATTACCTGCGACAAAAAAAAGATATCTGACCTGGATGAGTCAACCTTCTCTGAAGACCTTACAAATGTCATATAAAATAATTAAAAAAAACACAGAGCTGTCTGCCTTCATCCAAATCGTTCTTTATTTTTAACTTATTTGTTATTTTTGTGGCTTTTACGATTTTAAATACATATATATACGCTGTTTTGTCCACGCTGTGCATATAGTATGTTATTGCATAGTCTGCATAGTCTGTCTTCAGCTGGCGTGATTATTGGATGTTTTCATGTCTCCTTCAGTCACTGGACACAGACCTTATTTACAATATCTCTGATGTGTATATTTGATGTTATTGAGTGTATACGCACGAAACAGATCCCTGCCATGGAGATGAGGTGTTATCACAAGATACTGCACAGCAGATACACTGATCATATCACTAACGAACAAGTATTCCAAATCATCAAGCGGCATGTTTGGACAGTATGAAGATCTGCTGACATCAGCAAAAGAAAAAAAAGACAACCCGGTAGGGTCGTGTGTAACAAAATCCAGTGACCTTGCTTAATTAATCCTCCAGGGAACTGTTCAGGGAAGGAGATGGAGGAGAAAACAAAACAAAACAAAACAAAACAAAGCAAGCAAAGCAAAGCAAAGCAAAACAAAACAAACCAAACTCCCCTGTGGACTTTCACGTTTCTCAGATAGCTGTCTTATGGTCGTCCGCGCCTTCTGTTTCCCTCCATCTTTCCTTGAATGACATTTTTCATTAGGGAGCATAACTGATGTCCGGCTGCATGTCCAAAAAGGTCATTTTCTTCTTCATTATAAGGCCGAGTGGTTGTTTCTGTACTGTTAGTTCTTCTAAGATACTTTTCTT
>JAPXFY010000021.1:53552970-53577970 GCA_030674185.1 Monoplex corrugatus
TGACCAAGTCAGATATGTAAGTTGAAACAGTCATTTGTGATGAAATGCTTTTTGCTCGCTTTGGAAAGTCAACATCAGACCTGATTTTAATTTCCTTACTCACAAAATTGTCCGTTTGTGAAGTAGTTCTAACTGCAAATTTTGCTGTCGCTAGCTCACGATAGTTGTTCAGAGGCAGAATTCCAGCAACTTTGTACGTTTCCAGATTAGAGGCATGAGTAGGGACACCTAGAGCAATTTTAATACTTTTGCAGTCTAAGCTTTGTATCTTCTTTAATAAATATTTTGGTGCACTGAAAAACACTTCTTGCGCATAGGATAATTTAGATCGTACAAGTGCTGTTGACAGATGAATTAGTATGTTCGTATCCATTCCCAAGGTAATCGGCTTATTATCTTTAGAAAATTTAGGGCTTTTCTTGCTTTTGTTGAAATATAATCAAAATGGACATTCCAGTTTAATTTCGATGTCATAAAGACTCCTAGAAATTTTACAACCTGTTTGTAATGTAACACTTCACCAAGCAATCTGAAAGTAGGCAAGTTACTTAAAGTACCACCAGAATTAAATAGCATCATGTTAGTTTTTTCCGCTGACAACGACAGACCATTTTCTAACATATAGTTTCCAAGATTATCAAGATCAGATTGATACAATTTCCTAATGTAATTCTGTGCTCTCTGTGGAGTTGTCTTTTTTAAAGTAATATTCATCCAAATACATATATCATCAGCATACTGTGCCAAAACAACACGATTTGAGAGTGCTTTAGGAAGATCCTGTATAAGGATATTAAATAAAAGCGGTGCTATCACTGAACCTTGTGGAATTCCCATATCAAGATGTCGTGAAGTAGAATAACTAGTTCCCACTCTTGCCTGAATAGTTCTATTGGCTAAAAAAGACTTAATGTAATCATACATATTGCCAGATAAACCAATAGATTTCAGCTTGTACAATAAACGCGTATGCCAAACTTGATCGTAAGCTTTTTTCACATCAAAAAATGTAGCTAAAAGACTTTTTCTGCGGGCAAACTCTTTCTTGATGTGAGTGGTAAGTTTAACCAGGTGCTCAACTGTAGATCTCCCTTTTCTAAAACCAGCCTGATTTACTGGAATAACGTTATTTTTATCACAGTAATGTACAAGTCTGTTTAATACCAATTTTTACAATAGTTTGCTCGTATGGGACGTTAAAGCAATAGGTCTGTAACTGTTTTTATTGTTTTTAGGCTTTCCTGCTTTTAATACTGGTATAACAACAGACGTTTGCCATAATTGTGGTATAGTTCCACCAGCCCAGCATTTCTGAAAAATTTTGTGTAAAAAAATAATATAGTTTTCTGGAAGATGTTTAATCATTTCAGTTGAAACTGCATCAACACCTACCGAACTCCTTTTGTTGCGCAGAGACAAGATAGTGTTTTTTAACTCTTCTAAGGTGATTGGAGAATTAAACCAGAGATCATTTTGAGGTATTGGATCAGTGTAGATAGGGTTGTTAGCTGCCATTTCCCTGTAGTGTTTGCAGGTAGGAGTCAAACCATCTACTTTACTATTTTGGGCAAAAAGTTCCACAAAAGTTTCAGCTTTGTCCATGTCGGAAAGAAATTTGTGACTTGTATCAATCATTATTGGACACCTAGGTAAGTTGGCTCCATTTTTCATTTGATTCATTTTTGTCCATACTTTATGGAAATCCTTGAAATCTGAAATTTCTTTTGTGCAGTATGATGCCCAGTAATTTTTCTTTGCTTCAGCGATGATTTTATTACATTGGGTGTTAGCTTTTTTCATTTCCATATGATCTTCAGGTTTCCTGCTTTTGATGTAGATTTTGTATTTCTCTTTTTTATACTGAACTGCTTGCTCACATACCTCCGTCCACCAAACATTACCCAAACGGTTATTAGACTTAAAAGTTTTGAGTTTCGGGATGGAAAGGTCTGCAGCAGCTAGAACTGACTCCTGGAATTTAGAAAACATAACGTCTACATTTTCACTTTCATAATGTGTGAAATCTCGATTAGAAAGAACAGTCTGAAACAAGGACCAATCAGCGCGTGTATAATTATATTTTGGTATAATATCAGGAATGCTGTCTTTCATCCTGATGTTTTCGTTAGTTAGTGTTATGAGGATAGGTAAGTGATCACTTCCTAAAGTATCTCTGTGAGTGTCCCAGGTACAGCAGGGTACTAATTCTGGTGAGATTAAAGACAGATCGATGGCTGTTGCCCGATGTTTGGAAATATCAGGAATTCTAGTGACACTCCCATCATTCAAAAGGTAAAGCGAACTGTCAACTATATTTTCTACTAAACGATTGCTTGTCACAGTACAGCAATCTTTTTCCCAAAACGGGGAGTGGGAATTAAAGTCTCCACCTATTAGCCATTTACCGTGCAGCAGATCCGGAATCGTGCGCAACCATTCTGTGTTGTGGTCATTTGGACCTGTTGGCAGGTAGACTGACAAAACGTTCAGGATAAAAGAATTACTGAATTGTACTGTAGCGGCACAAGCGTGTAAGTCTTCAGTTGACGTTAAAACTGGGGAAGTAAATATGTGATATTGTAACTCTTTAAGTATGTATATCGCAGTGGCTACTTTCTTCCCGGGATTCCCATAGGCATACACTGGTGGATAATAGTAATTTTGGAAATTGGGAAGTTTGGTTGGTATAACATTAAGCGACTGCAGAATCAAGACTTCACACTGATTTGAGGCAAGGAAATGTTCCAGGTATGCTGAATTGGTGGAAATAGACCTACAATTCCACTGTAAAAAATTGATTTTCATAGTTGGCTAATCCCTTATTTTCAATTAACGGTGATTTGTTTGAAAATCACGTATATTTGGTTTTCTGTGTACGAGGAAAATGGGGAGGGGGGGGGGGAATGATTACTTTTACTACAAAGTAAAGGTAGAAACAAAAAATGAGTAAAACTATGGAGAAAAGAAGTCCTACTAATCAAGATAAGACTTTTGATCTAGAACAGAAATAAATTATAAATAAATTAAATAATAGTATACACGCCTTCAAATGTACAGAGATTATAGTCTGAGTCCTGACTGACTAATTCCTAGCGTTTATACACTTTCACCAAGAGAACTGTCAGAGATGACGAGGAAAAAGTCCTGTGACATGAAACGTTGGTCACTGTAGATCTACTATTATTCATTCAAAACATGTTGTATGACAGCCACCACGGTTCGTAGCTGTCAAAATAGGGGAACGGTCCTCGGGAGAATCTAGAGGCGTGTGGCCGTGAAGGTCGTGATCCTCCTGGTCTTCTAGGCGTCTCCCAAAATAGATCCCGAATGTGTCTTCCCAGGTTCCCCGCTATCACGCTGCTTCCTCTGGCGGTGGGGTGAATATTGTCCTGTAGAAACTGCTGGTTAGTTCGAAGGTTATCATGGGAGACAAATGATAGATTTTTTATGTTAACAAGTTCAGCAGATAAAAAGGCGTTAAACAAATTCCGCCGAACTTCCATACGTGAATGTCGTACAGGGGCGACCTTGCTGATGACTATCTTTGTGTTTGGATATTTTTGTGTTATATGTTTGATGGAAGAAGCTAAATTTTGTGTTGTTGCTTTGAGATCTTTGCTATTCAGTTCGTGGACACCACAGTGTAAAACAATACAGTCTGCAGGATTGTCAAAGTTGGAAAGTGACTTGTCTAAAGATTTTTGTATGTCATGAATGTTATTCACAGTACTTGAGTCTCCTTCAAAACCATAAGATCGTCCCAGTCGTCTCGAGTTGACACCTTTCAACACCGAATCATGGATAGTGAGAACATAGGGAAGGTCGTGGTTTGTTTTACGTTGTTCTGAAATCTTTTTGGTGTGTGACGTTGCGTCCTTGAGCTGTGATGTGACGTCTTTAGCTTTTTTGATGTCATGGTGTTCTTTCCCGTCTTTGGTTTTCTTTTCAAGCTCTGTTTTCGCTCGAGTATTGCTGCTAGTTTTTGTTGTGTTTGATCGTTGTGCCTGTTGGACGTCCTGCCTGCGTGTGTGCTTTTGTTTTAGAACGTCTGCGTACGTGGGAGTTGTTGTGGAATTATCTGTCTGTGTATGACTGTTCCTGGTCGGTTTGATGGTGGCGGTTGCTGTCGACCGGGCCTCGATCTGCGCAAGCACAGTCCTTTCTAAGGTACTGACCTGGTTGCGCAGATCCAGTACGATGTTTTTTAGTTCAACGATCGTACTCACGAGTTCCGCAGAGCTTGGTATAGATGTGATGGAAGTTGTCCCGCTCTGCGTGCCCGTGGTAACCGCGGTCGAAGCGCCATTTGAAGGGACAGTCTCTGCCTTTTCGATCCTGTCTCGCTTGTCGCTGGTCGACGGCCTCTCGTAATCAGTCTTTTCCGCAGACGCAGCTTCTTGCCTCTGTTCAGCAAGGCGCCCCCGTCTTGTTCTGGTCATTTTAGACTATTTCCTGTTATCTCTGACTGCCGAAATTTTTATCCGTCAGGAGTCTCCGCCATCTTGAATGTGTGTGTGTGTGTGTGTGTGTGTGTGTGTGTGTGTGTGTGTGTGTGTGTGCATACGCGCATGCGTACGTGTGTGAGTGCGTGTGTGTGTGTGTGTGTGTGTTTGTGTGCGTGCGTACCTGTGAGTGTGTGTGTGCATGTTTGTGTGCGTGCGTACCTGTGAGTGTGTGTGTGTGTGTGTGTGTGTGTGTGTGTGTGTGTGTGCGTGCGTGAGAGTGTGTGTGTGTGTGTGTGTGCGTATACGTTTGTGTGTGCGTATACTGTGTGTGTGTGTGTGTGTGTGTGTGTGTGTTTATGAGTGTGCGTGAACGTGCCTGTGTAGTAGGTAGGGGACAATTCGACGTGTACCGTAGTAAAAAGGGGACGTGATTGTAATTTGGAGACGTCCCCAAAATACACAAAATTCAAATTGGCTCAAAATCAGAAAAATAACCTTAAAATGATATACCGTTGCATATAAAATACAAATTACGTAATCTTAAAAAAATGTCCCCTAATTACTACATATTTTGCTTGTAGTAATTTGGGGACGTCCCTTAATTACTACACCCCACTGACCCAGTTCTCACACTGATTGAGTCACACAGCTTTTCAGTCTTAGTCGGCTTAAAAGCGTATGTCTTTGGCTGTTTCCCCCCAACCTGGAGTTCCCTCCCTCTCTTCCCCCCCTGAGCATCCTCCCTACCTCCCCCCCCCAAGTTCCCTCCCTCTCGTCCCCCCACGAGTGTCCTCCCTCTCTTCCCCCCCCCCCCCCCCGAGTTCCCTCGCTCTGTTCCCCCATGAGTTTCCTCCCTCTGTTCCCTGCACCTCATGGAGTTCCCTCCCTCTGTTCCCCCTATGAGTTTCCTCCCTCCGTTCCTTGCACCCCCTGAGTTCCCTCCCTCTGTTCACCCCACGAGTTTCCTCCCTCTGTTCCCAGCACCCCCTGGAGTTCCCTCCCTCTGCTCTTCACACCCTGAACACCCGAGTTCACTGTCTCTGTTCCCGTCCCACCCTTCAGAGTTCCCTCAAGATAATAAATGTGGATCTGGATCTGGATCTGGCTGTATACGTCGCTGAAACCAACTTTATTATGTTGCGACGGAAAACAAGGAGGTGCAAAAAGCTAGCTAGGTGTGGAGCTGCCAGATCGGTACTACTTTTCACTTTGCACATACAGGCAAGCCTGTACATTACCGGCCCTGACACTACAAGAGGTAGTGCCAAGCCCACAAAAACAAACAACAACAAAAGTTCTCGCCACTCGCCCCACCCCCACCTCGTCGTCAAGTTCCCGGTAGGGCACATCTCGTGGTGGCCGGTAACAAAGAAAAACAACGAAAGGCGCGTCCTTGTGCGGTGTGTAATCAAGGGACACTATCGATTAATTATGAACACATCGACGGCGCCGGTGCCAAGATTATTTCCCTTTGTTTCCCTTGGTAAATTCGTCATTTGGGAATAACGAGAACTCGGCAATAGCGAGAAAATGTGCCTGGGCCGTCCGCTCTCGCTATAACAGAGTTTCACTGTACTTTAGTAGCTGTAAAATAAAATAAAATAGAAAAGTAGTAAAAATGGTGCGTCAGCAAGGAAGAAAACAAACGCCGACGGCCCGGCGGCTGGGAACTCGCCGCGGTGCGCACTGGCCGTCTTCAAAGAATTAAGGGAATATTTCACCGCCTGGTAGGTAAATACAGTACTTAAATTATTCACAGGAATATTACGGGACGATTGTGGTCTACGGGAAACAACCTCCGTAAATGCTTCGCCATAGTATATATAGGATTCTTTCCCTTGAATTATCGTTTCAGTCATGGTTTCAATTCGATTTGTCACATGAAAAAAATTATTTATCGTTCCATCTGCAGGCCTACGTATATCTAGTTGCACCCTAAAATCATATTGTCTTGTGTTGTTAAAGAATTGCTTAATTTTAGTGAAACATATCCACATTAATGGATTGATTCTGTGTCAGTGTTCCCCTCATTTTCTTTGTTTCTTTCATTATTTTCTTTATTTCTTTTTTTTTTTTTCGTCGTGAAGTAATATGCAGTGATACTGTTTTGCATCGACTACTTGTGTTATACAAATCTACGAATTATGTCAAATGATTTTTTCATTGGGTGCTTAGTTTTTTTGTATGTTTTTGTGTGTGCCTACGTGCGTGCATGCGTGTGTGCGCGTGCGTGTGTTCGAGCGTGAGTGGGTGCACCCTTGCGTGCGTGCGTGTGTGTGTGTGTGTGTGTGTGTGTGTGTGTGTGTGTTGTGTTAGATGGATGTATGCGTAAATGTGTGTGTGTGTGTCCGCGCGCACGTATATGCGTGTGTGCATACGTGCGTGTGCGTGCTCTTTTGAGCATGCGTGCGTGCGTGCGTGCGAGCGTGTGTGTGTGCGAGAGACAGAGAGAGAGACAGAGAGTGTGTGTTCTTTGATTTAATGTCTATTCACTAAAGTGATTTTAGATTGTGTGTGTATGTATGTATGTGTGCATGCGTGCGTGTGCGTCTGTGTTTGAGTGCGTTCGTGCATGTGTTTGTGTGCGTGCGTACCTGTGAGTGTGTGTGTGTTTCGAAAGCATACGGCAGTTCGATTACACGTCCATACGGTCGGGCGTGTGTGTACGTGCTTGCCTGTGTGCGTGTGTGTGCTTACGTGCGTGCGTGTGTGCCTGCATGTGTGTGTGCGTGTGTGTGCATGCGTGCGTGCGTGTGTGTGCATGCGTGCGCGCAGGTGTGTGCGTGTGTGAAAGAGTGAATAAGTGAGTGTGTGTTTCTGTCCGTGTGTATGTTCATGGTGTAGGCGGGGTTAAGTTTAAAAAGCCAGGAAAATAGAAAGAATATTTCACCGCCAGGTACATTAAAAAAAATACTGAAATTATTCACAGGAATATTACAGGCAGATTGTGGTCTACGGGAAACCTCCATAAATGCTTCGCCATAGTATATCTAGGGTTGTTTCCCTTGTATTTGAATTATCGTTTCAGTCAGGGTTTCAATTTGATTTGTTAGATGGATTCGTTCCATCTGTAGGCCTACGTATATCTAGTTGCACACTAAAATCATACTGTCTTGTGTTGTTAAAGAATTGCTTAATTTTAGTGAAACATATCCACATTAATGACTGGATTCTGTGTCAGTGTTCCCCTCATTTTCTTTCATTGTTTTTCTTTATTTCTCTTAGGGGTTTTGTGTGTGTACGTGTGTGTTTTGCCCCACTAAGTAATATGCAGTGATACTGTTTTGCATCGACTACTTGTGTTATACAAATGTACGAATTATGTCAAATGATTATTTCATTGGGTGCTTATGCTTGTGTATGTTTCTGTGTGTGCGTACGTGCGTGTGTGTGCGTGCGTGAGTTCGAGCGAGAGTGGGTGAACGCTTGCGTGCGTGCGCGCGTGTTAGATGGATCAGAGCCTGGAATTGCTAAGAAAAAAAAAGAGGAAACTTCTAGGGGGGTCCGGGGGCATGCTCCCCCGGAAAATTTTTAAAATCAAGACTAAAATCTGTGCATTCTGAGGCATTCTGGAGACAAATTTAAAGGCATCTAACACACTGAAAATCACAATGAATATCAGTCAAAAGAGTATTTAATAAACATTGGGCACAAGATCAGGATCCATCATACACAGCAGATCGTTTCAGTGTGTTCATACACAGACATATTCATCAAAACTTTTTTTTTTAAGTATGGTCGTCGATTTTTTTTTAACGCGAAAAAAATTTTTTTGCGCGATTTTCGATTTTGATTTCCGCGGAAATCCTCGTTTCCGCGACGAATTCCAGGCGCTGATGGATGCATGAGTAAATGTGAGTTTGTGTGTGTGCGCTCGCACATATGCGTTCGTTCGTGCATGTGTGCGTGCGTGTGTGTGTGTGCGAGAGAGTGTGTGTTCTTTGATTTAATGTCTATTCACTAAAGTGATTTTAGTGTGTATGTATGTGTGCGTGCGTGCGTGTGTTTGTGTGTGCGTGCGTACCTGTGAGTGTGCGTGCATGCATGTGTGTTTCGAAAGCATACGGCAGTTCGATTACACGTCCGTATGGTCGGGCGTGTGTGTACATGCGTGCCTGTGTGCGTGTGCTTACGTGCGTGTGTCTGTGCCTGCATGTGTGTGTGTGTGTATGCAAGCGTACATGTGTGAAAGAGTGAATAAATGTGTTTCTGTCCGTGTGTATGTTCATGGTGAGGCGGGGTTAAGTTTAAAAAGCCAGGAAAATAGAATACATGTATAGAATATTTCAGCGCCCGGTACATAAAAAAAATACTGAAATTATTCACAGGAATATTACAGGCCGATTGTAGTCTACGGGAAACAACCGTTAATGCTTCGCCATAGTATATCTAGGGTTGTGTCCCTTGTATTCGAATTGTTTCGGTCGGGGTTTCGATTCGATTTGTCACATGGTTTTATCCTTCAATCTTTAGGCTTATACATATTTCGTTGCTCAATAGAATTATATTGTCTTGTGTTGTTAACTGCTCACTTTTAGTGAAACATATCCACATTAATGAATGGATGCTGTGTCCGTGTTCCCTTCATTTTCTGTTTCTTCCATTGGTTTTTTGGGGTTTTTTTCCCCCCGTCATGAATATGCAGTGATACTGTTTTGCATCGACTAGGCCTACTTGCGTTATACAAATGTACGAATTATGTCAAATGATTATTTCATTGGGTGCTTATGCTTGTGTATGTTTATGTGTGCGTACGTGCGTGCGTGTGCGCGTGAGTTCGAGCGGGAGTGGGTGAGCGCTTGCGTGCGTGCGTGTGTGTGCGTGTTAGATGGATGCATGAGTAAATGTGAGTGTGTGTGTGTGTGCGCTCGCGCATATGCGTACGTTCGTGCATGTGTGCGTACGTGCGTGTGCGAGCGAGAGAGAGAGTGTGTTCTTTGATTTAATGTCTTGTGTTGTTAACTTGCTTACTTTTAGTGAAACATATCCACATTAATGAATGGATTCTGTGTCAGTGTTCCCCTCATTTTCTTTCTGTTCTTTTTTGTTTCGTTTTTTCGTCACTTTCTTGATTTGTTCAGCCCTTGTAAAATAATGAACAGATTATGTGTTCTCATGATTCTGAGTTAGCAGCCCATTAGCTTTATTGTACCTTTTCCTATTATATGGGACAGTCATTTATAACCAGCCCAAAAAAATATTTGAGAATTTTAATGATTTGGTAGTAATTAGGAGCCATCAGGCTGTTCTGATTTTGTTTTGCTTTTTGTTTTGCTTTGTTTTGTTTCGTCGTGGTTTTGGTTGGTTGATTGGATGCCTTTTCATTTTCTTTATGACTATGGCATGATAATAATCTCTGCAGAATGTGTCTAAGATATATACATACATACATATACGTGTGCATATGTGTATATATGCATATATATATATATATATATATATATATATATATACATATATACACATATGCACACATACATATGTATATATAAAGAAGAAAATCAGTGGGACAGATAGACAGATGCAGCTTTCCTCGTGATGATGTGAAGTGTCATCCCTTTTCTATTTGTTAAAGAATAGGGTCGGGAATTCAAATCGGCTATGTATGTGCGTTGCCTGTGTGCATGCGCGCACTTCTTTGTGTGTGTGTGTGTGTGCGCGTGCGTGAATGTGTGAGCGTCTGTTTCCGTTTTCCTCTCTCTGTTTGCTCTAGAGAGGAATTAATGTATGTGGAAAGAGAGAGAGAGAAAGCGAAAGAGAAAGAGAGAGAGAGAGAGAGAGAGAGAGAGAGAAGGAGAGAGAGAAAGAGAGAGAGAGAGAGAGAGAGAAGGAGAGAGAGAGAGAGAGAGAGAGAGAGAGAGAGAGAGAAGGAGAGAGGGAGAGAGCGAGTTTGATTTTATTTCGAACTGTGTGGATAGTAATAATAACGCAAGCTACTATCCACGTGTATTACAAGAACAGGAAATAATATATTGCAACATAAAACACTTTAAAGCAAAACATGAAAGCAAAATACACACATTCACACAAAGAAGAAGTAAAAGTAATGCATTTCACGAGGACTACATGCATGTGTATGCACACAAACCGTGATAGGGTTTCATTCAATACCTTGGTCTAACTCTGTTATATTCTGAATACATCTTTCTATGTTGAGGTAGGAATTTTATCAAAGTGGAAGTAGAAGAGAATTCCTAGAATATAAAATTCAACCAACAAAACGGGTAATTATGTGTGTATGGCTTGACTGTCCCATTCTCTGTCTTCCTCAGAAAGTAGATTATGATCGTTGTAAAGATTAACCAAAAATTTCAAACTGTTCGTTTATAAATATACAGGCACTTGGTTATGAATAGTAACTAACCAATCTATGTCTGAAAAAAGAGACCAATGAAGAAGAGCAAGTGAAACGTTAAACAAGAAGGGGGTGTGGGACTCCATGCGCCTGCATACAACTGAGACAAAAAAAAAAATTGTGTTGTAGACCCCCCCCCTAAATACAAATAAAGATGAAAAATCAGGCTGATAAAGACAGCAAATTTTGTTTACAATGGGTTAGTCCGAACTATGTCAAGATGGAAATGTCCATCATCATCATCAGGTGCCTTGCCACATGGCGTTGGTGATCATGGCCCTCCATCTGTTTCTATCCCTTGTTGCCGCAAGCACATCTTCCACCCTCTCTGTCTTCAGCCATTCTGCAAGTCTGTCCAACATTTTTTCCCTGGGTCTACCTGGTGCTCTCTTTCTCTCCAGCTTACCTGTTGTGACCAGGTGCTCCAATTCTGAAATAAAATAATAGATCACAAAGTCGGATAAATCTCATTTACTAAAACTTGATTAATCAGAAGACCATGATAAGAAAAAGGAAGACAGGGAAATAGGACAGTCAAGCCATACACACAGAATACCCTCACACACACAGAGATACAAAGGATGCTGAACCAAAGTACACTCTTGTCTGTTAAGCGTGTGACCCATGACCAAAGTTGTTATCCTCTCTCTGTCTCACAGATATTAACATTGCTTGAAACAAGTAGATAAAGCATAATAAATATTTGAAAACAGTAAATAAAACATAATAAACACCTAACACGTATCTTATGTACTGAAAGTTGGGCTTTAAGGTGAAAAACCATCATTGAGTTAATTGCTATATAACCTAAATAAAACAGAAATGTTACTCGCAGAAAACAGTGGGCTGGTTACCATCGGTGATTTCAGGCATCATTTCTTCCCTTTCATTTTGTTTTATTCCTTTCTTATAGGACTTCTTAGTATTCTAGATGCAACATGAAGACAGCCCTTTCTAATTAAACAAAGTCAATCTCAGCTCTTTCAAACTGGAATTACTATTCCCAGTAAACAATGGGAAGATTACTAAAGCTAAAGGTGGGTTTTATCTATCGTATAAGGGATTTAGAAAAGACACCTGAATAAAAAAAAATTAAGCATACCTAAGGACACCAAAGCATACATAAAAACGGGCATAAATTACCTAAAACTGCTTCTGCATATCTCACTTCCCTAGAGCCAAAAATGCACTTAATACATGTACCCAACTATGAATCATAAGAAAAAGTACGCAAGACTTTATCAAACACATACAGATGAATGGACAAGCAAGGCAGAAAATGATAGGACGAAATGACAAAAAGCAAAGGAACAAGGCAGAAACAAAGAGTGACAGAAAGAAGAAATTTGTAGCACAGAATTTCCAGAGGGTGGGGATACTATTTATACTGAAAGAGTCTCCGGCATCCCCACAGGGGCTGGGACACTAAACTGACACTATCAGAATGATTGATACATTAAGATGGGCAACAAACAGAGCAATGTTTTTTTTATGTAGCAGGCTATGTAACAAATATTTACATAAGAAATCAGATCAGGGATCCATCGCTCACTCAGTTGAGCTATACAACATCTGCCATGACATACACATTGTGATAAACATTAAGGTACATACGGTAAGATTTCTGTTAACAACACAGAGTTTATCTATTTATGTTTTTACAGGGAGGGGCTGTCTACTCCCTTGTTTATTCTCTGTCCTTTGTCTGCTGTGTCTGTTTTTCCCCATTACTGTCTCCCATTTCTTCTATCTATCTACTGTCTTTTGAATTACAAACAACAAAAGCAAAAAAACGCAAAAAAAAGCAAAGAAGCAAACCAGATATGATCTTAATAAACTAAAAGATCCAGAAATCAAAGTCGAGTACCAAGTTGAAACAACCAACCATTTATCTGCTCTCATAGAAGAATGGACAGCAAATGAAACTTTGCCAAACGATATATGGAAGGACATGGGGAAAAAAAGTATACACTGAAACCGCAGAGTCAAAACTTGGAAGGCAGAAAAACAAACCACCAAAGCCATACATAAACGAAGTTTTCCAACTGGCCATAGAGAAAAGACAAGCATGAATGAACAAGACAGAAGATTACAAAAGACTGAAAAAAGAAATAAGAACCAAACTCAGAAGAGATAAGAAAGCATGGACAGAAGAAGAGTGCTCACAAATCACAGAGGCAAATTTGAGAGAAAAACAAAAGAAATGTTTCAACAAGTAAGAAAGATGAAATCCACAAATATTCAAGGAAAAAATCAAAGCATACAAAGTAAAGAAGGCCAAGTCTTAACAGAGATGGAAGATATTCTATCAAGATGGCATGAGCACAGCAAAGGACTTTTTCACGAAAAACACATCAAAACTTTCAAAATATAGTCCCGGCCTTGATTTTCAAGAATTCAAACCAAAACCTCTTGTCAGTGAAGTCAGAGTAGGAATAGATCAGCTCAAGTTAGATAAATCACCTGGATTGGACAATGTCCCAGGTGAACTGTTAAAAAGAACACTGGAGAAACAGGTGTAACTACCTTACATCATCTATGTACAAGAATATGGGAATAATGTCAAGGGCTTGGTGACTGGAAGCTACAGGAATTTGTCATGCTATATAAAAATGGGGACGCCAAGGACTGCAGTAACCATAGAACCATTGCCCTAATCAGCCACACCAGTTAAATACTGCTAATCATCATACTGAACAGAATGAAACAAAAAGTTGAAGAAGAACTCTCTATCAGGCTGGCTACAGATCCAACAGGGGCACAACAGACATGTTATTTGTCTTATAGATTTTGACAAAAAAAGTAAGGAACAATAAACAAGAAGCTTTTATTATCTTTATCAATTACCACAAGACAGTCACCATCAACTGTTTAACACAATGGCAAAGACGGGCTTCCCCAAACACTTCATGTCACTAATAACAGCATTATACGAAGATCAAAAAGCGACCATCAGATGGAACGGTGCACAATGGAATGGTGCACATGGCAAATATTTTGGCATTAAAAGGGTAGTCAGGAAGGGCTTCTCCTTTCGCCTCATCTTTTTAACTTATATACAGAGCAGGTTATCAGACAGGCAGATTTAGACGAGATGGGAATAAAGATCGGCCTCATATAACCAACCTGAGATATACAGATGCTGCTGCATTAACAGCAGATAACATAACAAGCATGAAGAGAATTCTCTATGGAGTAAATGCAGCAAGATGCAGGGCAGGATTGAAACCGAATGAAAAAAACAACAACAACAAAACACCCAAAGTAATGCACATAGCAAGAAAAGAAGGCCAGGAACATCCAAATATTCAAATAAATAAAACAAAGTAAGAAAATGTCCAATCTTTCAAATATCTAGGATCTGTAAAAGCAAATGACGGCTCCTTTACCAAAGATGTGAAAACAAGAATTGGCATGGCAAAACAAAAAATGGTCCAGTTACACAGTGCATAGAAAGACAGAGGGCTTCCCAAAGATTTAAAATCAAGAATCCAGAACACTTTGATTAGGCCTGTTTTAATATACAGTTGTGAAGCCTGAACACTAAGAAAAGATGAAGAAAATAAAATCAGTGCAGCAGAAATGTGGCTCTGTAGACGACTTCTCAGAGTCAAATGGACAGACAGAATACATGATAGCATATCAAAGGAACTGAATGTAAAGCGCCAACTACTAACAGAGATCAACAAAAGAAAGCTGAAATATGTAGGCCATGTGATCAGAAACACCAAAACAGATTTGATACCAACAGTCCTGCAGGGGAAAGTTGAGGCAAGGAGAAGAAAGGGATGACTGCACACCTCCTACTTCAAGATTGCTGATGTCTGTGGTCTGGGGATCCAGAAGTAACTCACAGGTGTCTTAATCGTGGAGAAGGCTTGTGATGTTGAGCGTGACACCTACTGCCAATCCCAGCAAGGTAGAGAGGTGAGGTGAGGTGATAAGGAAGAATTTTTGAATCTTTCAATTTATCAGGATGTAATCAATCTGATATCTTGTACGGACTCCTAGATTCATCCATGTCCATTTTCTTCTGTTAAGTTGCTCAAACCAATGTTGGATGTCTATTGTGAAACAAAACATGAATAAAAAAAAAGGTTAAAAAAAAAAGTTGCTCAAACCAAGTGATTCCTATTATGAATAAGTTTACTTGTGCCCACTGAAATTTCTCTCCCCTTTCATTTCATGTGCCAAGGTCATGAGGTCCAACTATGTCATCTACATTTTCCTGTCCCACTTCAGTGATAAAATTTCCCATGGTTATTGTAATGTTCTGTGATTTACACTGAGCCTAGTCTGTCTGTAATTCTTATACAAGTTGTCAATTTCTTCCTCAGTTCTTGTGGATGTTGGTGCATATACTTGGATGTTGTTGATATCAAATGGCTTGCCATCCAATCTAACTAATAAATGTAGTCCAGTATCCTTTGATAGACTGTGACTTGTCACTGTCCATTATGATGCCTGCTCCTCTTTCACGTGTCTTCACCAGAATGTATAATTCTATGCTTGCCTGATGTTATCAAAAACACAAGATGTTATCTCAAATCAGATAACAAATTAATACCCCTGGGGTTGGTCTGGGTACTACTTTCTCCATCAGATGACAAATTAATACCCAAGGGGGTGGTCTGGGTACTACTTTCTCCCATCAGATGACGAACACCCATGGTGATGATCTGGGTGCTACTTTCTCCCATCACATGACAGATTAATACCCTATGTGCATCATGCACTTGCCACACATACAAGACAAGAATTCACTTTAACAAAGGAGAGGTCCTTACTTTATCTGTCCGCATGTACTGGTGGTTGTCACAGGGAGATAAAGATGTCATCTAGATGGGAAGCCTGACACAGCATCATATTGTAGATACACAGTGTGTCTGCCACTCCATCTATCCAGTGCTGTCATGGTCATCCTCTTGCACTGAACCTTAAGCACTTGGTGTTGTAGGCTTAAAGGGCTGACTGCTGGACTGGCATCCCAATCAGGTGGCCAAATGCCATAAACCATTATTCTTGGCACTGGCTATCTGTAGTAAAACAGGAACAACGGTTGGTTGACTGAAGAAAAACAGGACTGAAAAACTTGAAAAGTAGGCCTAATGTACGGTATGGCACAGTGGCTACATGTTTTCTAAGGTAGAACGGCTGAAACTGTACAACACACACATACACGAGCACACACACAAGGAGCCATCATCAGTCAACTCTCCACCAACTCCTTCCACTACATTTACTAAAATGCTATCAAAAATCTTCAGACAAAAAACCTCATTCCCCTGAGTCAAGCTTTCCAATAGCCCTCAATCTGTCTGTAAAAAAAAGACATATAAACATAAAAAATAACATCCATATGTGTCAGATCACTTTGGATCTTCTCCATCACATATCATCAGTGCATATGGAATTTATTCCAAGCATGGAGACGTTATCTTGAGAAACTGAAACTGAAGCTGTACAAAAGAGATGCATGATTCCTTGACATGGTGGGATGGCTTACGTGCACTGGCAATCACCCCCTCCCCCCTCCTGAGCTATTACAGTGAGAACCCGGAGTTCCCGGCAAGTCTATCATAGTCAAACAGGTCTGTATGGGATAGAGGCCAGACGAAAATGTGCATCCTGGGGTGGGGATCCCGAGCGAACAATCCCCACCAGCACTTTCAGGGCAGGTCTTTGGGCCAGAAGCTAAAGGCGAGGCCACCATAACAGAACCTATAAGTACTAAAGACAGCAGAGTGGGTCATATGGTGTACTCTAACAGACCATAACAGTGAGTCATATGGTGTACTCTAACAGACCATAACAGTGGGTCATATGGTGTACTCTAACAGACCATAACAGTGAGTCATATGGTGTACTCTAACAGACCATAACAGTGGGTCATATGGTGTACTCTAACAGACCATAACAGTGAGTCATATGGTGTACACTAACAGACCATAACAGTGAGTCATATGGTGTACTCTAACAGACCATAACAGTGGGTCATATGGTGTACTCTAACAGACCATAACAGTGGGTCATATGGTGTACTCTAACAGACCATAACAGTGGGTCATATGGTGTACTCTAACAGACCATAACAGTGAGTCATATGGTGTACTCTAACAGACCATAACAGTGGGTCATATGATGTACTCTAACAGACCATAACAGTGAGTCATATGGTGTACTCTAACAGACCATAACAGTGGGTCATATGGTGTACTCTTACAGACCATAACAGTGAGTCATATGGTGTACTCTAACAGACCATAACAGTGGGTCATATGGTGTACTCTAACAGACCATAACAGTGGGTCATATGGTGTACTCTAACAGACCATGACAGTGGGTCATATGGTGTACTCTAACAGACCATAACAGTGAGTCATATGGTGTACTCTAACAGACCATAACAGTGGGTCATATGGTGTACTCTAACAGACCATAACAGTGAGTCATATGGTGTACTCTAACAGACCATAACAGTGAGTCATATGGTGTACTCTAACAGACCATAACAGTGAGTCATATGGTGTACTCTAACAGACCATAACAGTGGGTCATATGGTGTACTCTAACAGACCATAACAGTGGGTCATATGATGTACTCTAACAGACCATAACAGTGAGTCATATGGTGTACTCTAACAGACCATAACAGTGGGTCATATGGTGTACTCTAACAGACCATAACAGTGGGTCATATGGTGTACTCTAACAGACCATATTAGTGGGTCATATGGTGTACTCTAACAGACCATAACAGTGAGTCATATGGTGTACTCTAACAGACCATAACAGTGGGTCATATGGTGTACTCTAACAGACCATAACAGTGGGTCATATGGTGTACTCTAACAGACCATAACAGTGGGTCATATGGTGTACTCTAACAGACCATAACAATGGGTCATATGGTGTACTCTAACAGACCATAACAGTGGGTCATATGGTGTACTCTAACAGACCATTACAGTGAGTCATATGGTGTACTCTAACAGACCATAACAGTGAGTCATATGGTGTACTCTAACAGACCATAACAGTGGGTCATATGGTGTACTCTAAGAGACCATAACAGTGAGTCATATGGTGTACTCTAACAGACCATAACAGTGGGTCATATGGTGTACTCTAACAGACCATAACAGTGAGTCATATGGTGTACTCTAACAGACCATAACAGTGGGTCATATGGTGTACTCTAACAGACCATAACAGTGAGTCATATGATGTACTCTAACAGACCATAACAGTGAGTCATATGGTGTACTCTAACATACCATAACAGTGAGTCATATGATGTACTCTAACAGACCATAACAGTGAGTCATATGATGTACTCTAACAGACCATAACAGTGGGTCATATGATGTACTCTAACAGACCATAACAGTGAGTCATATGATGTACTCTAACAGACCATAACAGTGAGTCATATGATGTACTCTAACAGACCATAACAGTGAGTCATATGGTGTACTCTAACAGACCATAACAGTGGGTCATATGGTGTACTCTAACAGACCATAACAGTGGGTCATATGGTGTACTCTAACAGACCATAACAGTGAGTCATATGATGTACTCTAACAGACCATAACAGAACCTATAAGTACTGAAGACAGTGGAGTGGGTCATATGGTGTACTCTAACAGACCATAACAGTGGGTCATATGGTGTACTCTAACAGACCATAACAGTGAGTCATATGGTGTACTCTAACAGACCATAACAGTGAGTCATATGGTGTACTCTAACAGACCATAACAGAACCTATAAGTACTGAAGACAGCGGAGTGGGTCATATGGTGTACTCTAACAGACCATAACAGAACCTATAAGTACTGAAGACAGTGGAGTGGGTCATATGGTGTACTCTAACAGACCATAACAGTGAGTCATATGGTGTACTCTAACAGACCATAACAGTGGGTCATATGGTGTACTCTAACAGACCATAACAGTGGGTCATATGGTGTACTCTAACAGACCATAACAGTGGGTCATATGGTGTACTCTAACAGACCATAACAGTGAGTCATATGGTGTACTCTAACAGACCATAACAGTGGGTCATATGATGTACTCTAACAGACCATAACAGTGAGTCATATGGTGTACTCTAACAGACCATAACAGTGGGTCATATGGTGTACTCTAACAGACCATAACAGTGAGTCATATGGTGTACTCTAACAGACCATAACAGTGGGTCATATGGTGTACTCTAACAGACCATAACAGTGGGTCATATGGTGTACTCTAACAGACCATGACAGTGGGTCATATGGTGTACTCTAACAGACCATAACAGTGAGTCATATGGTGTACTCTAACAGACCATAACAGTGGGTCATATGGTGTACTCTAACAGACCATAACAGTGAGTCATATGGTGTACTCTAACAGACCATAACAGTGAGTCATATGGTGTACTCTAACAGACCATAACAGTGGGTCATATGGTGTACTCTAACAGACCATAACAGTGGGTCATATGGTGTACTCTAACAGACCATAACAGTGGGTCATATGATGTACTCTAACAGACCATAACAGTGAGTCATATGGTTTTACTCTAACAGACCATAACAGTGGGTCATATGGTGTACTCTAACAGACCATAACAGTGGGTCATATGGTGTACTCTAACAGACCATAACAGTGGGTCATATGGTGTACTCTAACAGACCATAACAGTGAGTCATATGGTGTACTCTAACAGACCATAACAGTGGGTCATATGGTGTACTCTAACAGACCATAACAGTGGGTCATATGGTGTACTCTAACAGACCATAACAGTGGGTCATATGGTGTACTCTAACAGACCATAACAATGGGTCATATGGTGTACTCTAACAGACCATAACAGTGGGTCATATGGTGTACTCTAACAGACCATTACAGTGAGTCATATGGTGTACTCTAACAGACCATAACAGTGAGTCATATGGTGTACTCTAACAGACCATAACAGTGGGTCATATGGTGTACTCTAAGAGACCATAACAGTGAGTCATATGGTGTACTCTAACAGACCATAACAGTGGGTCATATGGTGTACTCTAACAGACCATAACAGTGAGTCATATGGTGTACTCTAACAGACCATAACAGTGGGTCATATGGTGTACTCTAACAGACCATAACAGTGAGTCATATGATGTACTCTAACAGACCATAACAGTGAGTCATATGGTGTACTCTAACATACCATAACAGTGAGTCATATGATGTACTCTAGCAGACCATAACAGTGAGTCATATGATGTACTCTAACAGACCATAACAGTGGGTCATATGATGTACTCTAACAGACCATAACAGTGAGTCATATGATGTACTCTAACAGACCATAACAGTGAGTCATATGGTGTACTCTAACAGACCATAACAGTGAGTCATATGGTGTACTCTAACAGACCATAACAGTGGGTCATATGGTGTACTCTAACAGACCATAACAGTGAGTCATATGATGTACTCTAACAGACCATAACAGTGAGTCATATGATGTACTCTAACAGACCATAACAGTGAGTCATATGGTGTACTCTGACAGACCATAACAGTGAGTCATATGGTGTACTCTAACAGACCATAACAGTGGGTCATATGGTGTACTCTAACAGACCATAACAGTGGGTCATATGGTGTACTCTAACAGACCATAACAGTGGGTCATATGTGTGCTCTAACAGACCATAACAGAACCTATAAGTACTGAAGACAGCGGAGTGGGTCATATGGTGTACTCTGACAGACCATGACACGACGCCACTTTGGCAGTTATACAATCAGGCACTGTGATGTAGTGATTTGTGCAACAAACTTTTGGCTAGAAGGTTGTGGGTTTGAATCTCCATCGGCCCCTTCAAACTCATTATGTAATTTTTTCTGGCTCCAACTGGCTTCTACTCGGAGTTGAGCATGCTACCAGTGCTCATTGGGAAGACTGAGACCACACAGTCAAGACTCCTCCACTTCATGGGTGCATCACTAACGTTACTGTTCGTATCTTCTGATCAACACCACAGGTGTCTGTATATCTCGGGGCCTCATTGACGCCAGGATATGTCAGGATATTAAGAATTGAGTATAGCACACTGTAATCCATTAAGACACCATAAGGATTGTACATTGTATAATAATTATGTTGTAATATCATCATCATCATGTGCCCTGCCGAAGGGCATTGGCGATCATGGCCTTCCACATGAATCTATCCCTGTCGCTGCAAGTACATCTCCCACTCTCTCTGTCATCAGCCACCCTGCAAGTCCGTCCAATATTTTTCCCCCTGGGTCTACCTGGTGTTCTCTTTACCTCCAGCATCCTGTTGTGATCCGGTGCTCTAATTCCCCTTTCCTCATAAAATGGCCTATAAATGTTGCTTGTTTTTTCTCTCTCCTAATCTTCATTGTAAATGATCTTGTGTCTGCCTCCTTCAAGACTGTCTTGTTTGTTTTCTTTGCTGTCCATGGAACTCTCAACATTCTTCTTAGAAGACACATTTCAGTTGCCTCAATTTTGTTTCGATTTTGCATGTTGACCGTCCACGCCTCACAGCCATACAATATTATCGGTTCTATACAACAATCAAGAACTCTCTTCCTGATGTTAATTGACAGGCATTTGTTGGTAAGAATGCTTTTCATCTTCCTGAATGCTCTTTTGGCTTGGCCAATTCTGCTGGCTATTTCTGATGTGCATCTGCCGTCTGGTGAGATGACCGGTCCCAGATATTTAAACTTATCAACCTGTCTCAAAGTTGTGCCATTTGTTGTTATTTTGCTTGAGGGGATTTCATGTCTTTTACTGATTACCATGACTTCAGTCTTTTTAGCTATTTAGCTCCTGCCCTTCATTTTTGCTTTCTATTTCTATTATATTCACAAGGTTTTGTAGGTCTTTTTCATTTTCTGCAATTAGCACGGTGTCATCTGCGTAACGAATGTTGTTTATCATTCTTCCTCCAACCTTTATCCTAGGGCATACTTCTAGGTTTCTCATGATGGTTTCACTGTAAAGTGAAAACAAATCTGGTGACAGAACACAACCTGCATGGCGCCTCAATATTTTGGAAAGAGCTTATATCATTTTCTATTCTCATTGCAGCTGTTTGTTCCCAGTACATATTCCTGATTATTCATAGATCTTTTCCATCAACATTGAGTCTCTCCAGTTGGTTGATCAATTCTTCATGTCGTACCCGATCGAAAGCCTTGGTATAATCAATTGAGCATAAAAATAAATCCTTAGTCAACTCTACTGACCTTTCTATGATAGTTCTTAGGATGTGTATGGATTTTAATACTTCCTTTCCCTTCCACAAATCCACAATGTTCTTCTGCTGATTCTGTTCCTTGTCCTCATCATAATTCTTAATATAATTTTTGTTACATTATTTATCAAGCTGACTGTATGATGGAGTTTTCATTCGAAAGCCCGTCTTCATTGGAAGTGAGATGAAAAACATTTTGACATATCTTTAGGGACTTTTCTGGTGTCATAAATTTCATTTAGGAGGTCTGTTAATTTTTCAATACCGAACTCTTCTAGGGCCTCAATCATTTCTGTAGTAATATTGTGTCTGTTCCTGGGACTTTTCCCGGTTTCATCTTTTTCAACGCTGCTCTAACTTCATCTTTCATTACGGGTGATCTTTCAATATTCTTTCTTACAGTGTGTTCTTCGTTTTTAACATCGTTAAAAAGGTCTTTTGTGTACTGTCCCCATCTCTCTAATATTTTGTCTTTTTCCATGATAAACGTACCCATCTTTCAATTTTAAGCATCCAGTTGATGCGCATGTCTTTTTCCTGTACACAGTTTCTTCATTGTTTCTGTATATACTTTGAGGATCTGTTTTGTGTCAGTCTTCTATTTCTTTGCACTTTGTTTCAAGCCAAGCTTCCTTAGGTTCATTGCATCTATTCCTGATTTCCCTTTTTATCCTATTGTATTCTTCCTCTTTTCCCTTTGCTTTCCTCCATTCTTCCATCAAACCTATAATTTCTTTTGTTGTCTCTTTAAACTCTAGGGATTTTTTCACAAGCTTCATTTATCGAGTTTCTCAAGTTTGTCCATTGGTCCTCACTGTCACCAATGTCCTCCAGAGCACTGAATTTGTTTTGAACATGTACATTAAATTTTTCGCAGGTCGCTTCATCTGTTTGATGTTACTTTTGGTCCGTTTTCTTTTCTTTAGTTTTAGCCTAAATCTTCCTATTACAGGATTGTGGTCACTGTTGCAATCTGAGCCTGATAGTGTTTTTGCAATCAGTAAAGAATTTCTAACTCTTTTCTTTATCAGGATGTAATCAATTTGATTTTTAGTATTATCTCCTGGACTCATCCATGTCCATTTTCTTCTGTTAGGCTGCTCATGACCAGGTATTTCCTACAATGAGCTCATTCATCTGTGCCTATTCCACAAGTTTTTCTCCCTTTTCATTTTGTGTGGCAAGGCCCCCGAGATCAAACTATGTCCTCCACCCTCTCCTGTCCCACTTAAGCATTAAAATCTCCCATTATTACTGTAATATCCTGTGATTTCCATTGATCCTTGGCCGTCTCTAACAGAGTAAAGCAAACCAAAATCCATTAACACACAGTAAGGATTGAATATGCTGTAATACTTTACCTTCATCAAACACACTATAAGGCTTGTATATGTTGCAATACTTTGCTGACATCAAACACATCATATGGACTGTATATCTTGTAATATTTATCTAAATAAAAAACAACATAATTACTGTACATGTAATACTTTGCTGAAATCAAACATACCATAAGGATTGTATATGTTGTAATAATTTGCCCATATCAAACACACCATAAAGACTATATATGTTGCAATACTTTGCTGATATCAAACATGCCATAAGGATTCTGTAAGTGGTAATACTTGAATACACAGATTCTGTATGTGGCACTACTTGGCACACATGAAATACACAATAAAGATTCTGTAAGTGGCAATACTCTGCACACATCAAACACAGCATGAGAATTTTGTATGTGATGATTAGTGATGCTTTATAGATCGGTAGATACGTGAAACTTTGTATCCCAAATTTCTAATCATATCGAGTACATGTTACGTGGAATTGGTGTAGAAGTACCACATCCAGTGATAGTACGCAGTAAAGGTATGTACTTTACAAAAGTTACACTGTGAAAAAGCTTTCACTCTATGCAAAGCAGAAATAAAAAAAGTGACAGAAAAAAAGAAATTTCTAGCACAGAATTTCCAGAAAGTTAGGATAATATAATCTAGACTGAAAGAATTCCCAGATCCCCATGGAGGACACTTTGATGAAAATCAAAAAAGAAAACAAAAACAAAACAAAACAGAACCCACACCATTTCCATATTAATTCACTCAATGCAGAAACAAATACTGGACTATTATCTATCTATACACAGCCGTTTCCTGACAATTCAAAATACTGGTCTTTTGTCCAACACCGTGATGAGCACAGAAGGTTTACCCACCTCAGACTTTCAATCAGAAAGTCCTGGTTCATCCATGTGGACACTTCTAGCTGGCAGATAAATGGTGGAGATTTTTCCAATCTCCAAGGTCAACATGTGTGCAGACCTGTGTTTATACAAACTAAAAACATCACCCTTATCAGTCGGCTTATCGCACTGGACACAGCCCTGAAACTGCTCTTGTAAAATTGCAAATGATATTCTGACTGCTCTTGATCAAAATCAAATCTCTCTTCTATCTCTCCTTGATCTCTCGGCTGCATTCGACACCATCGACCATTCTATCATGCTCACACGTCTCCATAAAGTGTTCGGTATCTCTGACATCGCTCTGTCTTGGTTCCAGCCCTACCTTTCCAATCGCACTCAAACAGTCTCTGTCTGTTGTTCATCCTCTGCACCCGCTACCCTCCAGTTTGGTGTGCCCCAAGGCTCTGTTTTAGGTCCCATCCTATTTGTGCTGTACACACAACCCCTCTCTGAAATTATGCGACTTCACTCTATGTCCCATCATAGCTTTTCTGATGACAACCAACTCTATACTTCTGGTTCCCTCCCACAACTGCCCTCTATAATCAGACAAACCCAAGGCTGCATTTCTGATGTTCACTCCTGGATGACTGTAAACAAACTTCAACTCAACCCCATTAAAACTGAACTTAACCTTATCTCTCCCACCACATTGGCTAAGTGTTCTT
>JAPXFY010000021.1:53595470-53607970 GCA_030674185.1 Monoplex corrugatus
ATGATCGCCAACGCCATACGGGAAGGCACATGTTGTTTTTGTTGTTATTGTTGTTGTTGATGATGATGGTGATGATGATGGTGGTGGTGGTGGTGATGATGGTTGTGGTGATGATGATGATGGTGGTGGTGAGATGAGGTGTGGTGGTGGTGGTGTGTGATGATGATGATGATGATGATGGTGGTGATGGTGGTAGTGATGATGATGATGATATGGTGATGATGATGATGATGATGATGATGGTGATGATGATGATGATGATGATGATGATGATGATGATGATGGTGGTGGTGGTGGTGGTGGTGATGATGTGATGATGATGATGATGATGATGATGATGATGATGATGATGATGATGATGATGATGATGATGGTAGTGTGGTGGTGGTGGTGGTGGTGATATGATGATGATGATGGGGAAAAAGAAAAATCCCAAGTAAAATCCCTAGATTGCTCTGCCGTGTAAAACGAACAAGTTAGAAGAAATACATTAAGCAAAACCTATTGTAAACTATAGTTGCCTATACCAAACACCTACATTTAATTTCCTTTATAGTCCAACTCCCGAGCAGTGTCGTTTTCTTTTTATAAGTTCTGAACCATGCAAGACAGCTTCCCTAGATTTTGCACATTTATTTTTGCCTTATACTTCCTTTCCCAAATTCTCGGTCGTGTTTTTGGATCACATCACATTGGTAGTTTGGCTTTTCGTTTTACAGTTTAATGCCCTGTCTGCTACCAACACTTCCCGATTATCCAGGCTTGGGTCTGGCATGGACTTCCATTGCCTTCTTGTGCCCATTTTTCTTACTGTGCAGAACAGCCAAACACTTTGTTGTAGAGGGGTCAAATTTTCGACTTTAATGTCTTTCTCAAGTAAAATCAGAATGTCGATCAACAACAAAGCATAGCTATTAAAACATAGAATTTGTGATTAAAATTCATATCAATGATAAAAGTGATAAAGTGATTAGTGATTAAATGTAAATGTCTCTTGCCTGTCACAATCCAACATGTTCACATTTTTCATGATTTTTTCTAACATACATGTTTAGACCCATGCACACACACACACACAAACACACACACACACCACACACACACACACACACACACACACACACACACACACACACACACAGTCACACAACATCCACACACTCATACACACACATTCACAAACACACATCTACATGCACACACACACACACACACACCACACACACACACACACACACACACAGACAGTCGCACACCCCTCCACACACTCATACACACACACATTCGCACACCCCCAAACACACACACACACTCCACATACACTACACACCCCCACCCCCACCCACCCACCCCACACACACACACTCATGCTAAAGTGAAGGGTGTGCTAGCAGGTAAAATTGTCCTTCCTTCCCTCGTCACTTTGAGCAGGATTTCCTTTGGGCACATACACAAACGTTGGAGTTGTAGGGTCACCGCTATCCCTTCTTGTGCCCATGGCTGATTTTGAACTTTTAACTTGGCTAAAGTAAGTGGCCAGTTGAGGGAAGTAATAAAGTAAGTGGCAAGTTGAGGGAAATAATACAGTAAGTGGCAAGTTGAGGGATGTAATAAAGTAAGTGGCAAGTTGAGGGAAGTAATAAAGAAGTGGCAAGTTGAGGGAAGTAATAAAGTAAGTGGCCAGTTGAGGGAAGTAATAAAGTAAGTGGCAAGTTGAGGGAAATAATACAGTAAGTGGCAAGTTGAGGGATGTAATAAAGTAAGTGGCAAGTTGAGGGAAGTAATAAAGAAGTGGCAAATTGAGGGAAATAATACAGTAAGTGGCATGTTGAGGGAAGTAATAAAGTAAGTGGCAAGTTGAGGGAAATAATACAGTAAGTGGCAAGTTGAGGGATGTAATAAAGTAAGTGGCAAGTTGAGGGAAATAATACAGTAAGTGGCAAATTGAGGGAAGTAATAAAGTAAGTGGCAAGTTGAGGGAAGTAGTAAATTAAGTGGCAAGTTGAGGGAAGTAGTAAATTAAGTGGCAAGTTGAGGGAAGTAGTAAATTAAGTGGCAAGTTGAGGGAAGTAGTAAATTAAGTGGCAAGTTGAGGGAAGTAATAAAGTAAGTGGCAAATTGAGGGAAGTAGTAAATTAAGTGGCAAGTTGAGGGAAGTAGTAAATTAAGTGGCAAGTTGAGGGAAGTAGTAAATTAAGTGGCAAGTTGAGGGAAGTAGTAAATTAAGTGGCAAGTTGAGGGAAGTACTAAAGTAAGTGGCAAGTTGAGGGAAGTAATAAAGTAAGTGGCAAGTTGAGAGAATAATACAGTAAGTGGCAAGTTGAGGGAAGTAATACAGTAAGTGGCAAGTTGAGGGAAGTAATAAAGTAAGTGGCAAGTTGAGGGAAGTAATACAGTAAGTGGCAAGTTGAGGGAAGTAATACAGTAAGTGGCAAGTTGAGGGAAGTAATAAAGTAAGTGGCAAGTTGAGGGAAGTACTAAAGTAAGTGGCAAGTTGAGGGAAATAATAAAGTAAGTGGCAAGTTGAGGGAAGTAATAAAGTAAGTGGCAAGTTGAGGGAAGTACTAAAGTAAGTGGCAAGTTGAGGGAAGTACTAAAGTAAGTGGCAAGTTGAGGGAAGTAATAAAGTAAGTGGCAAGTTGAGGGAAGTACTAAAGTAAATGGCAAGTTGAGGGAAGTAAGATTGAGATTGCATGGACATTTCCTGCGGAAAGAGGACAACTACCCTGGAAAAAGAATAAGAGAAATGAAAGTTGAGACCAGAAAGAGAGAGAAAAACCAAAGAGAAGGATACAAGACTGCTTAGACGAACACATTGTGCAAGCAAGAGTGAGGGAGAAGGATGCTAACGACAAGACTGGAAGGCTGGGATCCGCTCCGGCGACTCTAGTCTTTGAGGGAGAAGCCTACAGATGAAGAAGAGAAGAAGAAGAAGAAGAAAAGAACAAGAAGAAGAAGAGCAAGAAGAAGAAGAACAAGAAGAACAAGAACAAGAAGAAGAAGAACAAGAACAAGAAGACAAACAAGAACAAGAACAACAAGAACAAGAACAACAACAGCAACAACAACAACGACATCATCAACAACAACAACAACAACAACAGGAAGGTGGTTTTTCTTCCAGATTCTCTGTTCCATCTTCATTGACAGCAAATATTACTCATTTAGGTGAGGTATATACGTTTAGCATAGAGTGCTGCTACTTACATTGGGTGGCTCCAGTCTGTATTTCTGTAGATGTCCTCATCCTCATCCTCATCTTCTGCTTTCCCATGCAGCAGTTCTGACGAGCCCTAGATAAAACACAACGATCATCATCTGCTTTGGGAATATAAAAACTTTCCTTGTGGAGGACATAAAAACTAGCAGAGCACTTGGGCAAGGTCATACAGGAATTGTTGTTCTAGTTCTCTAAACGTATGAATAATGCTTTCTGTTCAAAGCAATGTCTCCTTTAACTCTTTGACTCCCGCACCCTGTCCACCAGCATCCTGCATTGTCAACCATGCTAGCAAAGCAAAAAGGTAACCTTTTGATTCCCTCAACCTTTCCACCAGCTGCCTGCAGGAAGCTGGTGGATAGGGTGAGGGAGTCAAAGACTTAAGTTTTTGCATGTGGTGGGTAGCGTACGGGAGTCAAAGGGTTAAAGAAATGTTGTTTTTTGGCGTGTGTGACAACAGACAATGAAGTCTGACGAGTAACGGCTTTTTTTCTTGTTTGTTTATCATTTGCTTGCGGTTTTTTTATATGTGATTCTTTATTAAAAAAATTCTTCCTTCCTTTCTTTCTTTCTTTCTTTCTTTCTTTCTTTTTTGTTTCTTTGTCTCTTTGTTTCTTTCTGTCTTTGTTTCTTTCTTTCTTTCTTTCTTTTTAACTACTGCAAGGAAGAAAGGGAGATTACGCTCCTTTCCTTCTCTTTGGTCTGAAGAAAAGTATCCGTGTTTACTCTCCTTCAGTTTGAAAGCCCTGGTAGTCATTTTCTCCTTTTTAGGTATTTTTCTTTTTTTGGAACAATATTCAAGTTCAAGAAAATAGTGTTATGTTAGTTTTTGCATAGAGTGATGCTATTTAATTTGGGTGGCTCAGTCTGTATTTCTGCAGGTGTCCTCATCGTCATCTTGCTTTTCCCAGGCAGCTTTTCCAACGAGCCCTATAGAAAACAAAACGATCATCATCAGCTTTGGGATTAATAAGAACCTTCCTTGTGGAGGACACAAAAACTAGCAGAGCACTCAAGCAAGGTCACATAGGACCTTCTGTTCTAGTTCTTTAAAAGCACGAATAACGCTTTCTCTTCACAGCAATGCATCGTTTAACCGTTTGACTCCCCACACCCTGTCCATCAGCATCTTGCATCGTCGACCATGCTAGCAAAGAAAAAACTTAACTCTTTGACTCCCTCAACCCTATCCACCAGCTTCCTGCAGGAAGCTGGTGGATAGGGTGAGGGAGTCAAAGAGTTAAGTTTTTGCAGTTGGTGGATAGGGTGAGGGAGTCAAAGAGTTAAGTTTTTGCAGTTGGTGGATAGGGTGAGGGAGTCAAAGAGTTAAGATTTTGCAGTTGATGGATAGCGTGCGGGAGTCAAAGGGTTAAAGGAATCTGTTTCTTTGGCGTGTGTGACAACAGACAATGAAGTCTGACGGGTAATGTTTTTTTTTTTTTTTATCATTTGTTTGGGTTTTTTGGTGTGTGATTCTTTGTTTGTTTGGTTGTTTCTTTGTTTGTTTGTTTGTTTGTTTCTTTCTTTCTTTCTTTCTTTCGTTCTTTCTTTCTGTCTTTTTTCTTTGTTTGTTTGTTTTTTCTTTCTTTCTTTCATTTTTTTTAACCATTGCAAGGGAGAATACACTCCTTTCCCTCTCTTTGGTCTGAAGACAAGTGTTCGTGTTTACTCTCTTAATTTTGAAAGCCCTGGCAGTCATTTTCTCCTTTTTTAAAATTTCTTTTACGAATAATATTCAAGTTCAAGAAAATAGTGTTATATTAGTGAATGATCTGATTCTTAGATATTAGAAGAGCTGATTACTTCATGAGATGTATTATGTTCCTCTTCCTATAGTATTTGAAGTAAAGACACCGTCACATGTTTTCTAGTATCGTGTTCCACAGCGTAGATCCTGAAGACGTGAGGCTGGATTTGACATGTTCACATGTTGTTGTTTTTTTGTATTAATGTTCCCTTGTTATAATAAAAGATTTTTAATGTGTTACACGAACGGTTTTCAAGAGAATGGGTTTTTAAATCTCGTTCAGTAATCAGAGAGAGAGAGAGAGAGAGTGAGAGAAGTAGAGAATGAGGAAATCGAGAGAAGAGAGAGAGAGAGAGAGAAGAGAAGAGAGAGAGGCAGGCAGGCAAGCAGGCAGGCAGGCAGGCAGCAGACAGAGAGACAGACAGAGACGGAGAGTAATACAAAGTAGAAAGAATCTTCCGCTTCCTTTCTAATTTCTAATACAGCCCCAGCACTCTGTGTAATAGGAATTTCTTTTTTCAAAATCAGTTTTTGCACTCTGATTAAAGAGACAGATGAAAGATGGGCGAAAAACAAATAGACAGACAGACAAAACAGACAGACAGACAGACAGACAGACAGACAGACGACAGACAGTCAGACAACAGACAGATAAGACCGGATAACACGAAGTTTGACACTCCCCTAAAATATGGTTCACGGGTTTTGAATACCGCTAGAGCAATACGCGAAATTCGCTGGGTCAGATGGAAAGGCCGCGCCGTTGACTTTACAGCGTGTTTCTATTCAATCTATAGAGATCTGTTCTTCAGATCATATCGTCCTCATAGTGTTAAGCTGCCATGATTTGTCGCCATAATTTTTTTTTATATACATGGGTGGTGGGTAAGTTTTGCCTTGTATGGGCTTCGGGATCGGCTGGTTTATAACCAACAAGCGGCCGCGGTAGTCAAGTAGGAAGGACGTCCAACTTCTAAACGGAAGGTCTGAGGTTCAATCCTGTTTCGATTCCTCTCACTCGGCACTTGAAAAGTGGAGATGTTTCTGATCTCCCAACTCAACATGTGTGCAAATCTGCTAGTGCTTAATCCCCCACCCCCACCCCGAACCATCCGCCACTTCCGAGTTTGTGTTTCATGCACCCATGAATAATATTAAACATAAAAAATCCTGTAAGTCATACCAGAGTCTAATGGCTTACGGAAAGATAGAAAAAATAAAAAATCATGCATTCCCGCTGAAGACGGAGTATGTAGACTGTGCAGCAACATGCCACCTGCAGAGTGTGCACATAACATTGTACATGCATGTGTCCGAGAAAAATGAGATGACTTGAGAACAAAGCAAAGCAAACCAAACCAAACCAAACCAAAACCAAACCAAACCAAACCAAACCAAACCAAACCAAACCAAACCAAACCAAACCAAACCAAACCAAACCAAAAACCAAACCAAACCAAGCCAAACCAAACCAAACCAAACCAAAAGCCAACCAAACCAACCAAACAAACCAACCAAACCAACAACCAAACCAAACCAAACCAAACCAAACCAAACTACCCAAACTCAAACAAACCAAACCCACCAACCAACCAACCAAACATAACACCAAACTAAACCAAACCAAAAAAAACCAAACCAAACCACCAACAACCAAACCAAACCAAACCAAACCAAACAAAACCAAACCAAATGAAACAAACCAACCAAACCAAACCAACCAAACCAAACCAAACCAAACAAGCAAACAAACCAACCAAACCAAACCAAACCAAACCAAACCAAACAAACCAAACCAAACCAAACAAACCAAACCAAACCAAACAACCAAACAAACAAACAAAAAACAAAAGCAAACAAACAAACAACCAAAACAGACAAAACAAGCAAAAAAAAACAAAACAAAACAAAACAAACAAAAACATGAATTGAATATGTTGACCCTATTCTTTGTATTGTGAGTAGAGAATTGTCTCTAAGAGATAATGTTTGTGAATTGTAGCAGCTTGGCTTGCGGAATTATCCTGAAGATCTGATATTTGATGGTAGTTCATGTCTAATTATTCTATATCATTATATTATTATGTATTGTTATTTTCTGTTATTATTATGATCATCATCTATCATCATCATCATCTTATATTATTCATTATTCATCATATCATTATTCATTATTCATTATCATTATTTTATTATTATTATTATTATTATATTATATTATTATTATATTAGTATATTATTATTATTATTTATTATTATTATTATTATTTGTTTTATTCATTTTTATCATGTTGTTGTGTTGTTAATATTTTTGTCATTATTATGTTGTTATCATTATCATTATTACACACGCACACATAGATATTCAAGCATGAATGTCTGCACATGGCTGGACACACACACATACGCACACGCACACGCAAACACACACACACACACTCACAACACACACACACACACACACACACACACACACACAAACACACACACACACACACACACACACACACACACACACCACACACACACACACACACACACACACACACACACACCACACCACACCACACCCCACACACACACACACACAACACACACACAACACACACACACACACACACACACACACACACACACACACACACACACACACACACACACACACACACACCTACGCGGAGGGCCAAACCGCAAAAACCAACCCCATATAAATGCAAATTTCTTTCTTTCGTTGATTCAGTTTGCTTGTTTTATATTTTGTTTACTCGTCTAGTTTGTTCGCTTTGTCTTCCTTCCTTTCTTTCTTTTTTTTAACTGCCTGTCCTTCTCTCTTTTGACTTGATTCCATTCCTCTCATTTTTTTTTCAAAATACATTTTCTTTCCCACTTTTTCGTTGTGTAATTGTTTCATTGTCCCAGTCTTTTCATTTCCCATCTTGTTTCCTTTTCGCTCTGTCCTTGACAAGTAAGCAGCAGGTATTGCATTTTGTTTTCTGGCCACGCTGTCTTGGGTGCGTGGATGAGAATTTTTGTGTTCTATACTGCGCAGGTCATTTCATCAGACGGCAGATGCACATCGAAAATAGCTGGCAGAATCAGCCAAGCCAAAACAGCATTCAAGAAGATGACAAGCATTCTTACCAACAAATACCTATTAATTAACATCAGAAAGAGAGTCCTTGAATGTTATATAAAACCAATACTGTTGTACGGATGCGAGGCGTGGACTGTCAGCAAGCAAAGCCAGAGCAAGATTGAGGCAGCCGAGAGATGGTTTCTCAGAAGAATGTTGAGAGTTCCATGGACAGCAAAGAAAACAAACGAGACAATCTTGATGGAGGCAGACAAAGTAGATCACATATATAGGCCATTTTATGAGGAAGGGGGATTTGGAGCACCTGGTCACAACGGGAAAGCTGGAAGGAAAGATAGCACTAGGTAGACCCAGGAGAGAATGCTGGGACGGACTTGTAGAGTGGCTGGGGATGAGGAGGGTGGGGGAGATGGGGGGCACAAGAATAGAGATGGTTGGAAGTCCATGGTCGCCAACGTAACGCCATGCGGCAGGGCACCTGATGATGATGATGATACTGCGCAGGCGTTAAAGTTGCTGCACAGTCTGCATACTCGGTTGTGGGTCTGCGTGGTGAGTAATAATGTCCGAGTTTCCACAAGTCACCGAGTACTCACATGGCTAAGAGGATCTTACAGGTGCGTGTTTGATGTTCTAGGTAAATGTGCATACAAAAGGTAGTCAGGTATTAGTAGGTTTGCAAATACCTTGACCTAGAACTAGTAGAAGAATGTGGAAAAAGAAAAAAAAAAAAGAAAGAAAGAAAAAGGAAAAGAAAAGCTGCATATTAATCAAAGAACATAACTCTTGAGAGTCAGGTAGGAATTATCTCCCATATTGCAGAACTTCTCAAATCCAACACAGTTTGCGCTACCCATTCAGCTAGCATAAGAAGCAGAACAAAGCACAAGAACCGTAAGCTCAGAACAGAGATAATTCCTACGTGACTCTCAAGAGTTATGTTCTTTGATTAATATCATACAAATTATCCCTGCTTCCCTCTTATTTCTTTGAAAACCTGCATACTTTTTCAACCAGGCAAATCAGAGCAGCTTTAAACCCAGAACTTTCAAATGGAAATTCACTGTTCTAACCGCTCCCGTATATCCATGGCTGAGGGTGAATGAAGGTAAGCGTGAAATGGGCGCCGCTTTCAAACTTTCGAAGGGGAAAATTTCTCACACCCACGCTGATACATCTCGACTTCAAAGAGAACGAGATGGCAAAGCCATATCAACCGTCTCTCTTTTCTATCGTCACAATTTGTGATGAGATGATGATGATGATGGTGATGATGATGATGGTGGTGGTGGTGGTGATGATGATTTTGATGATGAGAGGAGGAGGAGAATTATTATCGTGTTTATTATTAGTATTGTTGTTATTGTTATTATCATTATCAGTAACAAATTTTAGAACACTACTAAATTACAGACCCCATTAAACATTCTTAAATGCATTTATAACAACAGAAGTTGATGCCTCGTGGTCTTCACATAACCTATGGAGAGAGAGAGAGAGAGAGAGAGAGAGAGAGAGAGAGAGAGAGAGAGAGAGAGAGAAAGAGAGAGAGAGAACAGAGAGAGAGAAAGAGAGAGAGAGAGAAAGGAAGAGAAGAGAGAGAGAGAAACAAGAAAGAGAGAGAGAGACAGAGACAGAGAGACAGAGGAAGAGAAGAAGACAGAAAGGACAGACAGAAACTGAGAGCAAAAGAGAAAGGACAGAAACAGAGAAAAAAGAAAAGAGATTCACAGAGAGCCCCCCAGAAAAAGAAAAATATAATTATAGAACAAAAGGGTTTGTGATTTGAGTTACATGTAGTGATATGGCTTGACCATTTCTTGAGTAACTGCACTCTGATCACGGACAAAAGTTAAAAAAAAAGATTAGAAGAAAACCATACACTCAACAGACAGAGATGACACACAGACTGACAGACAGACAGACAGACAGACAGAACAGAGACAGACAGACAGACAGACATATACGAAAGGATGACACAAAAAAACCTTGTTACACGTCCAAACATGATCGACGTGTTTGGAATTCCGGTTCAGCAATTTGCACAAATTGCCAGACCAGACAGAACAGAACAGAACAGACCGCGCCATTGCTTTTCAGCGTGTTTCTTCAGTATTCAAAGAACAAAATTCCGCGTCCGTCACATTCTTTATCATTATCATCGTATTCAATTCAGCTGTCTACGCTCGTCAACGTATAATTTAGAAATATTTGTGTGACCTCCCACCACGAAATCAGTCTTAACTCGCAGTCAGTTGAACAGCACTAGGAGCTGAAAAGGTGACTGAGGGTCTATCTGGGGTGTTTTGACTTTTTCTCAAAATTGATTTCTGTAGACTATAATCTATCCCCCACAGAATTTTTTTTTCGTGAAAAAATATTATTAATCAATTTAAAATGGTATTTAATTGCACTGATCGCAGCAGAAAGAGCGCAATTTCCTACCAAAAGTAACTATTTTTGTCTCTTATTATGAACCGTAACCTGTACAGTACCCGCACATGTAATATACTGACGGAAAGCTCTTTGGTGCACCTTTCAGATAATGACAGCAAAATTTAGAAACAAACTGGGTCAAAGCCACCAAATAAAGAAATTTAAGGAAAATGTGTAGGAGAGCACACAGAAACTTTAGAGGCCGTTTTATCAAAATGGCCGTCATACAACTTAATGACTTTAAACATATATAACTTCTACATTTTTTTTAGTACAAGCTTTATTCAAGTACCAAAACAATCAGCAGAATGTACACTTTCCAGTGCTATGTATATCTTAAAATGCCCAAATTGCTAGTTAAGACTGATTTCGTACTGGCAGGTCACATTTTCAACGGCTCACTGGCTGGCTCTTTAGATGAAGACGAAGTCGTGGGCTTAGTTCGCTGCTTTGTGTCAATGCTCCAATTATTTTGGTGATTCGGGTTAATGTTTAATCTATCCCCATTACACGGACATGCATACATGCATACATACATACACACATGCATACATACATACATACATACATACTTTCTACATACATACATACATACATACATACATACATACTTACATACTTACATACATACATACATGCATACATACTTACATACATACATACATACATACATGCATACATACATACATACATACATACATACATGCATACATACATACATACATACATACTTACATACATATACATACATACATACATACATACATGCATACATACATACATACATACATACATACTTACATACATACATACATGCATACATACATACATACATGCATATAGATAGATACATGGATACATGCATACATGCATACATACATACACACATACATACATACATACATTACATACATACATTCCATCCATCCATACATACGTTCATACATACATACATACATACATGCATGCATACATACATACATACATACATACATACATACGTGCATGTATACATATACATAGATACATGGATACATACATACAAACATACATCCATACATACATACATACATACATACATACATACATACATACATACATACATACATACATGCATGCATACATGCATACATGCATACATGCATACATACATACTATATACATACAAACATACATACATACATACATATATACATACACACATGCATACATGTATACAAGCATACATACATATATACATACATACATGCATACATACATACATACATACGTACATACACACATGCATACATGCATACAAGCATACATACATATATACATGCATGCATACATACATATATACATACATACATATATACATATATACATACATACATACATATATACGTGCACGCATACATATACATAGATACATAGATACATGCGTACATACATACATACATACATACATACATACATACATGCATACATACATACATACATACATACATGCAAACAAAACATACATACATGCATATACCCATACACACATACATACATACATACATGCATACATTAATACATGCATACACACATGCAGAAAGACAAATAGACAGATAGATAGATAGATAGACAGACAGACAGACGGAGAGACAGATAGATAGATATATACATAGATAGAAATGTATACATGCACGTATCTATACACAACACAAAGAGGCAAACATTCACACACGCACACACACACACACACACACACACCACACACACCACACACACACCACACACCACACACACACACACACACACACACACACACACACACACACACACACACAACACACACACACACACACACACACACACAATAACTGAAAACTTCTCAGGCGTTGCGTTCTGCAGGAGAAGATGGCAGATTTGTACGGTAATGCAGAGTTTGATCTTAGGAGTATGGTTGTGTGTGGATGTGTGTGTGTGTGTGTGTGTGTGTGTGTGTGTGTGTGTGTGTGTGTGTGTGTGTGTGT
>JAPXFY010000021.1:53612970-53615470 GCA_030674185.1 Monoplex corrugatus
GTTATGTCTATCTTTGTTATCTTCAAATAAATGATTGAAGGTCTGATTTATAACACAACTAGCCACTCACTGTAACTTGTCTCAAATCAAAGAAAGTCCCCCCCCCCTCCCAGCAAATGTACAAAGCTTCCGCTGCCAACGACAGACACAAGTGGAAATGTGCATTGGCGGATGAACAGCTATGATGTCAACAATGATAGACCATGGTGACAGGCAAGTCTGTAGCTATGAAATGAAGTGCGAAATGATGCGCAGTTTCAGTTTCAGTTTCAATTTTTCAAGATGACGTCTTCGCACTCGGAATGAATTCAATATGCACTATTGTCACGGGTGCCATGTGATGGAGAAAATCCAGAATGATCACGGCACACGCCTTAAGCCTGCACATAAAGCCAAGAGCTGGCCAGGTCCTGAGGTCCTACGTAGATAGTTCTATAACCCTGAGGTCGTATGAGAATGAGGTAACAGAGACCTCAACTTTTCCCGGGGCTAGCACCACGAGGGCGATGCCGATCCGTTCTCCCTCAATTCAAATTCATATTCACTTTTTTTCGCCACAACTTCAGAAAGGCAAGAAGGTTTATTGGTCTTCAAGGGGTGGGACCTGGGAAATCAACGTATCTCTCCAATGTTGTATACCAAGGCAGCCAGGCAATGCCCTGCTCTTGGATAAAATAACAATTACATACGGACTGAGAGCGCATAGTGACATTAGAAACAACCACTTGAGGGTGGAGTCTTGACTTCCAGATGTAGTTTAGGCAAAATAGAATGCTCAAGTATGTCAAATGCTGCACTGAGGTCTTTTTTGTAAGCAGGCCATCCAAGACATTCAAAGCAGCAGTTGCTGTGCTCTGATCATTCCTGTATACAGCCTGGTAGATCTCAAGTAAACCTTTGTTAGACAAATGTTTCAGAGGTCATGAGAATACACCTGCTGTAGTGTTTATTGAAGTGAAACCGAGATGAGTGTCGGGCCTATGTTTTTCAGATTGTATGAACAAATCCTGGAGAAAACATCCAACTAACAAAGAGTTATATGGTAATATCCCACTAATCAGTAAATCAATACGTCAGCAAAGACTACGCTTCGCAGGACACTGCTGGCGTAGCAAAGAAGAACTGGTGGGGGATGTTCTACTATGGAGACCCAGCCACGGCAAACAAAGACAAGGACGTCCAAAGAAGACCTTCATCGACCAACTGATGGATGATACGGGCTGTCAGTATGATGAACTACCTACTGCAATGTCTGACAGAGAAGGATGGAGGAAACGTGTCATGGATAGCCGAGGAAGCCCGACAAGATGGTGATGATGATGGGTCAAGTCCAAGTTTTTTCAAGAACAAAAGTGACAACTTCTTCCTAGAAAATACCTAGAAATATGCCTGCAGAAAGTGAAGCATTGATGATGGGTGTAATCACTGGAACATGACTGCAAGACACTGTTCAGCCAGAGACATAGCGAATGGATTAAGAACACAGATACTTATCTCTCTCTAAGATAACTCAGATATCGAAAATGTGGTTGGAAGAATCATCGTTTAAGATTTTTCTACAAGCTGATTTCCTCCATTGTCTCTTAACCTGTCACCTCTTTCTTCAGGCTACTCTAATGTCATCATTCATTCATGGGCACAGGGATAGTCTATTATCCTTCTCGTGATAGAGGGGGTATCTTGATCAAGGATCTGACAAAGATCACAGTTTTAGATGTCAGCAAGTTCCAGAAGTTGAAAGCCAGAATCTTGCTAAGAAGCTGGCTGTGTAAGGCATTTCACACCTGAGCAGACGTCCGATTGCTGGAGGCCTTTTGATCAAGGGTACACAGTAAAGCACATTGCTGTGATAGTCCTGTGCATGGTTGAAAGGCAAGGAAATGTTTCGTCGTGTACAACTACCCGATCCAGTGTATGGCCAAATCTGTATATTGGTTCAGTGTCCACTTGAATTAGATTATCATCGCTGAGTATTGACTGGAGTCGGATGATTTACCCATTCTAACATAAAATTAGTTAAAATCACTTAACATGAACAAATTATACGAGTTGACATATAGATTGCATGTCAGGAAATTCCTGACAAAATGTAGCTGACCATTTGTTCGCTTGGTTGATTGTGGTCGTTGCAAACACATAAGAGAAAGAAAAGCTGGATTGTGGATAGTCATAATTCAGTTGTTTTAAAAGAGAAACAGTTGAGTTGGGTAAGAAAGATTCCAAAGACACGCTACACTTTGACGAGTTAATGGTGTCGTAAAATTACGAGCAGCAAGCAGTTCAGCGCAGTTGTACTGTAGCGGTATCATCATCATCATCATCATCATCATCATCATCATCATCATCATCATCATCATCATCATCATCATCATCATCATCATCATCATCATCATCATCATCATCATCATCATCATCATCAATAATCATAATAATAATAATATGACAATAATAATAATAATAATATTATGATGATGATGGTGATGGTGATGATAATAACAAC
>JAPXFY010000021.1:53620470-53630470 GCA_030674185.1 Monoplex corrugatus
TACCTTCTGATGGGTCTTGATTCAGGCAGATGAACTCTGTTTTGTTCGCATTGAGGTGGAGCACGATCTCCACTGCTGTTCTTTCGATATTGTGAAGGAGAGATGTTGCATCTTTTAGGTGGTCTGGGAGAACGGCCAGGTCATCAGCGTAGTCCGCATCTGTTATCTTTACCGCAGGGTAGCGTCTGCTCTTCTGTTTTCTGAGGGTAAAGCCGAGTTTTTTGTTCTTATCTACTGCTTTCCTCAGCACATAGTCGAGACAGATGATGAAAATGTAGGAGGCAAGCGTATCTCCTTGAAGGACTCCAGCAGTGATGTTGAAGAAGTCTGTGTCTCCGTTGGGGAACGAACCATAGAGCGGGTATTCTGATACAGCGTCATGATGGCGTCTATTGTTTCCTTGGGTAGTCCATAAATATATCTAAACAAACAAACAATTGAATAAATAAATAAACAAATACGAATAAATAATACACGAATAAATAAATGTAAATAGATAAATGAATAAATAAATAAATGAATAAATAAATAAACAAACAAACAAATAAATAGACAAGTAGATAGATAAGTAAATATTAAATAAGTAAATGAATAACCGAGTAAAATAGATAGAAAGACAGAGAAATAGATAGAGATAGAGAGATAGATAGTAAGTTAAATAAATAAATGGATGAATAAATAAATAAATAAATAAATAATAAATAAATAAATAAATAAATAATAAATAAATAAATAAATAAATAAATAAATAAGTAAATAAATAAATAAGTAAATAAATAAATAAATAAATAATAATAATAAATAAATAAATAAATAAATAAATAAATAAACAAACAAACAAATAAATAAGTAAATAAATAATAAATAAATAAATGAATAATCAATAAATAAATAATTAATTAATAAACAAACAAACAAACAAATAAGTAAATAACTATTTAGAAAGTTTACGAACTGAGGGCGTTGGCAAGATTTCGAGTGGTGTGTTCACAGCGCACAGTGCACTTCTTTCTTCCTTACTTTCTGACCTTTTTCCCCTTGCTGCCAAAACAGCTGGTTACCTTTTGCTTTTGTAAGAAACAAAACATGATCACCCGCTAACTTCTCCCACTTGACGCAGAAAGAAGTCTTTTGCAAAAAAATAAAATAAAAAAATAAAAAATAAAAAAAATTGCCCAACAATTCTAAAGTCAGCCAGATTATCTCTTTTCTGCTTGCGGGTTAAACAGTACAGTAGTCAAAAACTACTTGTTGTTTGGTTTTAAGAATCATTGCTCTTAGAGATTTCTTTTGTGCTCACCTTTTTTTTTATTAATTTTCTTTTTCTTTGTCCCCCTTTTTTTTTTCTACGCCTTCTAAATGCACAGAAGTTCGCACAGTTTTTTTTTTTATTACAAATTTGATGATGATAATGACGGTGAGGATGATAATCATGATGCTATGGAGTTTCATTTAGGATTGAGACTGCATGAGAGGGCTGTATTCTACGCTTACTATCTTATTATACCCTGGCGTCAACCACACCCGAGAGATACAGACACCTGCAGTGTTGGTCAGAAGATCCGAGCAACACCCTCGATGACGCGTCCGGGAAGTGGATGAGACTCGACTGTGTGGTCCCAATCTTCCCAAATGAACCCATAGCACGCTTAATTCTAGGTAGAATTCAGCTAGAACCGAAAAATCCCACAATGATTTTTGATGGGACTAATGGGGACACGAACCCACAACCTTTAAGTTAGTAGTCCATTGCGCTAACCATTACACCACGACGGCTGGTTATAATAGGCAAGTAAAATTAGAGATCACTTCTGTTTTTGTTTTGTTTGTTGTTTTTTTTTTTTTTTTTTTTTTTTTTTTTTTTTTTGTTTTTTTGTTTTTTGTTTTTTGCTTTTGTTTGTGTTTTTTGCTTTTGTGGCTGTCTGCTAAGAATGTAAAGTGTGTGAGACAGCCGTAGGTATTGGAACCTAAGCACCCAGACATTACACAAAGCCTATCTCACAGAGAAGACTGGTAGTAGTAGAAAAGCCTCTTGTCTAATCTTTAATTGAACTCAGAATATTTATGCACCCTAGTGAGTGGAGGATCACTTTAACTACTTAGACTCCATTCCACCTCGCCTGTATTTTTTGTTGTTGTCGCTGAGGTGGTGTTGTTAGTTGTGATAGTGGTGGTGGTGGGTTGAGAGAGAGAGAGAGAGGGAGAGAGAGAGAAAGAGAGAGAGAGACAGAGACAGAGAGAGAGACAGAGAGAGAGAGAGAGACAGAGACAGAGAGAGAGAGAGAAAAAAAAAGAGAGAGAGAGAGAGAGAGAGAGAGAGAGAGAGAGAGAGAGAGAGAGAGAGAGAGAGAGAGAGACGGAGAAAGAAAAGTACAGAACAGAGAGACAGTGAGAAAGAGAGACAGAGACGTAACATTTATTTCAACACGTTCATGTTGTAGTACATTTTTCGTGTAAACATTGTACAGAGTCGTAAGCAGCATATAATTGCTACAAGACTCTGTAAAACAGGATTATCATCATTATCATCTGCATCATATGATGACAATGATGATGATGGGTACTACTATTATTATCATCACCATCATCGTTATTATTAAATATAACTGATGCCACAAACGAGACCAGTAACTAAATCTTGTTGGTCATTGATAAGTTTATCGAAACCACTTTCGTGTGCAAGATATACCTTAACCAGAATAAACAACAACACAACAACAACAACAAAAAACAACAATTACACGAAAATAGAATCAGAACATGTATTTGATACAGCCATGCAAAACAGGCGCACATTTTCAGCCAACTGGCCTTTATCAAGCGTAAACGTAAGATCGCAAACAAACAAACAACAAATATAAAAAATTAGGAGGAAAAGGCTAAAGCATCCCTGCTACTTCGTTCAGTGGGAGAAAGAGACTAAAAACTAAAGAAAAAAAAAACCCCAAACAAACTAAATGTATACTTTGATACCAACAGATTTACACCAACCAGTATTCGGGCAAAGGAGAATATCTCTGTATTTTCTGAGAAAATCCGAATAAATACCTAGTCATAGAACTTTTGATTGTAAATATCATCATCATCATCAAGTGCCCTGCCACATGACGTTGGCAATCACGGCCTTCCATCTGTTTCTATCTCTTGTTGCTGCAAGCACATCTTCCACCTTCTTTGTCTTCGGCCACTCTGCAAGTCCGTCCACTATCTTCTCCCTGGGTCTACCCGGTGCTCTATTTCCCTCCAGCATTCCTGTTGTGACCAGGTGCTCCAATTCCCCTTTCCTCATAAAATGGTTTATAAATGTTGCCTGTCTTCTCCTAATCTTCCTTATGGATGATCTTCTTGTGTCTGCCTCACAATGCCTAACTATTGGAACCTAAGTGCCCAGACATTACACAAAGCCTAACTTACAGAGAAGAGTGGTAGTAGTAGAAAGCCTCTTGTCTAATCTTTGATTGAATATTTATGCATCGTAGTGAGTGGAGGAGCACTTTAACCACTTAGACTCCATTCCACCTCGTATGTAATTTGAAGATTTTCAGCCTTGGCTGTATTTTTTGTTGTTGTTGCTGAGGTGTTGTTGTTAGCTGTGGTAGTGGTGGTGGTGGGTTGAGAGAGAGAGAGAGAGGAGAGAGAGAGAGAACGAGAGAGAGACAAAGACAGAGAGAGAGAAGAGACACAGAGAGAGAGAAAGAGAGAGAGGAGAGAGAGAGAGAGAGAGAGAGAGAGAGAGAGAGAGAGAAGTACAGAATAGAGAGACAGTGAGAAAGAGAGACAGAGACGTAACATTTATTTCAACACGTTCATGATGTAGCACATTTTTCGTGTAAACATTGTACAGAGTCGTAAGCAGCATATAATTGCTACAAGACTCTGTAAAACAGGATTATCATCATTATCATCTGCTTCATATGATGACAATGATGATGATGGGTACTACTATTATTATCATCACCATCATCGTTATTATTAAATGTAACTGACACCACAAACGAGACCAGTAACTAAATCTTGTTGGTCGTTGATAAGTTTATCGAAACCACTTTCGAGTGCAAGATATACCTTAACCAGAAAAAACAAAAACAACAACATAAAACAACATCTATACGAAAATAGAATCAGAACACGTATTTGATACAGCCATACAAAACAGGCACACATTTTCAGCCAACTGGCCTTTGTCAAGCGTAAACGTAAGATCACAAACAAACAACAAATATAAAAAATTAGGAGGAAAAGGCTAAAACATCCCTGCTATTTCGTTCAGTAGGAGAAAGAGATTAAAAACTAAAGAAAAAAAAACAAACAAACAAACTAAAGGTATACTTTTATACCAACAGATTTACACCAACCAGTATTCGGGCGAAGGAGAATATCTCTGTATTTTATGGGAAAACCCGAATAAATACCTAGTCATAGAACTTTTGATTGTAAATATCATCATCATCATCATCAAGTGCCCTGCCACATGACGTTGGCGATCACGGCCTTCCATCTGTTTCTATCTCTTGTTGCCGCAAGCACATCTTCCACCTTCTTTCTCTTCAGCCACTCTGCAAGTCCGTCCACTATCTTCTCCCTGGGTCTATCCGGTGCTCTCTTTCCCTCCAGCATTCCTGTTGTGACCAGGTGCTCCAATTCCCCTTTCCTCATAAAATGGTCTATAAATGTTGCCTGTCTTCTCCTAATCTTCCTTATGGATGATCTTCTTGTGTCTGCCTCCATCAAAACTGTTTCGTTTGTTTTCTTTGCTATCCATGCAAGTCTCAACATTTTTCTTAGAAACCACATCTCGGCTGCCTCAATGATATGTAAATACGCCACACAGATTTTTAACTATGGCAAGGGAGTGAGCATGTATCATCATATTGTGTAACTACCGCCCTTACACTGTGAAAACAACGTTCTTTCGTTCCTTCATTACCACACACTTCTCTCCGAACATATTAGCACAATAAGGTTATACCATCAAAAGAAATGTTGGCTGTAAATGCCACCTGGGAATTAATCTATCGCGGGTGAACGAGTACACATGGTTATTTGTGCCGTTGTCTTAGCAGTTGGAAAGCAAAGCTGATTCATTCATTAATTCACGATAAACAACAAAAAATCCTAACAATTATAATGACGACAACAACAACAACTCAACAACAACAACAACAACTCAACAACAACAACAACAACAACAACAATAATAATAATAGTAACAACAACAACAACAACAACAACAACAACAATGATAGTAATAATAAAAACAACAACAACAACAATAATAATGATAATAAAAGTAATGATAATAATAATAACAATATTCACAATAACAACAACACCAATTGTCATGATAATAATAATAATGATAATAATAATAATATTGATATAATAATATAATAATAATAATAATAATAATAATAATAATAATAATAATAATAATAAAATTGAAATAATAATAATAATTATAAGAAGAAGAACAATGAGAATATCATCTTCCATCAATCATTCTGTCTTTCTTTGGGTCAAAGGTCTTGATCGTTTAAGTCACGAATGCACAAGCTTGGAAATCATAGCACCGTGGTCAAGGTTACACGGACAAGAAAAAGAAGAAAAAAAATGGTACTTAGGTGCCAACATTCTAAGGAAAGTATGCCTGAACAGCACTGCCCCAAGAACTTGCAAAATTCTACATTCTGTGTTGATGGATTGACAGCCCATCATTGTCCTCTCTTCACGTCAAGTTTGATTTCAAATGAAACTTCTTTAGGGTCACGGTGACCTTCAGAATTGCAAAATTCGGATTTCTGTAATAAGTCATTTTTATACGGAAAGGATATTGTTAGAATGGCTCGAACGTCTAATTCAGTTTATTTTCTTTGTTAGAATGATGTGATTGCTTTATTTTAGTTTCTTTTCGTTGTTAGATGATGTGACTGTCTTATTTAGAATCATTTCTTTGTTAGAATGGTGTGATGTTCTTTTAGTTTCCTTTCTTTGTTAGAACGGTATGATCGTCTCATGTAGTTCCTTTCTTTGTTAGAATAGTGGGACCATCTTATTACTCTCCTTTCTTTGTTAGAATGGTGTGACCATCTTATTTAGTTTCCTTTCTTTGTTAGAATGGTGTGACCATCTTATTTAGTTTCCTTTCTTTGTTAGAATGGTGTGACCATCTTATTTAGTTTCCTTTCTTTGTTAGAATGGTGTAACCGTCTTATGTAGTTTCCTTTGTTAGAATGGTGTGACCATCTTATTTAGTTTCCTTTCTTTGTTAGAATGGTGTGACCATCTTATTTAGTTTCCTTTCTTTGTTAGAATGGTGTGACCGTCTTATTTAGTTTCCTTTCTTTGTTAGAATGGTGTGACATCTTATTTAGTTTCCTTTCTTTTAGATTAGAATGGCTGTCTTAGATCCTTCTTTAGTAGTGAGCTTTTACCCTTTCTTTGTTAGAATGGTTCTGACCAGTCTTATTTAGTTTCCTTTCTTTGTTAGAATGTTGTGACTGTCTTATGTTAGTTTCCTTTATGTTAGAATGTTGTGACCTTTTTTTTTTTGTTTCCTTTCTTGTTAGAATGGATGTGACCGTCTTATGTTAGTTTCCTTTCTTTGTTAGAATGATGTGACCTGTCTTATTTAGTTTCCTTTCTTTGTTAGAATGGTGTGACGTCTTATTTAGTTTCTTTCCTTGTTAGAATGATGTGACATTTATTTAGTTTCTTTCTCTCTTAGAATGATGTGACGTCTTATTTAGTTTCTTTTCTTGTTAGAATGATGTGACCGTCTTATTTAGTTTCTTTCTTTGTTAGAATGATGTGACGTCTTATTTAGTTTCTTTTCCTTTAGAATGATGTGACGTCTTATTTAGTTTCTGTTCTTTGTTAGAATGATGTGACTGCTTTTTAGTTTCCTTTCTTTGTTGAGAATATTGACTGCTTTTTATTTCCTTTCTTGTTAGAGGTGTGGACCATCTTATTTAGTTTCCTTTCTTTGATTAGAGATGTGGACTGTCTTATTTAGTTTCCTTTCTTGTTAGAATGTTGTGACCGTCTTATTTTGTTTCCTTTCTTTGTTAGAATGTATGTGACCGTTTATTTTGTTTGTTGGTTTCCATTTCTTTGTGTAGAATGTGACCGTCTTATTTAGTTTCCTTTCTTTGTTAGAATGGATGTGACCGTCTTATTTAGTTTCCTTTCTTTGTTAGAATGTGTGATTGTCATCCTTCTTGTAATTTAGTTTCCTTTCTTTGTTAGAATGGTGTGACCATCTTATTTAGTTTCCTTTCTTTGTTAGAGTTGATATGACCATCTTATTTAGTTTCCTTTCTTTGTTAGATGGTCGTGACCGTCTTATTTAGTTTCCTTTCTTTGTTAGAATGATGTGACCTATCTTATTTTAGTTTCCTTTCTTTGTTAGAATGGTGTGACCGTCTTATTAGTTTCCTTTCTTTGTTAGAATGATGTGACCGTCTTTTTAGTTTCCTTTCTTTGTTAGAATGATGTGACCGTCTTATTTAGTTTTTTCTTTGTTAGAATGATGTGATCATCTTATTTAGTTTCCTTTCTTTGTTAGAATGATGTGACCATCTTTTTAGTTTCCTTTCTTTGTTAGAATTGGTGACCATCTTTTTAGTTTCTTTTCTTTTGTTAGAATGAGTGTGACCATCTTATTTAGTTTCCTTTCTTTGTTAGAATGGTATGACCATGTTGTCTAGTTCCTTTCTTTGTTAGAATGGTGTGACCATGTTATCTAGCTTCCTTTCTTTGTTAGAGTGACGTGACCATCTTCTTTAGTTTCCTTTCTTTGTTTTGTCTCTTTTTTTTTTTTTTTTTTTTTTTAGCCTTTTTTTTCTTTCTTTCTTCAGTATTTTTATTGCGATTTGCACAATCCCATGGTGAGCTGTTTGAACGTTTGTCTTCACGTTGCGGGCATCCAGTGGCGAAATTTATGTTTTTGAACCTGTGTGATTCCTTCACGATGCAGTTAATTTCTCCTTTGGGGGGAAGACATTGATCTTGTAACTTTCTTTTTTTGAATTGCTTCTTTTTCACTTTTCTGTTGTTTTAAAAATTTTTTCGTTCTTTCTTCACTCTTGATTCCCTCCTTCTCTCTATCTCTCTCTCTCTCCTCTCTTCTGTCTCTCTCTCTCTCTTTCTGTCTGTCTGTAACTCCGTTTGTCTGTCTGTCTATCTCTCTCTGTCTCTGTCTCTCTCTCTCTCTCTCCTTCTCTCTCTCTCTCTTTCTTTATTTCTTTCTCTCTCTCTCTCTTTCTCTTTCTCTCTTTCTCTCTTTCTTTCTTTCTTTCTTTTTCTCTTTCTTTCTTTCTCTCTCTCTCTTTCTCTCTGTCTGTCTGTCTCTCTTTCTCTCTCATTCTCTCTTTTTCTCTCTGTCTCTCTGTCTCTGTCTCTGTCTCTGTCGCTGTCTCTGTCTCTGTCTCTGTCTCTGTCTCTCTCTCATTCTGGTTCTATCACTTTTTTTTCCTTCCACCAATAATTTTGTTTTTACGAAGGTAATAGATTAAGCAATTTCACGCCGTTTTACATCCAGCCCTTATCCAAGAAATGTCTAAAGCACACATAAATTAAACACATGAAGCAAAACACAAATGAATTTGAACACGGAGAGTTTGGGAAGAAATACTAAACATGTCTCCACTGAACATCATCATTCTAAATTATTTAGTCATTATTCATTTCCAGTGAGCGGTAAATTTAACGGTTGGACATCCAGAAGAGTTTGTTAGAATTGGTCGGTGTTGCGGGCATGAATGGCTATCGCGAGGTTTTGAAAAGTGCTCCAGGAGAAGAGTGGCAGAATGGTTCAGACATTCGCCTACCAATGATTAAACTCGAGGTTCCAAGGTTCGTTTCCAGTTGAGGCCTCAACTTTTTCTCTCAGTTTGATCGAAAAATGGAACTGAACAACTAGTCCTTTGGAAACGAACGAAAAAAAAAAACGAGTTGGACCCGTATACCTTCTGGCCAGTGGATGCTGAAGATCCCACGGCAGTTGAAAATCGTGAAGAACATGGCTTTTACCCGGCTGCCCTGGGATAAACATTAGAATAATACATGTAGTTTGATTTCCCAGGTTCCTCCCCTTGAAGACAATGAACTTTCTTGCCTTTCTAAAATCTTGGTCCAAAAGAATTGGGTGGCGCTGCACTGCGGCGACGCGCTCCTAAAGGGTAGAATAGCCGAAATTCACATGGTAAATCCAATGTGACAAAAGAAATGAATATGAATGAATATGAATATGAATATGAATATGAATATGAAGGACGTAGTCCCAGCTCATATTGCTATCTCTGATTACGAGACAGAGGTTGGTACACAGATTTACGTACCTTGGCTCCTCACTGACAAACAGCCAGGTTGTCTCTTCGACAGACGGATTGGGCAGAGCAATAACCACTTTGTCAGACTGACTCAGCATAACTGATCGGACAACAAGCTGAAGGTGCATGCGGAGATGGCTGTGTATAGCGCCTGCATCATCACTGGCATCTTGCTATACAATAGAAAAACATAAACGCTCAGCTCCAGACAAGAAAGAGGGGTCAACACTTTACATACGCGCAACCTGAGGTACATTCTTGGCATCAGCTGGAGTTATTGGAGCTACATGTATTTGAGTTATTTCAAGAGGGATTCACCGCGATCGAACAACTTCATATGCGTTCCACCCAAATCTGCCAGCAATTATCTGACGGATTTCCTGAGCCTGAATAAAAACGCTATGCGCTGGTAAAGTCTTGAAATGGGGAAAGGGGAGAAGGGACCCACGAAACTTTAAGATGGGCGACGAAAAGGCCAGTTGTTTTTTTTAATGTTGCGGGCTGGGATTGATCGCAAGATGTCAGATCTTGAGTCCAGGGCTCTACCGACCAGTCGGCTAGCATCTGTTGGATGAACTGAATAACAAACGAGAGGGTGAGGGAGGGGTTTTCACTCGTTCCTGGCAGAACCCCCCCCCCCCCCCCCCCCAGCTTCTACAACCTGCTTCAGC
>JAPXFY010000021.1:53640470-53645470 GCA_030674185.1 Monoplex corrugatus
TCATAGAAAAGTCTTGAGTTTTTGTTTTCATGATGGAAGTGTGGGAAAATCCATTCTACTGACCGGAAACATGAACGCATCTATAAATGGATGTTTAGATGAGAGAGAGAGAGAGAGAGAGAGAGAGAGAGAGAGAGAGAGAGAGAGAGAGAGAAGACAGACAGACAGACAGACAAACAGACAGAAAGGGAGGGAGAGTGAGAGAGGGAGACTGAGAGAGAAAGTGTGTGTGTGTGTGTCATGTGTGTGTGTGTGTGTGTGTGTGTGTTGTGTGTGTGTGTGTGTGTGTGTGTGTGTGTGTGTGTGTGTGTGTGTGTGTGTGTGTGTGTGTGTGTTGTGCGTGTTCGTGTGTGTGCGCGCGAGCACGTTTGCCTTTCTAGGTTTGTTGTAAGTTTTCGTGCAAGTTTTAGATTATAATTGTCAAAAAAATCATTCCAGTTGCACGTTCTGCCCATTGCGGGATTATTCGATCCCAGAGTTGCGTGTTGTGGGCTCACTGGGAAAACTGGGACCACACAATCGAGTTTCATCCATTTCACAGATGCGTCCTTTCTGGTGTTGCTCAAATTGCCTGTCCAACATAGCAGGTGCCTGTATCTCTCGGGTCCTGATGATTCCAAGATATATCATGACAATTAGCATAGACAGCAGCCTAGTCACGCAGTCCCAATCCAGAATGGACATTTTTAGCATCATGATTATCGTCTCTATTATCATCGTCATCCAAGATTCCGTGACCATTAAAGTGGCATAGGAAATAAGAAAGATAATAAAGCAACAACAGCAAAAATATTAGCAACACAACAACAACAATAATAATAATAATAATATAATAATAATAATAATAATAATAATAATAATAATCATCATGACAATAATAATAAAGATACTACTACTACTACTACTAATATAAATAAATAGATAAATAAATAAATAAATAAACAAATAAATAAATAAAATGAAAAATAAAAACTAACAAATACAAGAACAAGAACCAAAATCCAAAACAACAGTAATAATTAAAAAAAAACAATCGCTACACAAAACAGTTAACGACAAACAAATGAACAAAAACATACAACAACAACATCAACAACAATAACAACAACAGCGACAAACCCCTAAATTAACACCAACAACAATAACAAACCACCGCACAAGATATAATAACGATGTATGAAGAAATGATATCTAGTTTACATGTACATGTTTTGCATGCAAAACAATTACTACAGTACAGTATATTGCGAATTTCAGTCGACGCTCGTCTACTCTCCAGATTGCGAACCTTGAAGTTATACCCTTGAACGCTCGTGAACCTTTCTGTAGGTGAAAGTTTGAAAACATCAATCCCATTTTAAAGCAGTTTTGCCACTGAAAGGGAGGTAAAAATGTTGTTAGCGCGTCTTACGATGCCACTTATAAACCCAGTCGATGATGCTTTAGATGCCAACTAAACGATGATGAAAGAAAGTAAGAAGGCCCATGTTATAGGCTTCACACGGGTGGAATTGCTCTCTCTGTGTGTATGTGTGTGTGTGTGTGTGTGTGTGTGTGTGTGTGTGTGTGTGTGTGTGTGTGTGTGTGTGTGTGTGTGTGTGTGAGAGAGGGTGTGTGTTTGTAACAGAGTGAGACTGTCAGAAAGAAAGAGAGAGAGAGAGAGAGAGAGAGAGAGAGAGAGAGAGAGAGACAGACAGACAGACAGAGAGAAAGACAGAGAGAGAAAGACATGGCGAGAAAGACGAGAGAGTGAGAGAGATACAGACAGACAGACAGAGAGAGAGAGAGACAGACAGACAGAAGACAGAAAGACAGACAGCAGAAGAGAGAAGAGAGCAGAGAGAGAAAGAGAGAGAGAGAGAGAGAGAGAAGAGAGAGGAGAAGACGAGAGAGAGACAGACGACAGACAGAGAGGCAGACAGACGAGAGAGAGGAGAGAGAGAGAGAGAGAAGAAGAAGAGACAGAGAGGACAGAGAGAGAGAGAGAGACAGACAGGACAGAACAGAGAGAAGAGAGAGGAGAGAGAGACGAGAGAGAGAGAGATGAGAGAGAGAGGAGAGAGGGGAGAGAGAGAGTACTGTGATTGTATCAGACGGAGTGTGACAGATAGGTGTGGAGGATGTGGAGATGTGTTGAGTGTGTATGTGAGTGAGAATGGTAGAGAGGCGGGAGGAGATATGTGTGTATCGTGTGTGTGTTGTGTGGCTGTGTGTGATGGTTTGTGTGTCCGCCTGTTGTTGTATTGTATTGTGTCATGTGTAGTGTGCCCACGCGGTGCTTGTATGTGTATGAAGCTCAAAATGTGAGGAAGCCTTGAGGACAAAAAGAATGTGGAAATAATCCTATTGCGCTCTGCCGGCAAACATTGCATAAGAAATGTGCATGGTCATTGTTTCTCCCTCTTTCGAACCCGTTTCTCTGTAAGTCTCTCTCTCTCTCTCTCTCTCTCTCTCTCTCTCTCTCTCTCTCTCTCTCTCTCTCTCTCTCTCTCTGTTTCTCTCCCTCTCTATCTCCTCCTCCTCCTCCTTCTTTCTGTCTTTCTCTCTCTCTGTGTCTCTCCCTGTCTTTCTCTGTCTGTCTTTCTCTCTCTCTCTCTCGCTCTCTCTGTCTTTCTCTCTCTGTCTTTCTCTCCCTGTCTCTCTCTTCTGTCTTCTCTGTCTCTCTGTCTCTCCTCCTGTCTTCTCTCCCTGTCTTTCTCTGTCTCTCCTTGTTCTCTCTTGCTTCTCTGTCTCTGTCGTCTCTCTCTTCCCCTGTCTGTCTCTCTCTCTGTCTTTCTTCCTCTTTTCCCTGTCTTCTCTGTCTCTTCTGTCTCTCTCTCTTGTCTTTCTCTCCCTGTCTTTCTCTCCTGTCTTTCTCTCTCCTGTTCTCTCTCCTGTTTTTCTCTCCCTGTCTTTCTCTGCTCTTCGTCTTGTCTCTTCTGTCTTTCTCTCTCTGTCTTCTCTCTCTGTCTTTCTCTGTCTCTCTTTGTCTTTCTCTCCCTGTCTTTCTCTCCTCTCTCTGTCTGTCTCTCTCTGTCTCTCTCTGCTTTCTCTGTCTTCTCTCCTCTTCTCTCACTCTCTCGTCTGTCTCTCTGTCTTCTCTGTCTGTCTCTCTCTGCTCTCTCTGTCTTTCTCTCCCTGTCTTTCTCTGTCTCTCTCTGTCTCTCTCTCTTGTCTTTCTCTCCCTGTCTTTCTCTCCTGTCTTTCTCTGTCTGTCTCTCTCTGTCTCTCTGTCTCTCTCTTCTTCTCCCCGTCTTCTCTCTCTCTCTGTCTTCTCTCCTGTCCTCTCTTTCTCCTCCCTGTCTTTCTCTCCTGTCTCTCGTCTGTCTCTCTCTCTGTCTTTCCTGTCTCCTCTGTCTTCTCTCTGTCTTCTCTCCTGTCTTCTCTCCTGTCTTTCTCTGTCTGTCTCCTTGTCTTTCTTGTCTCCTCGTCTTCTCTCTTGTCTTCTCTCCTTCTTTCTTCCTGTCTTTCTCTGTCTGTCTCTCTCTGCCTCTCTTGTCTTCTCTCCTGTCTTTCTCTGTCTGTCTCTCTCTGTCTCTCTCTCTGTCTTTCTCTCCTGTCTTTTCTCCTCTTTCTCGCTGTCTCTCTCCTCTGTCTTTCTCTCTCTGTCTCTCTGTCTTCTTCTCTGTCTCTCTCTGTCTCTTCTCTTTCTCTCTCTCTGTCTTTCTCCTCTTCTTCTGTCTCTCTCGTCTGTCTCTCTCTGTCTCTCTCTTCTCTCTCCGTCTTATCCTGTCTCTTGTCTCCCTGTCTGTCTCTCTTGTCTTTCTCTGTCTGTCTTCTCTGTCTGTCTCTCGTTTTCTCTCCCGTCTTCTCTGTCTGTCTCTTTCTCTCTCTCGTTTTCTCTCCCTGTCTTTCTCTCTCTGTCTTTCTCTGTCTGTCTCTCTCTGTCTCTCTGTCTCTCTCTTGTCTTTCTCTCCTGTCTTCTCTCCTCTCTTCTCTCTCTTCTCTCTCTCTGTCTTTCTCTCCCTGTCTTTCTCTCCTGTCTTTCTCTGTCAGTCTCTCTCTGTCTTCTCTGTCTCTCTCTGTCTCTCCTTTTTTCTCTCCTTCTTTCTCTCCCTGTCTTTCTCTGTCTGTTTCTCTCTGTCTTTCTTGTCTCTCTGTCTCTCTCTCTCTCTTTCTCCCGTCTTCTCTCCTGTCTTTCTCGTCTGTCTTTCTTCTCCCTTGTCTTTCTTACCTTCTTCTCGTCTGCTCTGTTGTCTCTCTCTATTAGTCTTTCTTCCTCTCTCCCCTACTTCCTCTGCTCTCTCTCTTCTCTTCTCTCTCTCTCTCTCTTGTTCTCTCTCTCTCTCTGTCTGTCTCTCTCTTCTCTCTCTTTGTCTTCTCTCCCTGTTCTCTCTTGTCTTTTGTCTTTCTTCCCTGCTTCTGTCTCTTCTGTCTATCTCTCTCTCTCTCTCTCTCTCTCTGTTCTCTCTCTCGTCTTCTCTCTGTCTTCTCTCTCTCTGTCTTCTCCTCCTCTCTCTCTTGTCTTCTCTCTCTCTTCTCTCCTGCTTCCTCTCTCTTCTCTGTCTTCTCTCCTGTCTCTGTCTCTCTCCTCTTCTCTCTGTCTTCCTGTCTCTCTCTCTCTCGTCTTTCTCTCCTGTTTTTCTCGTTTTCTTTCTCTGTCTCTGTCTCTCTCTCGTCTTCTCTCCGTCTTTCTCTCCTTCTTTCTCTGTCTGTTTTCTCTTCTGTCTTTCTCTGCTGTCTTCTCCTTTCTGTCCCTCTCTCTCTCGTCTTTCTCTCCCTGTCTTTCTATCTCTCTCTATGTATATATATATATATATATATCTCCCTCTCCTCTCTCTCTCTCTCTTTCTCTCTCTCTCTCTCTGTTTCTCTCTCTCTTTCTTTCTCTCTCTCTGTTTTTCTCTATCTGTTTCTATCTTTGTCTTTCTGTCTCTGTCTGTCTGTCTGTTTGTCTCTCTCTCTCTCTGTTTGTCTGTCTCTCCTCTCTCAATCTCTCTGTCTCCCCCTCTCTGTCTCTCTCTCTCTCAATCTCTCCTCTCTCTGTCTCTCTGTCTGTCTCTGTCGCTCTCCCTCTTTCT
>JAPXFY010000021.1:53667970-53672970 GCA_030674185.1 Monoplex corrugatus
GATGATGATGATGATGATGATGATGATGATGATGAGTGCTTCATCGGTTCCGTTCGCCTCGCCAGTTCCAGATCTTGCCAGTGGATAGGATTTTGCGCAGGCTTACGGAGATTGCATAGACACTGCTGGCTGCTTTTGGTCAGGGTGCATGCAGAATTGTACGAGTGTGTTGAATCCTACTTGACTCAAACCTCAAATTCGTGGCGTACTGCTGCTTTTCGTTGTTTTTACAGTCTATACGATCTCACTGTCTCTGACTCTGTCTGTCTGTTTGTCTGTCTGTCTCTCATTCTCTCTCTCACACTCTCTCTCTCTCATTCACTCTTCTGTCTCTCATTCTCTCTCTCACATTCTCTCTCATTCACTCTTTCTCTCTGTCTCTTTTTCTCTCTTCACCTGTCTCCCCCACCCTCCGCCTCTTTCTTTCTCTCTCCCCCTCTCTCTTTTTATCTCTCTTTCGCTCTCGGTTTCTCTCTCTCTGTGTCTCTGTCTCTCTGTCTGTCTCTGTCTCTCTCTCTCACTATCTGTCTATGTCTTTCTGTCTCTATCTTTCTTCTGTCTGTCTGTCTGTCTGTCTGTCTCCCTCCTCTCCATCTTTATCTCTGTTTCTCTCCCTCTCTCTGTTTATACATACATACAGACACACACACACACACACATCTATATATAAAATATCATGGTATTCTCCTTTCTAGACTTCATCATACTTTTGGCATCTCTGACATTGCTCTCTCCTTTTTCACTTCGTATTCATCAAACAGAAAACAAACTGTTCTCATCAATGGCACTTACTCCCAACCTGCATACCTGACCTGTGGTGTTCCACAAGGATCTGTCCTTGGCCCTGTTCTTTTCACTCTTTACACCTCCCCCCTGTCCACCATCATCAACTCCCACTCTATAAAACACCACTTCTATGCTGATGACACCCAACTTCAAGACAGTGACTCACCTGATATTATACAGCGCCTGTTGACTCGCACCACTGAGTGTTACTCGGACATTAAGAACTGGATGACGTTCAACAAACTTCAGCTTAATGACGACAAGACAGAAGCTATCCTCATTGGCACCCGTCAGAAACTTCCTCAGCTGCCTCCTCTTTCTCTCCCATTATGTAACACATCAGTCCCAATTTCTGATTCAGCTAAAAACCTTGGTGTCTGCATTGACTCTACCCTCTCCATGAACAACTTTGTTTCTCAAACTGCCAGATCTTGCTACTATCATCTCCATCGTATAAGGCTGATCAGGAAGTATCTCTCTGTCGAAACAACTGCAAAACTCGTTCTCTCCTTCATAATGTCTCGCATTGACTATTGCAATTCACTCCTGTCTGGTCTTCCTGCCTCCACCATTCACATCCTACAGCGCATTCAAAACAATGCTGTACGCCTTGTACTCAAAAAGAAAAAAGCTGACCACATATCTCCTCTCCTGGCACAACTTCACTGGCTCCCTGTATCAAAGCGCATACAGTACAAACTAGACACCATGTGCTACAAAAGCCTCAATAACGCAGCCCCCGATTACCTGTCAAGCCTACTTGAGATCTATCTTCCCTCACGTACCCTCCGCTCTGCCTCCGATCCTCTGACTTTTCGCTTTCCACGCACTAAGCTCAATACCTATGGTCCACGAGCCTTCTCTGTTTTGGTCCACTCTCCTGGAAACAAACTTCCTTTCTCAGTCCGTCAGCAACCTACTTTTGTCTCCTTCAAGTCCGCTCTCAAAACTCACCTTTTCACCTTTCCGCATAAAATCCTAACCTCACTCAACACCCCCCCCCCCCCCCCCTCTGCAGCCTGTCTCCGCTCGGAGGGGAATCACATGGTTGTAATATATAATTGTATATGCTATGCTCTCTATAATTTTCCATTGCTTTTATTCTTGCTTTTATTGCTTTTATTCTTTCTCCCCATTTATAGCCATGCGTGTGTGTGTGTGTGTGTGTGTGTGTGTGTGTGTGTGTGTGTGTGTGTGTGTGTGTGTGTGTGTGTGTGTGTGTGTGTGTGTGTGCGTGCGTGTTGTGTTGTTCTGCTTCAGCGCTTAGATTTGATTTTATCAAGATTTTGCGCTATATAAATATTGTAATTATTATTATTATTTTTATATATTTACATATATATATATACATATATATACATACAGATATATATATATATATGTGTGTGTATGTATGCATGTGTGTGTGTGTTTGTGTGTGTCTATCTGTCTCTCATTCTCTCTCTCTCCCTCCCTCCGTCTCTCGCTCTCTCTCTCTCTTTCTCTCTCTCTCTTTCTCTCTCTCTTTCTCTCTCTCCTCTCTCTCTTTCTCTCTCTCTCTCTTTCTCTCTCTCTCTCTCTCTCTCTCTCTCTCTCTCTGTCTCTCTCTCTCTTACCCGATCTCATTTATTTTTTATTACAGCCCAAGGCCGAGGTACATTAAGTTAAATTGAGCGCGCGCGGGTGTTTGTATGTGTGTGTATGCGTGGTGTGTGTGTATGTGTGTGTGTGTGTGTGTATGGTGGTGATGTATGTGTGTGGTGTGTTGTGTGTGTGTGCGTGCGTGCGTGCGTGCGTGCTGTGTGTGTGTGTGTGTGTGGTGTGTCACAACAGACACGTGTTAATTCGTCACCATGCCCTTATCGGTGTGGTAGTACTCCAAACAATAGCGTACAAGTCATATCAGGTGTTTCAGTCACAACAGGCGCCTGCTACGTTTCCCCTTTTTCGCTGTGTCGTTTTCCTTACTTTTATTCTGGTGGTTGGTGTGCTGCCATGCTGAGAAGTCAAGGTCGGTAATTTGACTATTGGATGAGCCACACTTTCATTATTTTGTTCAAGTTTTGGGGTGTGTGTGTGGGGGGGAGGGGGGGGGTGGGCGAGGGGGGTTGGGGGGTTGGGCGGTTGGGGGCTGGTTGTAGCTTGTGATAGAGACTCGTGATTTCACGTCTCGAGTTCAATTACTGAACGTCAACATAACAATCGACTTGTTTTTTACTCATCCTTAATGCTCTGATATCATTCTGGTTGTGTCACAGCATCATAGGGTCAGTTTGCTGTTCCATATCGCAACCTTGTGACTGCAATGTTTTTTTTCTGGCTTAGCTGTTTGTATTTTTGTGCTAGCTGACTTACTTCCCCCGTGGGAATGCCGGGGGCTCTTTCAGTATGAATATTATCCCCACCTTCTGGAAATTCTGTGCTACAAATTTCCTCTTTTCTGTCACTCTCTTTGTTTCTGCCTTATTTCATAACTTTCTGTCATTTCTTGCTATCATTTTTCTGCCTTGCTGGTCCATTTCACCTGTATGTGTTCGATCAAGTCTTACGTACTTTTTTCTTAGGATTGCTAATTGGGTACATGTATTGAGTGCATTTTAGGCTCTTTTGAGGTGAGATATGCGGAAAGCAATTTCAGGTAATTTATGCCCATTTTTAATTATTTTGGTGTTGGTATGCTTAAAATTTATTCAGGTGTGTTTTTTAATCCCCTGTGCGATAAATTGAACGAAGTGGTCAACGCCAGGGGCATGTCCTTAGATTATGTGCGCGAATGCATTGAATGTGTACTTAATTTTTTTTTTTTCCTGTTGAAGTTTATACGTTTTGAAACGGTTATAGCCCTGATATGGCTCTATGATGTCGGCTGGGCTTTAAACACAATAACGATAAAAATTATTCATTTTTATCTTTTTTTTGGGGGGGGGGGGGGGGGGTGGGGTGGGAGGAGGCTGACTGCATCTTGTGATACAGCCATAGATTCATAATTTCGCGTCCAGTGTTCAATCACTGAACTTCAACATCAAAATCAGCGTTGTTTGCTACTCATCCTTAATGCTCTGATGTCATTCTGGTAGTGTCAAGATAATGAACATATCGTAGAAGAACTTGACACCACCAGAAAATATACTACAAACATCGGCAAGAAAACGGACCTCATGGCAATCATTTTCAAACGGGGGAAAAAAACAGAGGCAAAAAAGAAAGAAGAAAGGCAGACCTCCAATCTCATACATCGAGAACATAACCAACATCAGCGGCCTACATTTCAAGAAATGCCACAAAAGTCAAGACAGAGCGGCCTGAAGGGAGATGGTGGTGTTAAAATGTGCATCGGCCAATACTGACCGGTGACGCCTACAGGTGAGGACAGGTGAGACAGGTGAGTGTCAAGGCATCATGGGTTCAGTTTCCTTCCTCATGTCACAACCTTGCATGTGCAATGTTGTTCTCTCTCTCTCTCTCTCCTCTTCTCTCTCTCTCTCTCTTTTTTCTGCTGTTGTAATTTGTACTTCTAACTTACCAGCAGAGCCACTTTTCTCGACTACAGAGGGATTCAGAACAATTCCAGCATATATCTCACGACGGACGGTCACTGCCTTCCTTATGCCCACCCATTGATAAGTGGTGCCGATTTTAAAATTTCCGATCCCATCTTAGAGGGTGGGAGATGTACTTGTAGCGACAAGGGACAGATTCGTATGTAGGGCCGTGATTGCCGACGCCATGCATCATCATCATCATCATCATCATCATCGTCATCGTCATCGTCATCGTCATCGTCGTCGTCGTCGTCGTCGTCGTCGTCGTCGTCGCCGTCGTCGTCGTCGTCGTCGTCTTCATCATCATTCTTCTTCTTTTTTCCCTTCTTCTTCTTCTTAGTAGTAGTAGTAGTAGTAGTAGTAGTAGTAGTAGTAGTAGTAGTAGTAGTAGTAGTAGTAGTAGTAGTAGTATCACTGAATTTTAATATTGTTACTATTGTTATTGTTATTATCGTTATTGTTTTCATTATTATTGTATCGTTATTATTATCATTATTATTAGTATTATTACTATTATATTATTATTAATAATGATATTATTATTATTAATTATCATTATTATCGTTCGGGTGCGTACCGATTTTTTTCCAAGTGTGATGAATTGCTCTTGACTAAAGTCCAAACATGTGATACGTAGCTTATCGTTGTTAAAACGAGTAGCTTACAAGTCATTTGGGATTTTATTTTTGTTTT
>JAPXFY010000021.1:53675470-53685470 GCA_030674185.1 Monoplex corrugatus
GTGTGTGTGTGTGTTTGTGTGTGTGTGTGTGTGTGACTGGTTTCCAAGCAGAACTTAAACGTGACTTCATCATATGATGTGACTTGGGAAAAGCGCGTGCTACTTCTTTATATCTGTTCCTGATTAGTCGGCCATTGGAAGTGTCATGTCACGAGACGGAAATATGATACAGCAGATTCAGTGAAGATTTTATTTCGTGATGTTACTCCGGAAAACAATTCAGTGTCTTTAACTTGACGTACTCTGAACATAGTGTGGCCCATTGGTTCAGTTCTTGGAGCGCCATACTCATAATGCAGGGTGTGTGGATTGAGTATTCTGGTAGGTCACTTCTTTATTTTCCTTTGTTTTTTCTTTGTTCTTTTTTAACGATCACATGGCATCAGTGGTGTTGTGAACATGGAATTCATTTTGAGCGCGGAGACTATCTATCTATCTATCTATATCTATCTATCTATCTATCTATCTATCTATCTATCTATCTATCTATCTATCTATCTATCCATCTATCTATCTATCTATCTATCTATCTATCTATCTAGCTGTCTGTCTATCTGTCTGTCTATCTATTTATCTATCTGTATGTCTGTATCTGTCTGTCTATCTATTTATCTGTCTGTCTCTATGTCTATTTGTCTGTCTTTCTTTCTATCTGTCTATCTGTCTATATATCTATTACCTATCTATCTGTCGGTCTGTCTGTCTATCTGTCTGTCTGTCTATCTATATATCTATCTATCTATCTATCTATCTATCTATCTATCTATATACATATATATATACATGTATAAATATAAATTCATAGAAGTAATATATACATATATATATATATATATATACATATATTATCTCTTTTTCTTTTTCTTTTCTTTTTGTTGAGAAATTGAAACTGGAACTGGAACTGGAACTGACTGACATAGACAAAAATGTTTTTTAGTTAAATCTTTAAATGGGCATAACATTTCTTATTTGTGACATACTGACTGATGTGATTTTTAAAATGGTATTTTGTTTTTTTTTGTTTTGTTTCTTTTACTATGCGACTTGCAAAACAAGTGTCACCGACTGCGTTCAAACAGGAAACAGAAAAACAGGAAGGTAGAAGTACAACGCGTGTTTGACATAACATTAGAACGCGAAATCGCTGACAAAGGCCAGTTGACCAAAAAGGAACCTGTCTTGTCTTGTTACATCAATACACGTTCTGATTCTATTTTCGTGTGTGTGTGTGTGTGTGTGTGTGTGTGGTGTGTGTGTGTGTGTGTGTGTGTGTGTGTGTGTGTGTGTGTGTGTGTGTGTGTGTGTCCTGTGTTCCTTCGGACTTGCATTGTGACTGAGGACAGAGAGGGAGGGAGATGTACTTGCAGTGTCAAGGGATAGATTCGAATGGAAGGCCATGATCACCAACGCCATGCGGCAGGGCACATGTTGATGATGATATGTGGCTTTCGTTAAAGGCATGTTGATATACTGTTATGCTGAACTTCAGATTTGAGTCTGTACAACGGAATATGTCGACAAACTCTTGTCTCTTAACCCTTTGATTTTTGCGCCCTGTCCACCAGCATCCTGCATTGTCAACCATGCCAGCAGAGCAAAAAATTTCCCTTTAACTCCCACCTCCTATCCCCCCCGCTTCCTGCAAGAAGCTGGTGGATTGGGTGATGGAGTGAAAGAGTTAAGTTTTTGCTGCTGGTGGTGGTTAGGGTGAGGCAGTCAAAGGGTTAAGTGTTTTGCAGTTGGTGGTGGTTAGGGTGAGGCAGTCCAAGAGTTATGTTTTTGCAGTTGGTGGTGGTTAGGGTGAGGCAATCAAAGAGTTAATTTTTTTTGCTGTTGGTGGTGGTTAGGGTGAGGCAGTCAAAGAGTTAATTTTTTTGCAGTTGGTGGCTTAGATGTGGGAGTCAAAGGGTTAAGGACAACACAACATGCAGTTTGTCCATTTCGTAATCCAGCGGCCGGGTTTGCTCAGTTGGTTTGCGTGGGCATGGTGATAACGCAAGAATTGTGGGTTCGACTCCGAGGCTCTTGGGCCACGGGATTTTATAACAAAGCAGTTGGTTTGTGCGATAGTGTAATATCGCAAGAATTGTGGGGTTTGACTCCCAGGCGCTGGGGCCACGGAGTTTTGCAACAAAACTGTCTGTAAAAAGCCGTGGACGCCAGATCTGATGTCAGGAGTTCAATCCTAACCTGTAACGTTGGGGTGGCCTGTTGGCTGTCTGTTTTAATGCTCCAGTCATTCTGGTGTTGCCAGCTTCAGTTCTGATAGGCTCTGTCCCTCCCCTGATCTCCATTCTGGTTCCCTCCTTCGCATTTCAAGACATTCCATGGTGTTTTGGCTTGGAATATTGAGTCTGCCAGGTAACTGCTGAATCTTGAGTCTGTCAGGTAATTTCTGAATGTTGAGTCTGCCGGGTAACTGCTGAATATGAGTGTGCCAGGTAACTGCTGAATATTGAGTCTGCCGGGTAACTGCTGAATCTTGAGTCTGCCAGGTAACTGCTGAATGTTGAATCTGCCAGGTAACTGCTGAATGTTGAGTCTGCCAGGTAACTGCTGAATCTTGAGTCTGCCAGGTAATTTCTGAATGTTGAGTCTGCCAGGTAACTGTTGAATATTGAGTCTGCCAGGTTAAACTGTTGAATATTGAGTCTGCCAGGTAATTGCTGAATACTTGATTCTAAGAATACATAACTGTTGAATGACCAAATTTGAATAACAGTCAATACGTCAACACAAAGTTCATGAAAAAAGTAATAACAGATCAAAGCATGAAATTATAACGTCTGCATTATCCCCAACATTACCCTTATGGGCACCCCAAGGTTTTATGTTGTATTGAAGTGTTTCCACATATGCGGCAAACCATTGTCATAAACTGCTTGTACTGGTGCAGTTCCCAGATGATTAACACCACCCCTCCCCCCCCCCACCCCACCCCCCGTGTGGGAATGCCGAGGCCTCTTTCAGTATAAATATACCCACCTTCTTGGAAATCTGTGCCAGAAATTTCCTCTTTTCTGTCACTCTCTTTGTTTCTGCTTGTTCCTTTGCCTTCTGCCATTTCTTCCTATCATTTTCTGCTTCCTGGTCCATTCACCTGTATGTGTTCAATAAAGTCTTATGTACTTTTTCTTAGGATTGGTAATTGGGTACATGTATTAAGTGCATGTTTGGCTCTGGGAAATGAGATACGCTGAAGCAATTTTAGGTAATTTTTGCCCGTTCTTATATGTTTTGGTGTCCGTAGGTGTGCATAAATTTGTGTTCAGGTGCGTTTTTTTTAAATCCCCTGAGCGATAAATTGTTTGGAGTGGTCAACGCCAGGGGTATGTCCGTAGACTATGCATTGATATGTGTACTTTTGTGTACTTAATTTTCTTTCTTTTTCCTGTTGAAGTTTTGAAACTGTTATAGCCCTGATATGACTACGCAGTTGGCTGGGCTTTAAACAACAATAATAACAGTAACAGTAACCTAAAGCTACCAGCCCCACCTACCCAATGCGGCAGGTTTCAGTTTCAGTTTCAGTTACAGTTTCTCAAGATAACGTCTCCGCGTTTGGAATAAATTACATATGCACTAACGTCACAGGTGCCATGTGATGGAGAAGATCCAAAACGATCACGGCACAAGCCTTAAGCCTGCATGCACCTAAACCCACGAGATGGCCAGGTCCTGAGGTTCTACCTAGATAGTTTCATGACCCTGGAGTCGTAGGGGAGTGAGGTGGCAGAGACCTCAACTTTTCCCTGGGCCAGCACCACGAGGGCAGCGCCCATCCCCTCTCCCTCGCTTCGAATTCATATTCATAGCCACATTTCTTTTTACCAAGACTTCAGAAAGGCAAGAAGATTAATTGGTCTTCAAGGGATGGAACCTGGGAAACCAGCCTATCTCTTTAATGTTTTATACCAAGTCGTCTGGGCAATGCCCTGCTCTTCACCATTTTCAAATGCTGTGGGATCTTTAGCTTGCGCAGCCAGTAGGCACACAGGTGCGACTCGTTTTTTCGTCCCCTTGCGAAGGACTAGACGTTCAGTTCGATTTTCCGGTCAAACTAAGGAGAAAAGTGGAAGCCTCTACGGGGAGCGAACCTGGAACTTTGAGTTCAGTGATTGGCATGGAGAACGTCTGAACCATTCTGCCACTCTTCCCCAGGTTGCACTGGGTTACACTTTATCAGTAGCAGGAAAACCCTGACCTGACACCATTTATTGGCTGCCCACTGTTTTACACTGATTTCCCACGCGCGTGGCAATTCCACTGAGTCACACACAAATTACCTGTATCATTCTAACAATTCCCGGGTAAATCGGCTTAACGTCCGCTGCTATCATTTACTCCTGATACGTGTTATTCTCAACAAGAGCTCTGAAGGCAACTCAATACTGTATACCAAAGTGCCGATTTCCCACGCGCGTGGCAATCCAGTTTGTCATAAACTAGTTGCCTGCATTGTTCTAATTCCCAGCAGGTGACTGAACATTATATCCGATGCGATCGGAAACCCCTTTCAGGAGCTGAGCCAGCCGAGGACGTAAGGAGCCTAAGGATTGGCTTGTTCACTATGTGGATCATCTTACCGCTACTAACATTACTACGACTGTGATTTGCATCAGTGTGTGTACAACCTTCTTTGTTTCTGTGCATGAAATCGGAAGGAGTGAGAAAGAAGGAAGAGCTTTATCGAGAGCATTAGACGGTATTGTGTGTGGTTGTGTGCCTACGTGACAACGTGGTGGTAGTTAAGTTAGTTTGTGCGTGCGTGTGTGTGTGTGTGTGTGTGTGTGTGTGTGTGTTGTGCGTGTGTGTGCTTTACGTACATAATGTAGGCCTGCCTATGTAGTAATGTGCATGGCGGTGACTCCCACAAAGCGCTGTGTGATTTGACTGTGTGCAGTTTGGTGTACGGAATACTATACAGCAACACTGTGACTACACTGGACTTTTCTCATCAGGTCAGTCTCGTTTAGCCTTACTTCTTGTTTGCTTATGATAAGATCTACATGTACGTACGCCTTCGAGCTTTACATTCACACACACACACACACACACACACATGTACACACACACACACACACACGCACACACAAACATACATACACACACACACACACACACACCACAGCCACACGCGCGCGCACACACACACACACACAACACACACACACGCGCGACACACACACACACACCACACCACACACACACACACAACACCACACACACACACACACACACACATCACACACACACCAGATGACAAGTTTTTGCTTTGCTAGCATGGCTGACATTACAGGATGCTGGTGGACAGGGTGCAGGGTTAAATCAACAACAAAACATATGAACGATTCTTCTACATGCATGGTTAGTACAGTACAAACCATGAATCAAAACATCAAAACAATCTGCAGGTCAGAATTCTTATCAACAACTTATCAAAGTAAAGAATTCGTATCTGTCGAAATCAAAGAACACGAACTAGTAGACAGCACTGTAATTACTTCGTATAGAAAATAAAGACTTGCATTAATGTCAACAGACCTTAGCCGACCCCTCGGATTATACAATACGCCTGTGTCAACATGTCATATGTGGCCTTACACAGATTGTCTAATACATGTTAAGCTCTGTTCATCGTGCATTAACACCTTGACTCCCGCACCCTGGCAATGCAAACACTTAACCCTTTGAGTCCCTTACTTTATCCACCAGCTTCCTGCTGGGAATTAGTGGACAGGGTGAGAGAATCAAAGTGTTATGCTTTTGCAGTAGGCGGATAGAGTGCAGGAGTCTAAGGGTTAATGCGACCTGTTATGAGGCAGAGGGGCATAGTTTGGTTGCTGGAGATACATATTTGCTGGTATCAATATTAACCCTTTGACTCCCACACCCTATCCACCAGCTGCAACAAAACTTTATCCTTTGACTCCCTCACCTTGTCCACCCACTTCCTTCAGGAAACTGGTGGAAAGGGTGATGGAGTCAAAGGATTAAAAGGGCATAGAATTTCCTTTTCAAACATTTATGGATGAAGTTATCTCTAGGGAAGAAAAAAAAACAAGAGTTGTAGCCAATTGAAATGTCGTTTATCATATGTGATCCTTGTTTTGAGAAAATGGAGAACGTTTGAGAACACACAGTGTCAGAATTTTTTTTGCATCTTGAGTCTACGTGTCCATCCAAAGGATGAGCCTTTAAGACAATTCAATCCCAAAGACAAACAAGCAAACAAACAAACAAACAAAAAAAAAAAAAACAAACAACAAACAAACAAAACAAAACGAAACAAAAAGCAATCCTGACCCTGTTAAATCAACAACAACAAAACATATGAACGATTCTTCTACATGCATGGTTAGAACAAACCATGAATCTAAACATCAAAACACCTTAATTAAGGTCAGAACTCTTATCAACAACTTATCAAAGTTAAGAATTCGTATCTGTCGAAATCAAAGAACATGAACTAGAAGACAGCACTGTAATTACTTCGTATAGTGAGAAACAGAGAAAAAAAGGATATGCATTAATGTCAACAGACCTTAGGCGACCCCTCGGATTATACAATACGCTGTGTCAACATGTCATATGTGGCCTTACACTGATTGTCTGATACATGTTAAGCTCTATTCATCGTGCATTAACACCTTGACTCCCGCACCCTGGCAAAGCAAACACTTAACCCTTTGAGTCCCTTACTTTATCCACCAGCTTCCTGCTGGGAGTTAGTGGACAGTGTGAGAGAATAAAAGGGTTATGTTTTTACAGTTGGTGGATAGGTGGCAGGAATCAAAGAGTTAATGCAACCTGTTATGAGGCAGAAGGGCATAGTTTGGTTGCTGGAGATACATATTTGCTGGTATCAATATTCACCCTTTGACTCCCGCACCCTATCCACCAGCTGCAAAAACTTAATCCTTTGACTCCCTCACCCTGTCCACCCACTTCCTGTACGAAACTGGTGGAAAGAGTGATGGAGTCAAAGGGTTAAAAGGGCGTAGAATTTCCTTTCCAAACATTTATGGATGAAGTTATCTCTAGGGAAGAAAAAAACAAACAAAAGAGTTGTGGCCCATTGAAATGTCCTTTAAATTATGTAATCCTTGTTTTGAGAAAATGGAGGAGAAAGTTTGAGAACATGCAATGTTACTTTTCTTTAAGCATATTGAGTCTATGCGTCTATCCAAAGAATGAGCCTTTAAGACAATTCAATCCTAAAGACAAACAAACAAACAAACAAACAAACAAATAAACAAACAAACAAAACGAAACAAAAAGCAATCCTGACCCCATTAGATCAACAACAACAAAACATATGAACGATTCTTCAACATGCAAGATTAGAACAAACCATGAATCAAAACATCAAATCATCTTAAGGTCAGAACTCTTATCAACAACTTATAAAGTTAAGAATTCGTATCTGTCGAAATCAAAGAACACGAACTAGAAGACAGCACTGTAATTACTTCGTATAGAGAAAAAGAAAGAAAGAAAAGGGTATGCATTGATGTCAATATACCTTAGGTGACCCCTTGGATTATACAATACGCCTGTGTCAACATGTCATATCTGGCCTTACACAGATTGTCTGATTGTCCCGCACCCTGTCCACCAGCATCCCGCATTGTCAATTATGCTGGCAATGCAAATACGAAACCCTTTGAGTCCATTACCCTATCCACCAGCTTCCTGCAGGGAGTTGGTAGGTAGGGTGAGAGAATCAAAGGGTTAAGTTTTTGCAGTTGGTGGATAGGTGGCAGGAATCAAAGGGTTAATGCAACCTGTTATGAAGCAGAGAGGCATAGTTTGATTGTTGGAGATATGTATTTGTTGGTGTTAACATTACGCCTTTGATTCCCGCACTTCATCTACCAGCTGCAAAAAAAAAAAAAAAAATATTCCATTGACTCACTCACCCTGTCCACCAACTTTCTACGGGGAGGTGGTAGACAGAGTGATGGAGTCAAAGGGTTAAAAGGCATGGAATTTCCTTTCCAAACACATATGGATGAAATCACTAGGGGAAAAATCAACTAGGAGTTGTGGTTCATTGAAATGCCATTCATCAGTATGTTATCCTTGTTTTGAGAAGACGTAGAAGAAAGTTTGAGAAGATGCATTGTCAGGTTTTCTTTAGCATTTTGAGTCCACGCGTCTATCCAAAGAACCATTGAGCCCATAAGACAACTAAATCATAAAGAAACAAACAAAACGAAAACAAAAACAAATCCTGACCCTGTTAGATCAACAACAACAAAACATATGAACGATTCCTCTACATGCATGGTTAGAACAAACCATGAATCAAAACATCAAAACACCTTAAGGTCAGAACTCTTATCAACAACTTACCAAAGTTAAAAATTCGTATCTGTCGAAATCAAAGAACACGAATTAGAAGACAGACGGCACTGTAATTACTTCGTATAGAAAAATAGACACGCATTAATGTACAAGACCTTAGGCGACCCCTCGGATTATACATACAAAACATGTGTGTCAACATGTCATATGTGGCCTTATACAGATTGCCTGACATGTTTAGCTCTGTTAATCATGCATTAACATATTTTGACTCCCGCCACCTGTCCACCAGCATCCCACAAAGCAAAGTATAAAAATTTCACCCTTTGACTCCTCTTACCTATCCACCAGCTTCCTGCAGTGAGTTGGTGGGTAGGGTGAGAGAATCAAAGGGTTAAGTTTTTGCTAGTTGGCGGATAGAGTGCAGGAGTCTAAGGGTTAATGTAACCTGTTATTAGGCAGAGAGGCATAGTTTGGTTGTTGGAGATACGTATTTGCTGGTATCAACATTAACCCTTTGACTCCCGCAGCCTATCCACCAGCTGCCAAAACTTAACCCTTTGACTCCCTCACCCTGTCCACCCACTTCCTGCAGGAAACATTGACTCTATGACTTCCGCACTCTATCTCCCAGCTTAAAAAACAAAAAAACAAAAAAAAAAAAACTATGACTCCTTCACCCTGTCCACCAACTTTCTACGGGAAGCTGGTGGGCAGGGTAAGGCAATCAAAGGATTAAAAAGGCGTAGGGATGAAGTAGTCTCCAGGAGAGAAAAACAAAAGAGTTGTGGCCCTTTGAAATGTCCTTTATCATACTGTAATCCTTGTTTTGAGAAAACGGAGGAGAAAGTTTGAGAACATGCAGTGTTAGGTTTTCTTCAGCACCCACTGCGAATGCTTTCTAGTGAATTCGGCTGTGTGGGTCATCTTGAATTCTCTCTCTCTCTCTGTTTCTTTTTCTCTCTCTCTCTTTCTTTCTCTGTTTCTCTCTCTCTCTCTTCTCTCTCTCTCTTTCTCTTTTTTTCTCTCTATCTCTCTCATTCTTTCTTTCTCTCTCTCTCTCTCTCTCCTTCTCTTTCTTTCTCTTCCTCTCTTTCTCTTTCTTTCTCTCTTTCTCTTTCTCTCTCTATCTTTCTCTTGAATTACTGCCTGCAACGTTTGAGAGTTGATTTTTTAAGCTTCAAACACACACGCGCGCGCGCGCGCGCGCAAACCCACACAACACACACACACACACACACACACACCACACGACGCTCACACAAACACACACTATCTGTATATATATATATATATATATATATATATATATATGTATCTCACACACACATGCACACACACACACACACACACACACACACACACACACACACACACACACCCACCTCTCTCTCTCTCTCTCTCTCACGCACACACACATGCACACACAGACACAGACATAATGTACATGCACATACACACTCTTTCTGTCTGTCTGTTTCTGTCTCCCCCTCTCTGTCCCTCTCCCTCCCCACTCACACACACACACACACACACACACACACACACACACACACACACATTCAAGTGTGACGTGTTTTACAGTAGGGAGTACACTTTTGACTGACCCGGGGAAGTAGAAACATACGTTAAGTGTCAACCTGTAATGTATGACCTTGTTCAGATTTCTCTATAGGACCACACAAACTGT
>JAPXFY010000021.1:53692970-53702970 GCA_030674185.1 Monoplex corrugatus
TATGTCTGTTGTGGTCCAACTGACATTGGCAAAATAACAAAACAAATAACGTGTAATCTGCATGGCATAATATTGTTCGTTAGTTATTTCTTTTAACTTCAGATAATAACAATGATAATAATGACAATGATGATGATGATGATGATAATGATGATGATGATGACAAATAATATCAACAATAATAACTATACTAGTATTGATAGTTCTAGTAGTAGTAGTATACTAGTACCGACAGTAGTAGCACCAGCAGCAGTAGTAGTAGTAGTAGTAGTAGTAGTAGTAGTAGTAGTAGTAGTAGTAGTAGTAGTAGTAGCAGTAGTAGCAGCAGCAGAAGCTGCAGCAGCAGCATGATAATATTAGTAATGATGAATGAGGGAAAAAGAAAAAGGGGCGTTAAGAAAGTGGTGGGGGCCGACATCTTTTTAGTTTCGAATGAATTGTAGAATGTGATGTAATCATCATGTTTTGTGATAATGATACGTGTTTGGCAGTTTTGCTTGTTCTTTTGTTGTGTGTTGATCTTGTATATTTCATTCTATTTTATATCATATTGTTAGTTATATATTTGTATGGAAACTATTACCATGCCTTTATGATCCATTTCAGACCTGATATTTCACAAAATCAGCGACAATTAACGAAAGTATCCAACGTTCTGACACACAGCCATACAACAACGACGATATCACGAACACAAAACAAAACAAAACAAAAAAAAAGCAATAAGCCACTCCTCCATCCTGCAAGATAGTTGTCTAAATAAACATCTGCAATCTTCTCACCTACCTTCACTCCTCTCTGACTGTTAAGACACACGAACCCAACACGGTGTCTGTGTGAACTGTCAAGATGACTATTTGCCCACAAGCACTGCTGGCCGTTTTCGATTTCCTGTCGTGTGCTTAGTTGTAGCATTTGTTTGTTTTGTGTCGTGTGCTGAAGACCCGTGGAAGTCCTTCTCCGCTAGTATAGAGAGAAAAGTGGAATTAAGAGTGTGATAGCGCACATGTAGAATAACTAAGGACTTGAGCTATAGTTTGAGTTGCATTAGTTACGTATAGTCCCCCGTTGGGTTGCCGGGGGTCTTTTAGTATAAATAGTATCCCCACTTTCTGGAAATTCCGTGCTAGAAATTTCCTCTTTTCTGTCACTCTCTTTGTTTCTACCTTGTTGCTTTGCTTTCTGTCATTTCTACTTATTTTCTGCCTTAATGGTCCATTCACCTGTATGTGTTCGATAAAGTCTTACGTACTTTTTCTTCGGATTGATAATTGGGTACATGTATTAAGTGTATTTTTGGTTCTAAGGAGGTGAGATATTCGGAAGCAATTTTAGGTAATTTATGCCTGTTTTTATATATGTTTTGGTATCCTTATGTATGTATGCTTATATATGATTTCAGGTGTGTTTTTTTTTAATCTCTCCTGTGCGATAAATCGGACGGAATGGTCCTACGCCGGGGGCATGTCCTTAGATTATGTGCGCGAATGCATTGATATGTATACTGAATTTTCTTTTCTTTTTTTTATCTGTTGAAGTTTCGTGTGTTTTGAAGCGGTTAAAGCCCTGGTATGGCTCTGCGCAGTCGGCTGGGCTTTAAACAAAAATAAAAGAAAAAGAAAAGTTACTTATAGGGAAACTCAACTTACGGTGGTATTTAGATAGGTCTACGGTCATGTGAGTAACAGGATAAGATAGTTTTAATATTGGGGAAAAAAAAGGAAACTTGACAGTTGAATAGTATCTTATAAACATTTTTAAAGGTCATCGCCAGTACACCAGTTTGGCTCGTGCTCGCCTTTGCCTCTTCTCCCCTTCCCTTTCCTCCCTTTTTTCTTTCTTTCTTTCTTTCTTTTTTCTTTCTTTCTTTCTTTCTTTTTTTCTTTCTTTTTTCTTCTTTCTTTCTTTTTCTTTCTTTTCTTTCTTTCTTTCTTTTCTTTCTTTCTTTTCTTCTCTTTTTCTTTCTTCTTCTTTCTTTTTCTTTCTTTTCTTTCTTTCTTTTTTCTTTCTTTCTTTCTTTTCTTTTCTTTCTTCTTTCTTTCTTTCTCTTTTCTTCTTTTTTCTTTTTCTTCTTTCTTCTTTCTTTTCTTTCTTTCTTTCTTCCCTTTTTATTGAGACAATGGAAGCTGTGACAATTTTTTTGAATGCTATGATGTTTAGTGACGATGTGTATATTAATCATGATGCTATGGAGTTCCATCTGGTATCGATACTGTGTGACAAGACTGTACATAACGATTACTATCATAATAAATCCCAGTGTCAACCAGGCTTGAAGAGACAAGACACTGTGGTGTTGGTCAGGATAAATGAGCACCACTCTTGATAACACGTGTGTGTGGTCCCAGTCTTCCCAGTTAGCTCATAGCAAAAACATCCCTTCCTTCTATTTGATCTACAAGCGGCCAACGCCGTGAGTTGATTAATATGCGACTCATTCTGTGTTGGATGGTCACTCTATTCTGTTCCTTCACAGACATTAAGAAAACCGTTGCATGCGGTTTAGCGTTTCTTAATTTCTGATTCTTAGTGGTCCCACTGTCTGACCAAAATAACTCTTGCTTGACTCATCACAGGAAAAGAAAAGGAAAAAAGAAAAAAAAAAGAAAAAAAAAAAAAGAGAAAAAAAAGGAAACCAGTTCCTCGTAATTGTGTGTAATTTTAGTTGACAAAGGAAGTCTTCAGAATCGGCTGACTTCTCTGACAGAACGTAGTGTGGTTTACTAAGCGTCGGTTTTGGGACATTCTTTCCGCTCAGTCTTCCTTTCGCCTCCCCCCCTTGATATCTATTCCGCCTTCTGATTTCTACTTCCGGTTATGCATGTAGCTTTCTGCATTTTTTGCGTGGAAAACATGCTGTTTAGTTGTTGTTGATGTTTGTTTTTGTTATGTTGATTTTGTTGTTGTCGTTCCCCTTCTTCTTCTTCCTTTTCCTCTTCCTCTTTCTCCTCCTCTTCTCGTATGCACACGAATCTGTTTATTTTTTCTATATTTTGTTTACATTTTCCCCAAACTTCAAAGTTTAAGTTCATACTTTAACATTTTGAAACGTAATGGAACGTACAAAAGTGCAGAAAACAAAACCGAAAGCACATGCATTTTCAACTCGTGAAATACTTGTTTTAATGGTGTTATGCATATTCTATAAATAAAAAAGCTGAATCAACCCTCCAGCTAATTGTTGAGGAATGGAGACAGAGGGGAAGACAGAAAAGTAGAATGGACTGAGAATGTTTGGGAATGTACAGAGAAACCATTTGCAGAGACCCAGGCTTTGGTACACAGCTGGCGTAGCTGGAAGAATCTGGTGAACATTTCTTTACAGCGGCGTCCTGTAACTATTAATAGATTGAGGGAAAAGAAAAAGAAGAAGAGCACAAATAAACAAAATAAACAAAACATACTGTAGATATTAATGCTACATATGAATAGCGAGACAACGAAAGTAATAAGACCGATGCTTGTTCCGTATTGTTCGTCTGACTATAATCATTTGTTTTCTGTATGTACATTGTTCAATCCTAGAGAGAGCTTTTCTTATTTTTTGTACTAATCTTATTATCTCATTTCCACTCCTTCCTTGTTCTAGAATACGTTGATAATGAAATTTCCAAACCAAAATGTAAAGAGAGTGGTTCATACCGCCTATTATGATGATGATGATGATGATGATGATGATGATGATGATGTGACGACGACGATGACAACGACGGCGACGATGATGATGATGATAATGATGATGATGATGATGATGAACGACGAAGACGGCGATGATGATGATGACGACGACGACGACGACGACGATGATGATGATGATGATGATGATGATGATGATGATGATGATGATGATGAAGGACTCTCCAATCGATCCGACAGATGGATAGGCCTGTGACCCTTTACCGCTTAGTGTGTATTTCCGTGTCAGATACAAAGCCGATTCTAGAAACACATTTTGTTCATCAGCTGGCGCTTCATAGGGAGGGGTCAGGCGGCCTTGGGTTCTATTTCCGCCAGTTCCTCTTCTGTTGAACAGTAGTTGTTCTGTGCTTTTCATATGTCATTGTGAGCTGCGTGCACTGCTGTCGCCTAATCACTATATCCTTGGTCCATGTCTTTGTACATGAGCATCCTTGGGATTCGGTTGTCTTCTGCACACAGAGAACGAACTTATGGAAACTGAGGTGACACCTACCAGTATGATTGCAGCGTTAAACCGGGCAGTGAAAAGATTAATATTTTTCATGCTCGGACTGGAATTGAACTTGAGACCTGAGATGTTTTGTCATTGTCATTTTTGTTTAAAGCCCAGCCGACTGCGTAGAGCCATATCAGGGCTATACCGTTTCAAAAACATACACAATACTTTCATCGGGGTAAAAAAAGGAGAAGAACATTAAGTACACACTGTCAATACATTTGCGCACATGATCTAAGGAAATGTCCCTGGCGTTGACCATTCCGTTCAATTTATCGCATAAGGGATTTAAAAAGAAACATACATGAGCACAAATTTAAACATAACTAAGGACACTAAAACATGTACAAAAAGGGCCTAAATGACTTAAAATTGCTTCCGCATGTCTCATTTCCCTGGAGCTAAAAATGCACTTAATACATGTACCCAATCATTAATCCTAAGAAAAAGTATGCGAGACTTTATCGAACATATACAGGTGAACGGACCAGCAAGACAGAAATTGAAAAGAAGAAATGACAGAAAGTAAAGGAGAAGGAAGAAAGAAAGAAAGTGACAAAAAAAAAAAGACAAAAAAAAAAAGAAAAAGAGGAAGTTTCTAGTACAGACTTTCCGGAAGGTGGGGATACTATTTATACTGAAAGAGTCCCCGGCATCCCCATAGGGGGCCTCAGATCTTGAATCCACGGCTGTATTACAAGATCCAACAAGCCCGCTATGTTTCCTTTGTTTTGTTTTGTTTTACTTCTTAAATGTCTGTGAGCTATGGAACGATGTGCCTTAACCCTTTGACTCCTGCACCCTGTCAACAAAGCATCTTCCATTGGCAACCCATGCTAGCGAAGCAAACACTTAACCCTTTGATTCCCTCACCCTATCCACCAGCTTCCTGCAGGAAGCTGGTGGATACGGTGAGGGAATCAAAGAGTTAAGTTTCTGCAGTTGGTGGATAGGATGCGTGAGTCAAAGGGTCAATCATAGAAACGAGATCGTTATGAACAGTAACCTGACACAGTCTAAGCGAGCCTGCTGTAAACATGTGAAAAATGTACAGGTCATTGAAGCCTTTTAAGATTTGTCACGCACTTGACGTTAGAAACGAAAAACCAGCGGGGGAATATGCCTTTTACCCGGAGTATCTGGAGATTTATGGCTGTTAAAGTAAAGAGGCTGGATTAGTATGGGATTATCACTGTACCCGGTGACTCCTTTGTGTGACTTTTCGATCGACACTGGGATCTTTCTGTTCAAATTTGCTAGAGTCTCCCCCCCCCCCCTCCGCCTGCTCCTCCACATCCAGTTCAATGTCAGCACCAAGATGACACTGCATGTAGAGCTGTGTAACTCCCTTCTTCTTTACGGATCAGAACACTGGACGTTGACAGAAAGCGAATTACCAAGTTACAGCCTTCCTCCATCATCTCTCAACAACAGCTAACTGTTACTGCTATTTTGGTTTAAAGCCCAGCCGACTGTGTAGAGCCATATCAGGGCTATAACCGTTTTTAAAACATATACAATACTTCAACAGGAAAAATAAAAAAGGGAACGAAAAGCAAGTACACATATCAATGCATTCGTGTACATAATCTAGGGAAAGTCCCCTGGCGTTGACCACTCCGCCCACTTTATCGCAGAGGGGATTAAAAATACAAATACAAATTGAAGTATAACTGAATACAAATTGAAGTATAACTAAGGACACTAAAACATATATAAAAACAGGTCTAAAGTACCTAACATTGCTTTGGCATATTTCATTTCCCTAGAGACAAAAATGTGCCACTTAATTCATGTACCCAATTATCAAACCTAAGAGAAACGTACTCTGCCAACCCATTGCAGTTAGGAGAGAGCACGGGCACTGTTTACCAGAAACACGACTAACCAGAGGTAAAGCTAAGAACACATGGCAACGACCAACAGAAGGAGACCTCAAGACCCTGAGGCTTCTGATCTGGTTACGTTTCTACCTGGACACCCACCTCATGTGATATGGCCGACGGGGATGACCATCCCAGGGAAGTGGCAGAAGAGGGACTTATCTAATCCTATACTGACACCACCAGAACAATAATGATGTTGAGATGGGACAGTGAGAAGGCCAGTTTTAATATAGCACACCCTGGGATTCAAACCCACAACCATTTGCCTGTAAATCCGACGCTCTGAATAACTGAGTAACTGGGGCCTTGAGACGTGCCTTGTTTACCGTATAAAAGCCGGCCTAGAACAGATAGGAGTGGAAAATCTTCGTTGCTGTCGCACATGGAAATAATGGGCAGTTGGTGAAGTGACAGGTCGAAGAGACACCTGGCTACTACTGTCCGCGGTGGCCCCTTTGTGTCTTTGAGATCAGCACTGTGATCTTAATGTGCTGGTCGACTGAATGGTTGAGTTAATTGGTCTGAGAACATGTTGGACCCTGTGTGCTTTGAGAACCTTCAGATTCGATTCGGACGGAGTGTAATGGGTGGATGGGTTTATGACATAATGGACTGTTCCACTCATGAAATATGGAGTGTGTGTGTGTGTGTGGGGGGGGGTGTTGTTGTTGTTGTAGTTTGTTGCCGTTGTTGCTGTTGTTGTTTTTGATGATAGTGATAATGTACACATATACACACAGTAAGATACACACACGCACACACGCTCTCTCTCTCTCTCTCTCTCTCTCTCTCTCTCTCTCTGTGTCTCTGTCTCTGTCTCTCTCTCTCTCTCTAACACACACACAGAGGCACACACACACACACACACATACACACACACTCTCTCTCTGTGTCTCTCTGTCTCTCACACACAGACACATACACACAGACACATACACACAGACACACAGAGACACACACACAGACACAAACGACAGACAGACAGACACACACACACACACACACACACACACACACACACACACACACACACACACAGAGATACACCCACACACACTCACACACCAAAGAACATTTTCAATATATCTTCCATCAGCAAGACAGACAAACCTTTCCCTATCTGTGGGCTTAAGACTGCTATCTGCAGGCGTTCTCTCTGAATCTTATTTTGATATCATAAACTGCTTTTAATCAGGGTTATGCTAAGCACGCAGCTTTCCCCATGCATCGCTACATGTCACAAGCTTAATTACCTTCCTGACTCAGGCTTGTAAGGTTTATTGCTGTGCAAATTCCATGCTGTGTCACATTGCTTGCTTTATACATTGTGTATAATCCCACATCGTAACATTTATTGCTTTGTAAATCACATGTTTCGTAATATTTCTTGCTTTGTAAATTTGTTGTTTTGTAATATTTCTTGATTTGTACATTTGTTGTTTCATAACATGTCTTGTATACAACGTTCTTCTTTTGTAACATTTTTTTTTTTGCCTTGCACATTTGTTGTTGTAAGATTTGCTGCTTTGTACATTTCTTGTTTCGTAATATTTTTTTTTCTTTTGTAAATTTGTTTCGTAACAAAATTGCCGACCCTGTCTATCTTCATCCACTCCATTAAGTCCGTCCAATATTTTTTTCCCTGCGTCTATCTGGTGTTCTTTCCCCCTCCAGCTTTCCTGTTGTGACTAGGTGCTCTTATTTCTATTTGCCTCATAAATGTTACTTGTTATTTTTGTCCAAGCCTTTTTTCATTAATATTCTTTTTGAGGTTGCCTCTTTCAAGACTGTCTTGTTTGTTTTCTATGCTGTCCATGGAACTTTCAACATTCTTCTCAGAAACCACATTTTAGCTGCCCCAATCTTGTTCTGACTTTGCGTGTTGCATGTCTTTCGTGTACACTTGTCAAAAGGCCAGTGACCAATACTTGGGCCTGTCTTGTTGTGTTTATGAAATACGCGTTCTGATTCTATTTCAGCTTTTCTGGTTGTTACGAGGGAGTCAAAACGTAATGCCTTTTTATTTATATCAGACGAAGTTTTTGATAAAATTACCTGAAATGTTGCTCAGTTACAAATGATTATAACTGTTATGGATTGACGTGGCTTAAAGCAAAATCCGACGAGTGAGACCCAAATTGCAAATCGATAATGTCCTCCTGCATGACAATGCTCGACCACACACAAGCATCAGGACAAGGGAGACAATCGCCTCATTCGGGTGGACAGCTTTACGACATCCCCCACACTCACCAGACTTAGCGCCTTCAGACTATCATCTCTTTGGCCCCATGAAAGAGGGTTTGAGAGGCAAACATTATGCCAGTGACGAGGAAGTGAAAACTGCAGTGAAGACGTGGCTCCAAGCGCAGTCAACAGAAGTTTACGAGGCAGGGATACATGCCCTCATTCGAAGGTGGAACATTGTTATCATGAGAAACGGTGACTACGTTGTGAAGTAGGGATGTCATCCCCAGAGGTCCAGCTTCATTTTGATGTATGATACATGTTCCTGTGTGGGTAATTGTTCCTGTACTAAAGAAAAAGGCATTACGTTTTGACTCACCCTCGTATTTACATGAACACTGGCAGGCACTTTGGTCTGGAATTGTACTTTTTCCAGCATTTAACTCTTTGACTCCCACACCCTGTCCTCCAGCATCCTGCATTGCATGCGATGCCAGCAAAGCAAAAACTTAACTCTTTCTGTACGTTAAGGGTTTTCAGACTGGACATAGGGTTCATCTGCGACCTATTTTGGAACAAGGGGTAAGGTCAGTAAAACATTTGTAGATATGTTTGTGTTCAACATAGAACAAAAAGGTTGGTATTGGGTTGTGCAGAATTGAATTGTAAACAAAGTGCAGGTAAAAAAAAGTCATGATAATTTTCATTATGATGTAAAAGAAACAGAACGGGAGAGGCGCGGTCTCTTTGCAGCACAAGGCCCTTCACGATCGTCAACACTCGTTTCTTCTGACTCTGCACTTGATGCACTCTCAACAAAGCTATCATCACTGTCACTGGCAGCTATTTCATCATCACTTTTGTCAAAAAATTCTGAAAAAGTGCGACAGCCTGAGCAGCAGTGAGCCTAACAGAACGCCGACTGCCTGATACCATGACAACTCGACTTACGAAACTGAAAACATTTCAACAAACGAGGTGTACACACAAAGAAAACACGTGGAAGAATGGCTGAAAAGGAAGAGGAAGTATCCGACTGTCGTTATCTGCTGTCGTGCGGTTGTATGTCGTTAAATGGGGAACAACCGAAAGCAGAAAGTGACGAACCGCTGTGATCGGCTCGGCGGCCATTTTGAAATTCAGCTGAGCCGATTACAGCGGCTCCTTGGACAGAAAGAGTTAACTCTTTGATTCTCTCACCCTTCCTTCAGGAAGCTGATGGATAGGGTGAGTGAATCACAGAGTTAAGTTTTTGCAGTTGGCGCATAGGGTGCTGGAATAAAAGAGTTAACAAATGCTTTGACGGCATTTATCTGCAATAAAAATCATCTCCCCAGCTGTCGGTAAATCACACCGTTTGCCAATTTATGTTTACGTAGCATGCAAAACAGAAAAGCCGGAGGGAAAGACAGCACAAGGTAGACCCGGGAGAAAATATTGGACAGACCTGCAGAGTGGCTGAGGACAGAGAGGGTGGGAGATGTATTTGTAGCGACAAGGGATAGATTCGTATGGAGGGCTGTGATCGCCAACGCCACGCGGCAGGGCACATGATGATGATGATGATGATGATGATGATGACGATGAGCACGCAAAAGTCTCTTACATCGACACACACAAAGAGATGCACTTGCTGAAACTGATGGAGTGCTGCAACACATTTGACATTCTCACAGCATTATGCAGAAAAATAATTATTTCGAGCTGGCGAGGAAACATGGGTGCGACGCGC
>JAPXFY010000021.1:53710470-53712970 GCA_030674185.1 Monoplex corrugatus
AAACACAGAAACCAAAACTTTGACAATCGAATTTGGTATTAAAAATGTCATTGTTCAGAATCCCTTCTATATGCACGTAGTAAACCTAAGATAGTGTAGACGAGTAACTCTATCGTAAAGGCTGTCCAAATCCGTCCTGGAAACTACGTTATTTTTTCCTCTTTTTTTTTTTATCTGTCGGCTTTCCCACCGTGGGGATGCCTGGCACTCTTTCAGGATAAATAGTAACCATACCTTCCAGAAATTCTGTTTTACAGATTGCCTCTTTTCTGTCACTCTCTTCGTTGCTGCCTCGTTCCTTTGCTTTCTCTCATTTCTTCCTATCATTTTCTGCCTTAATGGTCCATTCACATGTATGTGTTCGATAAAGTCTTACGTACTTTCTCTTAGGAATGATAATTGGGTACATATATTAAGTGCATTTTTGGCTCTAGGGAGGTGAAATATGCGGAAGCAATTTTAGGTAATTTATGCCCTTTTTTTATATATGTTTGGTGTCCTTTGGTATGCTTAAATTTGTATTCAGGTGGTTTTTTTTTTTAATCCCCTGTGCAATAAATTGGACGGAATGGTCAACGCCAGGGGCATGTCCTTAGATGTGCGCGAATGGATTGATATGTGTACTTAATTTTCTTTTCTTATTTTTTTCATGTTGAGGTTTTGTATGTTTTCAAGCGGTTATAGCCCTGACGTGGCTCTACGCAGTCGGCTGGGCTTTAAACAACAATAAAAATAAAAAGTGCAGTTTTGGCTCTAGGGAAATGATATATACAGAAAGAATTTAGGTGATTTAGTCCCGTTTTTTTATGTAATTATGTTTTAAGGTCCTGAATTATGTTTAATTTTGTATTGAGGTATGTTTCTGTGTGATAAATTGGACGGAGTGGTCAACACCAGATTATGTTCGCGAATTCATTCAAATGTGAATGACAGACAGACAGACAGACAGACAGACAGACAGAATCAGACAGAAGAGAGACAGATAGACAGATAGACAGAGAAGACAGGAAGACAGAGGACAGAAAGGAAAAGGAAAATAGACAAGAAGAGAGAGAGAGAGAGAGAGAGAGAGAGAGAGAGAGAGAGAAAGAGAGAGAGAGAGAGAGAGAGAGAGAGAGAGAAAGAGAGAGACAGAGACAGAGAGAGAGAGAGACAGAGAGAGAGAGAAAAAAATAGAGACGGAGAGAGAGAGAAAAAAAAATAAAGGGTAAAAAACAAAAGTGGGCAGGGTTAAACTGGCTTGGGGGGGGGGGTGAGAGGGGGTGGGAGAAGGAAGGAGGGAGGAGGGAGACGGCAGAAACTCCCGGCGAGAACACGGGGGTGGCGCAGCGGTCTGCTAATCATGACGACAATGGATGGGTAGTGTGTATATAAACTAGCGCGTGTTTATTCCCTTGTTTGTTTCTTTGCTAAATGAGACATGTCAGTGGGGAGAGGGGGTTCAACGTTTTCTGTGGGAATGTTTATGTGTGTACGACTCGATGTTCAGTGTTCCCGCTGGCGAACAGATAAAGAGCCGTGGGGTAGACTAGGTGGAAAAGAGGACACCATCGTTTTGACGGCTGTGGTGGTTAAGTAGTTAAGGCACGTGTCGAGCGAACGAGAAGTCCCTCGAGTCTATACTGGATTTGGATGTTGATGTTTCTGTTCAACTATCCCCGCCCCTGCCTCTCCCCCCCCCCCCCCCCCCGCTTCCCCGCCACTTATTCTACAAGAGAAAGGCAGGAAGAAAAAGTGTGACACAAAAGACGAAATTCTTGCACAGAATTTCTATAATGGAGACGGGTGGGGTGGATACTGTTTATGCTGAAAGAGCCCTTGGGCATCCCCACGGGAGTAAACTTTAAGTGAAAGTTAGCTACTGCACTTTTTATGTGCTAATGATAAACTCGGATCCTATTTTAAGAGATAACGCCGAGCATACATGAAATGAATTCATGTCAACAAAGACCTTGTACATTGAGATTTTCAAAGAAATGTAATCTAATTTTAAACAGTGCTAAAACAAACAAAACAAACACACAAATAAACAAAATCAATCAGTTAACCAAGCAATCAATCAACCACAAACAAACAAACAAACAAACAAACAAACAAACAAAAACAGACAAACAAACAAGAAACAAACAAAAATCAATCATTCAATCAAACAATGAATTGGTCAATCAATGACAACAAAACTGTCATATCCTGGCGTCAAACAGGCCCGAGAGATGAAGACACCAGCGCTATTAGTCAGATCAGAAGATTTGAACGACATCCTCACTGATACATCCTCAAAGTGGATGAGACTTGTCTGTCAGGTCCTACCATCATCCCATAGCACATTGTACTTTGGTGATGAGGTGAATAAGGCAGACAAATCTCACGATAATTCTAACAGAACTGATGGGATTTGTCTGGCATACAAACTCCGTTCAGTTCAGTTCATATTGCTTTTAGCCCAGCCGACTACTAGAGCCATCATCATCATCATCATCAGGTGCCCTGCCGCATGGCG
>JAPXFY010000021.1:53732970-53737970 GCA_030674185.1 Monoplex corrugatus
TTTTTTCGTGTATGTGTATGTATTTGTATGTTGTGTGTGTGTGTGTGTGTGTGTGTGTGTGTGTGTGTGTGTGTGTGTGTGTGTGTGTGTGTGTGTGTGTGTGTGTGTGTGTGTGTGTGTGATGTATGTGCATGTGGGTCTGTTTGTGTATGTGCGTGCGTAGGTGTGTGTGTGTGTGTGTGTGTGTGGCGCGTGCGTGCGTGCACGCATGAAGTGTGTGTGTGTGTGTGTGTGTGCGTATGTGTGTATCTGTGTGAGTGTCTGTCTGTCTGTGTGTCTGTCTGTGTTTACTTACAAAGACGATCATGTCAAAACAGTTGCCATATCCATGTGGGGCAACTTTTACGTCCATTACCGCGATTGACCGACTTCAAGTCTGCGTCATTTCTGATTACACGGTACATCTCTGCTCTACAAATCTACTATGCCCCTATATAATCTGTCTGTCTGACTGTCTGTCTGTCTGTCTGTCTGTCTGTTTGTTTGATTATCAGTCTGTCTTAACGTCTTTTTGATCTCTCTGAATGTCAGAACAATTGTCTGAGAATGTGTCTGTCTCTATGTCGCTTTGTCTGTCTGTCGACATGTATATCTGTCGTCTGTCTGAATGTCTGTCTGTATGTCGCTTTGTCTGTCTGTCAACATACATATCTGTCATCTGTCTGAATGTCTGTCTCTATTGTCGCTTTGTCTGTCTGTCAACATGCATATCTGTCGTCTGTCTGAATGTCTGTCTATATGTGGTGTTTCTTGTTTTTTGTGTATATTTTGTGTATGTGTGTGTGTGTGTGTGGTGTGTGTGTGTGTGTGTGTGTGTGTGTGTGTGTGTGTGTGTGTGTGTGTGGTGTGTGTGTGTGTGTGTGTGTGTCTTCGTCTCCTTTTCCGTCCTTCTCCCTCCCCTCCCTCCCTTCCTTTTTTTCTCTCTCTCTCTCCCACTCTCTCTTTCTCTCTCTCTCTCTTTCTCTCTCTTTCTCATTCTCTCTCTCTCTCTTTTTCATTCTCTCTCTCCCCCCCCCCCTCTCTCCTCTCTCTCTCTCTCTCTCTCTCTCTCTCTCTCTCTCCTCTCTCTCTCTCGCGGTTGATGGCTAATGAGTTAATATTTATAACAGTGAAAAATAAAATGTATATCTCTATCCGTCTCTGTGTATTTCTGTGTGTCTGTCTCTGTCCCTGTCTCTTTCTGTCTGTCTGTTTGTCTCTATCTATTTGTCTGTCTGCCTGTCCCTCTCTGTCTGTCTGTCTGTTCTCTCTTTCTCTCTGTCTTTCTGTCTGTCTGTCTGTCTGTCTCTTTTGTCTCTCTGTCTGTGTCTGTGTCTGTGTCTGTCTGTCTGTATATCTGTCTGTCTCTCTTTCTCTGTCTCTCTCTGTCTGTCTGTCTCTCTTTCTTTCGTTCTCTGTCTCTCTCTGCTTTTTTCAAAAAACAAAAAAGTTTACACGAAATCTTCTTAGGAACACTGTGTGTGTGTGTGTGTGTGTGTGTGGTGTGTTGTGTGTGTGTGTGTGTGTGTGTGTGTGTGTGTGTGTGTGTGTGTGTGTGTGTGTGTGTGTGTGGTGTGTGTGTGTGTCTGTGCTGAACTTAATCATAATGTACTGCTTGCACGAGCTGCATTGCTTTTAATGGTTACAGAAAGAAGCTTCGTTTTTCGAGAGAGAATGGGTTGAAATGGAAATACAATGCTCCTGGGTATATTAGAATGTGGTTTTTGAGTGTATGTTTTTGTTTTATTGTGTGTGTGTGTGTGTGTGTGTGTGTGTGTGTGTGTGTGTGTGTGTGTGTGTGTGTGTGTGTGTCTGTGTGTATGTGCGTCTATGTGTGTCTGGGTGTGTGTTTGTCTCTGTGTCTGTGTCTGTGTTTGTGTCTGTGTCTCTGTGTGTGTTTGTGTGTGTGTGTGTTTGTGTGTGTATGTGCGTGTGTGTGTGTGTGTGTGTGTGTGTGTGTGTGTGTGTGTGTGTGTGTGTGTGTGTGTGTGTGTGTGAGTGTGTGAATGTGTGTGTGTGTGTGTGTGTGTGTGTGTGTGTGTTAATTTCCTAAAAACAGTGTAAAAGGAATCAGGTCCCAGATGGGATGACGAGGGGGTGGGGGTGGGGGAGAGGAGAGGTTGAATGGGTTGATACTGGGATCCTGCTGTGGTGTGTGTGTGCGTGTTTTGTGTGTTGTGTGTGTGTGTGTGTGTGGTGTGTGTGTGTGTGTGTGGTGTGTGTTGTGTGTGTGTGTGTGTGTGTGTGGTGGTAGTGTTGTTGTGTGTGTGTTGCGTGGTCGTTGGTGTGTTGTGTGTGTGTGTTGTGTGTGTGCGTGTGTGGTTGTGTGGTGTATGTGTGTGTCGTGTGTGTGTGTGTGTGTTGTGTGTGTGTGTGTGTGTGTGTGTGTGTTGACTCTACTGGAGATGTTTTGTGGTGTGTGTATTCTGAGGTAACTCTTTGTGAAAGTAAATGGCTCTTGTGAAACGAACAGGGTTTAACTCTATGACCAGTACATTATCCTGTATCTCTCCTGTTCTTCTGTTCTTTCTTTCTCTTGTTCTTCTCTTCGTTCTTGTTCTTGTTCTTGTTCTTGTTCTTCTTTCTTGTTCTTCTTCTTGTCTTTTCTTGTTCTCTTCTTTGTCTTCTTTTTTCTTCTTTCTTCTTTTTTCTTTTCTTCTCTTCTTTCTTCTTTCTCTTCTTCTTCTCTTCTTCTTCTTCTTTCTTCTTCTCTCTTCTTCTTCTTCTTTCTCTTCTTCTTCTTCTTCTTCTTCTTCTTCTTCTTCTTCTTCTTCTTCTTCTTCTTCTTCTTCTTCTTCTTCTTCTTCTTCTTCTTCTTCTCTTCTTCTTCTTCTTCTTCTTCTTCTTTCGCATTCTTCTTCTTCTTTCTACTTCTTCTTCTTCTTCTCTTCTTCTTCTTCTTCTTCTTCTTCTTCTTCTCTCTTCATTCTTCTTCTTCTTCTTCTTCGCTTCTTCTTCTTCTTCTTCTCTTCTTCTTCTTCTTCTCTTCTTCTTCTTCTTCTCTTCTTCTTCTTCTCTTCTTCTTCTTCTTCTTCTCTTTCTTCTTCTTCTTCTTCTTCCTTCTTCTTTCTTCTTCTTCTTCTTCTTTCCTTCTTTTTCTTCGCTTCCTTCTTCTCCTTCTTTTCTTCTTCTTCGTTCTTTTTCTCTCCTTCTTCTTCTCTTCTTCTTCTTCTTCTTCTTCTTCTTCTTCTTCTTCTTCTTCTTCTTCTCTTCTTTCTTCTTCTTCTTCTTTTCTTCTTTCTTCTTCTTCTCTCTTCTTCTTCTTCTTCTTCTTCTTTCTTCTCTTTTCTTCTTCTTCTTCTTCTTTCTTCTTCTTTTCTTCTTCTTCTTCTTCTTCTTCTTCTTCTTCTTCTTCTTCTTCTTCTTCTTCTTCTTCTTCTTCTTCTTCTTTCTTCTTCTTCTTCTTCTTCTTCTTCTTTCTTCTTCTTCTTCCTTCTTCTTCTTCTTCTTCTTCTTCTTCTTCTTCTTCTTCTTCTCTTCTTCTTCTTCTCTTCTTCTTCTTCTTCTTCCTTCTTCTTCTTCTTCTTCTTCTTCTCTTTCTTCTCTTTTCCTTGTTCTTCCTTCTTCTTCGCATTCTTCTTCGCATTCTTCTTCGCATTCTTCTTCTTCCATGTGCTTCTTCTTTTGTGATGCGGAGTTTGGAATTATTATTTGTTTTTTAAAGATTAAAGAGTGATTCATGGCAATCGTTCAATTCCATGTGCGCTACACAATGAATCTGCTACATCTGGAAGATACGTAAAAAGCAATGTGCTGGCATGGTTTTGAAAAGAGGGAGGGCGAAGAAGGACGGGATTATGAAACGCTGTGCTGACACTAGTATTGGGTACCAGCAGAATGACTGGAACATTAAGATGGACAGCGATCTGGATTTATTCTAGAAAATCATTTTTATTTATTTATTCATTGATTGTTTGATTGATTGATTGCTTGGTTGATTCATTCATTCATTCAGCCATGCATTTATGCATTCACGCATTCATTCATACATTTATTTTTTTATCGTTTATTTGATTAATTGTGTGTCTATCTACTAATTTATTGATCTATTTCTTTACTTATCTGTTCGTATTTTCATTTATTGTTTTATGATAGTTCTGATTATATCCGTCAGTCAGCACGAATAACTCTTTCACATCTATCCTTCACTCTGCCTAATTAACTCTTTCACATCTATCCATCACTCTGCCTAATTAACTCTTTCACATCTATCCATCATTCCGCCTTATTAACTTTTTTACATCTATCTTTCAGTCAGCCTAATTACCTTTTTCACATCTATCCTTCACTCTGCCTAAGTAACTCTTTCACATCTATCTTTCAGTCAGCCTAATTACCTTTTTCACATATGTGTTTCAATCCGCCTAATTAACTCTTTCACGTGTATCCTTCAATCTGCCTAATTAACTCTTTCACATCTATCTTTTAGTCCACCTAATTACCTCTTTGACATGTATCTTTCAGTACGCCTAATTAACTCTTTCACATCTATCTTTTAGTCCGCCTAATTAACTCTTTCACATCTATCTTTCAATCCGCCTAATTAACTCTTTCACATCTATCCATCACTCTGCCTAATTAACTTTTTCTCATCGATCTTTCAATCCGCCTAATTAACTTTTTCCACATCTATATTTCAGTCCACCTTATTAACTCTTTCACATATATCCATCATTCCGCCTAATTACCCGTTTTACATCTATCCTTCAGTCTGCCTAATTAACTCTTTCACATCTATCTTTCAGTCCGCCTAATTACCTCTTTCACATCTATTTTTTCAGTCCGCCTAATTAACTCTTTCACATCTATCCATCACTCTGCCTAATTAACTCTTTCACATCTATTTTTTCAATCCGCCTAATTAACTCTTTCACATCTATTTTTTCAATCCGCCTAATTAACTCTTTCACATCTATTTTTTCAATCCGCCTAATTAACTCTTTCACATCTATTTTTCAGTCCGCCTAATTAACTCTTTCACATCTATCCATCACTCTGCCTAATTAACTCTTTCACATCTA
>JAPXFY010000021.1:53740470-53747970 GCA_030674185.1 Monoplex corrugatus
AGTCAAAGGGTTACAGTTTTACTGGAGGTGGATAGGGTGCGGCAGTCAAAGGGTTACAGTTTTACTGGAGGTGGATAGGTGCGGCAGTCAAAGGGTTACAGTTTTACTGGGGGTGGATAGGGTGCGGCAGTCAAAGGGTTACAGTTTTACTGGGGGTGGATAGGGTGCGGCAGTCAAGGGGTTACAGTTTTACTGGAGGTGGATAGGGTGCGGCAGTCAAGGGGTTACAGTTTTACTGGGGGTGGATAGGGTGCGGCAGTCAAGGGGTTACAGTTTTACTGGGGGTGGATAGGGTGCGGCAGTCAAGGGTTACAGTTTTACTGGGGTGGATAGGGTGCGGCAGTCAAGGGGTTACAGTTTTACTGGGGGTGGATAGGGTGCGGCAGTCAAGGGGTTACAGTTTTACTGGGGGTGGATAGGGTGCGGCAGTCAAAAAGCTAAAATGAGTTGGATACAGTTTGTTATTTTGAGTTTTGCTGTACAGTTTACAGATTTCTTCTTTTTCTCTTCTTCTTCTTCTTCTTCTTCTTCTTCTTCTTCTTCTTCTTCTTCTTCTTCTTCTTCTCTTCTTCTTCTTCTTCTTCTTCTTCTTCTTCTTCTTCTTCTTCTCTCTTCAAATTCTTCTTCAAATTCTTCAAATTCTTCTTCTTCAAATTCTTCTTCTTCAAATTCTTCTTCTTCTTCTTCGCATTCTTCTTCTTCGCATTCTTCTTCTTCGCATTCTTCTTCGCATTCTTCGCATTCTTCGCATTCTTCTTTTTTCGCATTCTTCGCATTCTTCTTCTTCTTCTTCGCATTCTTCGCATTCTTCTTCTTCTTCTTCTTCGTCTTCTTCTTCGCATTCTTCTTCTTCTTTGCATTCTTCCTCTTTTTCTTCTTCTTCTTCTATTATTATTATTATTAGTAGTAGTAGTAGTAGTATTTTGTCCCATTTTCTCCGCCGCTTCTTGTGTCGCAGTCCCCATTCCGTTCATTTCATTTTCTCCAGCACACATCTAGACCCACCGAAACTAAGATCACCATAACAGCAAAGACACTGGAAGGTAAAAAACATCTCAGATATTTCCTTTTCACAATGGTATGATGATGATGATAATAATAGAGATGACAGTGACGATGCCGTGGTGTCCCACTTTGGACTGAGACTGTCTGACAGGGCTGTACTCTACGCCTACTTTTATAACACACCCTCGCCTCACCCAGGGCGGAGACATACAGACACCAGCGGTGCTGGTCAGGACATTTGAGCATCATCCTCAATGACGCTCCCATGAAGTGGATGAGACACGACTAGACTGTGTGATCCCAAGTCTTCCCGATGAGCACGTAGCACGCTCAAATCTGGGTAAATGCTCGATCGTGGCCGAAAAATCTTGCAATATTAACCCTTTGACTCCCGCAGTCTGTCCGCCGGCATCCTGCATTGTCAACCAGGCAGGCAAAGGAGCAAAAACTTAACGCTTTGACTCCCTCACCCTATCCACCAGCTTAAGTTTTTGCTTTCCTAGCATGGTTGACAATGCAGGAAACTGGTGGATAGGGTGAGGGAGTCAAAGGGTTAAGTTGTTGCTTTCCTAGCATGGTGACAATGCAGGAAGCTGGTGGATAGGGTGGGGGAGTTAAAGGGTTAAGTTTTTGCTTTCCTAGCATGGTTGACAATGCAGGAAGCTGGTGGATAGGGTGAGGGAGTCAAAGGGTTAAGTTTTTTGCAATTGGTGGGTAGGATGTGGTAGTCAAAAAGGTTAATTTTTGCATTGCCGGTGGTTTGAACTCACAACCTTCTAGACAGTATAGTCCGTTGTGCCCAACGCTTTACCACGTTGACCGGTTCAGCTGTTTTCTTTCTGTACAAGTGTCTAGCAGTTCCGTCACATATTATATTATATTTGAAAATGCTTCAGGCACTACTAACTCGTTTAATTAATTTTGCGGTTTCTGATTCCAAGCGGAAGATAAGCGGTATAGGCTCAGCGATTTGGGTTGTTTTTGTTATACAGCAACTAGCCTTAGGCTAGTTATATGTGCGTAGTTTTCGCTGTCTAATGTAGCGTTGTGTTTTTCAACGAGCAAAGGTACCTTTGATTTACGTTTAGTTCGGATCTGGTGACTTACAAACCATTTTGTGAAATAAAAGGAAAAAAAAATTAGAGGAAAGAAGATGAAAAACGAGGACAAGAGAAATTTAAAAAGAATAAAAAGAAATGGGGGGGGGGGGGGGAAGAGAGAGAGACAGAGGGAGAGAGAGAGACAGACAGACAGAGACAGAGACAGAGGGAGACAGACAGAGAGACAGAGAGAGAGAGAAAGGGAGGGAGGACAGGGACAGAGAGATAGAGAGAGACAGAGAAAGACAGATAGAGAGAGAGAGACATAGAGAAAAAACAGAGAGAGAGAGACAGAGAGACAGAGAGAGAGAGAAAGGGAGGGAGGACAGGGACAGAGAGATAGAGAGAGACAGAGAAAGACAGATAGAGAGAGAGAGACATAGAGACAAACAGAGAGAGAGAGAGACAGAGAGACAGAGAGAGAGAGAGAAAGGGAGGGAGGACAGGGACAGAGAGATAGAGAAACTGAAAAACTGAAACTGAAACTGTTTATTGTCATTACCCGAAAAGGTCTTTTGACAAGGGGGATAACAATTTTCCAGTAGTGCGACACATAATCCACTCTTTGTATGTGCGCAAATTCTTCACACATAATCAAAAAAATATCGAACATCCATTCCTTGAACAGTCGAACATATTCAAATCATATATAATGAACAATCATCCATTTTACCACTACTACATAATGCAAAGAAAAAACAACAACAAAAAATATCAAAACAGTGTTCCCACATTCAGGCCAATAATTTGTCTAGGTTTAGACAAACCAAAATCTTTTTCACACACCCACACCCACTCACACGCATCCATATACGCTCACACGCGGGCGCGCGCTCGTGCACACACACACACACATCAAAACTGTAATATGATGAAACATCTGGGCTAGACCACCCAAACCTTACATTTAGTGATAATAATATAATCTTCACATAACTGCCCCAAAATACTCTATTAACAAGGGACATCACTATGCCTTTTATTTATGTTTTTTGGTTTGTTTGTTTTTTTGTTTTTGTTAACATATATAGTAGACCCTTATGTGTCTATATACCCTTTCAATATCCACTTCTAACATATTCTACAAATATACCATTATTTTCATATTATTAGCTACTCTTAAATTATCGGCAAACAAAGCAAAATAAAGCAAATGAAAACAGCTCTTTACAAAACAGAGTCTATAATAAAGCGGCTTCTTTTGGAGTTAACGTGATATAGCCCACATCAGTCAAAAGAGATTAAATTAATCCCAGTATGATATTGTCTAGCACTATTGTCGGGCTTGTAAGTGTTTATGTCTTATTTTTTGTGCTTCCGCAATGTATAGTGCCACTGATTTGATTATGACTTCGTCATCAGATGACAAAATAGATACAACATCTTGTCTTTTCGCCATGTCGGATTCAAAAACTTTGCATTTTCCACGTATTGTGTCAAAAATTTGGCATTGGAATAAAAAGTGTTTTTCATTATCGACATTGTTTCCACATAAGGGGCAAGGATATACTGTGGACGTCCTAGGTTGAAACCAATTTTTATTTGCATTGAAACCAAGTGTTCTTAATCTAAATCTTGCGTAATTAGTTCTTTGCCATTTATCCGTAACAACACTGAGATATTTTTCGGTTTGAAAAACATCTTTAAATGAGAAGAACCAACTATATTTTTCTTTGTTTTCCATATCTGAGTGCCAATTTTGTTTAAACGAACAAATAAGCCTGTCTTTATATTCATTAATAAACTGACACTCATTTCCTACTCCCTGGGACAACCACACGATTCCAAACCCAAGTTCTGATAAAGCCTTTTTTACCTGATAGGCCCAGTTCTGTTTTCCTATTTCCATTTGAGTAACCGTCATTTCATATGCCTGTTTACATAACCGAGATTGTGGAAGCCTTAACAATTTCAACCAGTATTTAATACTCTTCACAAAGGTTCTAATGTATAAAGGATATCTTCCAGTTTCTCCATATAAAACAGTGTTAGAAGAGTGAATTGGTACAGCCAAAAAACGTTTTATAGCATATGTATGCACTTTTTCCATATGTGGATTTACAGTAAGACCCCATACTTCAGCTGCATATGTAAGTAAAGGTTCTATCTGTGTATCAAACATTTTCCAATATAAATTACAATCAATAGAATTGAGCTTCCGTAAGGATTTTATAATTTCAATAACACCCTTTTTCCCTTTATTACAAGATTCTTCCCATGCATAATTTAAACTTAATTTTGTCGAAAATATCATTCCTAAGTATTTATAGGAATTAACAACTTTAACCTCGTTAATTCCATAGAACCATTTTTCGTATTTTGATAAATGTCCACCCTTCCTGAAAATCATAATATTAGTTTTATCCATATTAACTGTTAAAGCTAGTCGATCCGATTCTTCCTTTAAGACATTTAACTGGTTTTGTAAGCCTTTGACTGTACCAGAGAGAAGAATAACATCGTCTGCAAACAGCAATAGGAATATCTCAATAACCCCAGGGATGATTTGAATGCCATGCCTGCCTTTTCTTGACAGTTCCACTGCTAATTCATTGATGAAAAATGAAAACAATTGAGGACTCAATTGACACCCCTGTTTCACTCCTTTAGGGCATTCAAAATAATCTGAATATACACACTTCTCACGCACGCATGCAAACACTGAGTTGTAAACTCCTCTTAGGGCCATATATAATTTTCCATTCACACCACTTTTACGTAATACATTCCAAAGATTATTACGATTCACAGAATCGAATGCCTTCCTAAAATCCACAAATGCAACATAAAGTTTCTTATTTAAAAGTAAATGCTTCTGCACAAGGGAGTAAAGTGTGAAAATATGATCAATTGTACTGTATTTTGCTCTAAATCCAGCTTGTTCTTCAACTATTTTCTCTTCTTTTTCTGCCCACTTTGTTAATCTCTTATTCAAAATATATGTATAAACTTTACTCACTATACTTGTTAGAGCGACTCCTCTATAATTATCTGGATTATTCACATCTCCTTTTTTATGAATTGGGATTATTATGGACTTTGCCCATTCTGACGGAAAAATGCCATTATCAAAAAGCTTGTTACATAAATGGACAAGGAAATCAATTACATTAGCATTTGCATGTTTTAACATTTCGCTAATTATTTGATCTGGTCCTGCGCTCTTTCCTGCTTTCAAATGCCTGATACTCGCAGTCACTTCTTCTTTAGTTATAGGCTCATTGAAAAGGGGCTCAAAATTATTTTCTTCCTCTACTATATTACTCTCTTGTGCAGTATTTCCCCCGATATCATTGAAAACACTGCAGAAATGATTGTACCATTGTTCAATAGAGATTTCATTGTACACAAAGGCCTTTCTATTAACAGATCCTATTATTGACCAGAATGTCCTGGAGTCATTGATGGAATTTTTGAGTGTTCTATATTTCTTATCTTCGTATTCCCTTTCTTTCGTTTTCCTTAGTTTAACATACTCTTTTCGTGATATGACATATGCTTCTCTTTTTTCTTTTTTTTCTTTTTCTGTTTTGCATCTCTGGAATCTTTTCAGTAGCCTCTTAACTTCTTGTTTCTTTCTTTCACATTCCTTATCAAACCAATCATTCTGTTTCTTTTGTCCTTGTCTCACTGTTCGTACCATACACGCAGCTGCCCCGCATAAAGCCTTAGTAAACTGCTCCGAAGACAGAGAGATAGAGAGAGACAGAGAAAGACAGATAGAGAGACAGAGACATAGAGAAAAACAGAGAGAGAGAGACAGACAGACAGACAGACAGAAAGGCAGACAGACAGACAGACAGACAGATAAATAGATAGATAGATAGATAGATAGATGATAGATAGATAGATAGATAGATGATAGATAGATAAGTAGATAGATAGATAGATAGATGATAGACAGATAGATAGATAGATAGATGATAGATAGATAGATAGATAGATAGATGATAGATAGATAGATAGATAGATAGATGATAGATAGATAGATAGATAGATAGATAGATATATAGATAGATAGATAGATAGATAGACAGATAGATTGTTTGTTTGTTTGTGTGTTTGAGTGTGTGCGTGTTTGTGTATGTGTGCGTGCGTGCGTGCGTGCGTGTGTGTGTGTGTGTGTGTGTGTGTGTGCGCGCGCGCGTGCGTGTGCGCCCTTGTGCACGCGCGCGCCTTTAAATCTCCAGCGAAGTTTTGGTGTTGAAATAGGAGCGCTGACATTTGAGTACTCCTATTGAAGAATATAAGTTGTTTTGTTTTGTTTTGTTTTGTTTTGTTTTGTTTTGTTTTGTTTTGTTTTGTTTTGTTTTGTTTTGTTTTGTTTTGTTTTATTTTGTTTTGTTGCATTTCCTGATCTTCCAATCCCCCACAGAAATTGAATTGAGATATAGGAGCGGTTAGATTTTTGTATGCTGTTGAAAGGAGAGAAATTATATTAATTTCCTGGTCTTTTGAATCCCCCTGCAGTGTTATGGGTTGAGGAGCGGTGAGATGTGTGCATGCAGTTTTCATGATCGTATATATGTCGTGGTCTTTTGTCTCAATCTGTAAAGACATATAGTCTGCTCGCTGCGTGTGCATCTTTGCTGCTGTTAGAATTGCAATCGGTGTTTGCTGTTTGTTCATTGTAAATATTTGTTCATTTATTTATTTATTTATTTATTTATTTATTTGTTTATTTATTTATTTATTTATTTGTTTATTTGTTTGTTTATTTATTTGTTTATTTGTTTTTTATTTGTTTATATTTATTTGTTTATTTATTTATTTATTGATTTATTTGTTTACCTATTTATTTATTTGTTTGTTTTTTATTTGTTTATTCATTATGTATCCATGTATTTGTTTATATATTTTAAATCATTTTTTCTGTTTTATCACTTTATTTCTTTTATTATTTATTTATTTTTCTTTTATTTTTTTTTTTCTATTTTATTTTTTTAAATTATTGATCTATTCTTGTTTTGTTTGTTTGTTTATGCATTATTGATGTATTTTTTATTTATTATTTATTATATTGACTTATTTATTTATTTTTATTATTGTCATTATTCCGAGCAGTGGAATAATCAAGGATTGTCCAGGATACTTGTGATCCTTTCTCACGCATGGGCACTACAGTCAGTCTCGGTGTATCAGTCTGCAGTGACTGGAAATGGACATACCAGTTCCTTTCCAAAACATATAACGAAGTAGGAAGTGGTCGTCAGCTGAAATGTCACATGTACATCATTCTTGGTTTGAGAAATCAAATATAAATGCTCTTTTTGTGAAATCTTATTCGATTTGTTCTGAATCATCATGTGAAGTCCTCGGGTGTTAACGTCATAAGGCTTCAAAATGATGTATGAGATGTTGATGTTGATGTTCTTTAATGGGATGAATTGTGGTG
>JAPXFY010000021.1:53750470-53755470 GCA_030674185.1 Monoplex corrugatus
GCCTGTTTTTTCCTAATCTTCCTTATGAATGATCTTCTTCTGTCTGCCTCAATCAGTCATCTGGAAAATGATAAAATCTAGATTTGATTTAATGTATATGTTGTTCATGTAAAAAGAGAAATTATTTGGAATGGTTTGACCTGACTGGGTTTGTAGTTTTATTTGTTTTTGTTGTTGTTCTGTCTTATTTTCAGAATTGTCTAGACGTATCATAGTGAGTTCAAATGATTTAGATACAAGCGCACTTGGATATTTGTGTCCTAACCGATGATGACCTGATGATGCATTTTCTTTTTCTGCTTGTATTTTTAATCTCCCTCTTTTTCTTCTAAAGGTTTTTTTTCCAAGTAGCACGTGCATCGTGACATTAGAACATATGACATTTCGAATGTCATGTAATGTCTGTCAGACTTGAAAAAAAAAAAAATGCATCACTCTGTGAAGTGAAAAACAAGATAGTCAAGCAATTCTCCCTTTTACGATAATCTCCATTCCTAAATAAGAAATGGTTAGAAACTCCATATTTTGTACTTTTCAAGGTTATTGTGACCTTGAGGAAACCTGGCTTCAAATGCAATTTGACGTGCAACAATGGCAGAGGTGAGAAGAAATTTTGAAGATTTTTAGGAAATCCTGAGACAATGCTTTCAAGGCATTTTTTTTTCTTCTAAAATTTGCTGACTTTAGGCAATTTGTTTTGGTCAGTGTGCCTCAGACCATGGAGCTTTGCTTTACAATTTTTTATGCATTTCCAACTTATTAACAGTTTAAGCTTTGATCAAAATTTGGTTAAGATCTACAAATAAAGAACTGAGAAAATGGAATTTATGCAGGTTTTTTTTTATTTAGGAACACACACACACACACACACACACACACACACACACACACACACACACACACACACACACACACACACACACACGTACATGCACACACACACACACACATGCACGCGCACACAATCACATACACACACACACACACACACACACACACAACACAAACAACAAACAAACAAGCACACACACACACACACACACACACACACACACACACACACATACATACACACACACACACACACACACACACACACACACACACACACGTGCGCACATGGAAGAAAAAAAAAGGTTTTCATTCTCTCCCCTTGTTTTCTCTTTTACTTATTGTGACATCTTCTTGGACCTGCTTGACCCCAGATGACACGGCTGTATGCTACTTTGTCAAGTTGTAAGTATCAGTGGGGTTTTTGTTTATCATTTATATAGATATGTCGAACATCACTGCCAATAATACTGTAGTGGTCCCCAACTGTGATTCTCACCGCCCACGTGACTGAATAGAAACGAAGGAAAAGGAACGGGAAAACGGAAGGCGGCAAGTGAGCTAGTGTGTATGGTCCCACAGACATGACAGTTTAACCCTTTGACTCTGGCACGCTATCCACCAACTGTAAAAAAAAAATTAACCCTTTGACTCTGGCACTCTATCCACCAACTGTAAAAAAAAAATTAACCCTTTGACTCCCACACGCTATCCACCAATTGTAAAAAAAAACTTAACCCTTTGACTCTGATACGCTCTCCCCCAACTGTAAAAAAACTTAACCCTTTGACTCTGGCACTCTATCCACCAACTGTAAAAAAACTTAACCCTTTGACTCCCACACGCTATCCACCAACTGTAAAAAAACTTAACCCTTTGACTCCCACACGCTATCTACCAACTGTACAAACTTAACCCTTTGTCTCCGCGATGCTATCCACCAACTGTAAAACTTAACCTTTTGACCCCCACACGCTATCCACCAGCTGCAGAAACTTAACCCTTTGACTCCGTCACGCTATCCATCAATTGCAGAAACTCAACCCTTTGACTCCGGCACGCTATCCACCAACTGTAAAAACTTAACCCTTTGATTCCACACGCTATCCACCAACTGTAAAAACTTAACCCTTTGATTCCCACACGCTATCCACCAACTGAAAAAACTTAACTCTTTGACTCTCACACGCTATCCACCAACTGCAGAAACTTAACCCTTTGACTCCGGCACGTTATCCACCAACTGTAAAAACTTAACCCTTTGACTCCGGTACGATATCCACCAACTGTAAAAACTTAACCCTTTGACTCCCACACGCTATCTACCAACTGTGAAAACTTAACCCTTTGACTCCTACACGCTATCCACCAACTGTAAAAACTAAACCCTTTGACTCCGGCACGCTCTCCGCCAACTGTAAAAACTTAACCCTTTGACTCCGGCACTCTATCCACCAACTGTAAAAAAAACTTAACCCTTTGACTCCCACACGCTATCCACCAACTGTAAAAAAAATTTAACCCTTTGACTCCCACACGCTATCCACAAACTGCAGAAACTTAACCCTTTGACTCCCACACGCTATCCACCAGATCTCAGCAGGAAGCTGGTGGATAGGGCGAGGGAATCAAAAGAGCTGAAAATGGCGAAGAGCAGGGCTTTCTCCCCGTTGCCCTGGTATAAAACATTGGACAGATAGGTTGATTTCCCAGGTCCCTCCCCTTCGGTTGATTTCTCAGGTACCTCCTGTTAATTTCCCAGGTACCTCCCCTTCGGTTGATTTTCCAGATACCTCCTGTTGATTTCCCAGGTCCCTCCCCTTCGGTTGATTTATCAGGTACCTCCTGTTAATTTCCCAGGTACCTCCCTTCGGTTGATTTCCCAGATACCTCCTGTTGATTTCCCAGGTACCTCCCCTTAGGTTGATTTCCCAGGTACCTCCTGTTGATTTCCCAGGTACCTCCTGTTGATTTCCCAGGTACCTCCTCTTCGGTTGATTTCCCAGGTACCTCCTGTTGATTTCCCAGATCCCTCTCCTTCGGTTGATTTCCCAGGTCCCTCCCCTTAGGTTGATTTCCCAGATCCCTCCCCTTAGGTTGATTTCCCAGGTCCCTCCCCTTCGGTTGATTTCCCAGGTCCCTCCCCTTCGGTTGATTTCCCACGTCCCTCCCCTTAGGCTGATTTCCCAGGTCCCTCCCCTTAGGTTGATTTTCCAGGTCCCTCCTGTTGATTTCCCAGGTACCTCCCCCTAGGTTGATTTCCCAGGTCCCTCCCCTTCGGTTGATTTCCCACGTCCCTCCCCTTCGGTTGATTTCCCACGTCCCTCCCCTTGAAGGTCACTTAGCCTTCTTGCGTTTTTGAAGTCTGACCAAGACATGCCGTGTTTTGTCTCCTGACAAGCAAAAAAGGGAGAGTATCCCGAGTTTCACGTGCTAAGTCCTCTGTGACAAAAGAGAGTGGAGAGAAGAGAGAGAGAGAGAAGAGAGGAGAGAGAGAGAGAGAGAGAGAGGAGAGAGAGGGGGAGAGAGAATATGAGTGAATGAATATGAATGTGAACAAGACCAGACGTGACGTGATCAGAAACACCATATTCATATAAATGGTGGGCACATTACTAATCCACTATGGTAATCATCAGCAAGACAATTTATTGAATTGGTCATCTAACCAGGATGCAACCCATCGGCTGCATCAACAAGTAATACAACAAAAACATACTCATGTGGGTTTTCAGCGAGAGGCAGATCAAGAAAGGCCTGGATCGACGCAGTGTGAAGAAAATGTTGACGTCGCCTGGATTTCTTCTTTTCGGGTCTTCCACCTCACTACTGATCCTCATTTCTGTATAACACGAGAGAGAGAGAGAGAGAGAGAGAGAGAGAGAGAGAGAGAGAGAGAGGAGAGAGAGAGAGAGAGGGAGAAAAAAAGAGAGAGAGAGAGACAGACAGACAGACAGACAGAGACGGAGAGAGAGAGACACACACAGAGAGACAGACAGAGGGACAGAGAGACAGACAGAGAGACAGAGACAGAGAGAGAAGAGAGAGAGAGAGAGAGAGAGAGAGAGAGAGAGAGAGAGAGAGAGAGAGAGAGAGAGAGAGAGAGTAATCTTTTATCTCACAGCGTATGACATTTCTGGTCAAATTTTAATTATCTCACACATTCCATTTATCTTCAATGGCGGGTACGGATTTTCTTTTTATCCACATGCAACATGTCATCCTTTTTTTTTAATTCTCTCTCTACACTTTATGCATCAGCTGTTTACCATAAGCAACGAACCAGACACGTTTTCCTATTCATACGGTATTTGTGAGTCACCAATCTGCTCACTGACTTAATCATTACCGCCAACTTTCTAATCGCTGAGTCAAAATTCCGTAAACACTGTCAGTGTTGATTTTGCTATTGCTCATTTTATCACGTCAGTTGGAGTTGGAATCCCCTGCCAACGTAACAAGTATTTTTGGTGTCTTTTCACAAGAAATGCGAAATCAACAATACGAAGAAAAATTGAATTGTACTTTAGTTCTCAATACGGTTCGGTAAAGAGGAGGAAGGGCCACGCTTTGGTTTCAGACTTGTCTTCTTTGTATGGATGTCAGTTCATTATTCTAATGCTTCAGCTCAGACATTTAATTTGTGTTGCTTATAGTGATTATGAAAGTGACGATGTTTAAAGTGGTGACAGTTTTTTCATCTTTGATCTTCTTAAATCAAAGTGACCGCCACCGTTCCAGGGAATAGGAACCAGAAATACTCAAATCTAGAATCAGAACGTGTATTTGTTAAAACAAGACAAGACAAATTAAAGACAGGCACACATTTTCGGCCAGCTGACCTTTGTCGAGCGTATGTACATAAGAGACTCTATTACTGTTTGTCATTACGTTTTGTACAGTAAATTTATGTTTTGATAGTGATGACAGTGAGGATGACAAACACGATGCTGTGGAGTTTTACTCTAGATTGAGATTGCATGGCAGGACCATACTCAACGTTTACTTTCATAATATATCCTGGCGTCAACCAGGCCTGAGCGATGCAGACACCTGTAATGGTGGTTAGGAGATTTGAACACTACTCTTAAAAAACACGCCGATGAAGTGGATGGGATTCGACTGCACAGTCCCAGTCATTCCAATGAGCCCATAGCACACACACATCT
>JAPXFY010000021.1:53762970-53765470 GCA_030674185.1 Monoplex corrugatus
ACCATGTCAGTAAACAAACAAACAAACAAACAAACAAGCAAACAAACAAACAAACAAATATAGAAACACAAACAAAAGCAAGCAAACAAACAAAAAGGAATCATTATTGATGTTGTTGCTGAGGCGATATACGACAAGCAATCACAACCAGCTGAAGACTAGGCCAGCAAGAAGAAAAAAAACAACATGCGACTGATTGTTTCACCATCAGTTTGGAAGTCCCTTGTGTGAAGCCCTAATCTCCTTCTGCCAGGGCACTTAAGGAGAAAGGCCAGGGTCAGTAAATTATTCATTGGTGGCCGCCACCGAAATGGGAAAAGTCTTTAGGTGGTAGCCTTTCCACCCTTTGTCGAACTAGTTCTAGGTCTTCTGGCTTAGTCTGGGTCATCTGTTCCTCCTGCCTGATGTTTGTGTCCATTCTTTCCGTCATTCAGGGTGAGAGTAAGAAAATATTAGTCTGATAGGAGGTGGGGGGAGTGTGGTGGTAAGGGTGATTGTTAAAGTACATAGGCACTAGTTTTTCAAGGTCGTTTTGTTTGTTTGTTAGCTGTTTTTCTGTCTGGATGAAAGTTTCAGTCCGTTCTCACAAAGTCGGAGGATATAGGTAATGTGAGTCGCTGCTGTTCAGGAAATTATATTAGATGGACAGAAATAGTGCATGCATTATTCTGTCTGTCTGTCTGTATGTCTGGCTGTCTGGCTGCCTGTCTGTCTCCCTCTCTCTCTCTTGTTTGTCTCTGTCTCTCTCTCTCTGTCTCACTGTCTCTCTCTGTTTTTCTTTCTCTGTCTCTGTCTCTTTCTGTCTCACCTCACTCTTTCTTTCTTTCTTTCTCTCTCTGCCTGTCTGTCTGTCTGTCTGTCTGTCTGTCTGTCTCTCTCTCTCTCTCTCTCTCTCTCTCTCTCTCTCTCTCTCTCTCTCTCTCTCTCTCTCGTCCTCTCTTTTGCCCTCTCTTTTCGATTTTTTCACTTTGTTGTTTTTTTCCCATTTTTATTTGGGCCTTCTTTTCTTGCAGACTGCTTCGTTTTCTTGTTTCTTACTCTTTTGAGTTTGAATGTAACATTACTTTTATGTTGTTCTATATCAAATATTATTGTGGTGTGTTATTGGAAGAAAATATACCATGAAATAACTAAACGGAGAACCCCTAAGTGATTAAGAACAAGTTGAAAAAATAGATAAAAAACACACACGCACACACACACACACACACACACACACACACACACACACACACACACACACACACACAACACCAAACACACACCACACAACACACACCACGCAACACGCACACATCACACACGCACGCACACACACACACGCACGCACGCACGCACGCATACACACACACATCATCATCATCATCATCATCATCATCATCATCAGGTGCCCTGCCGCATGGCGTTGGCGATCATAGACTTCCATCTGTCTCTATCTCTTGTTGCCCCAAGCATCTCCTCCACCCTCCTCGTCTTCAGCTACTCTGCAAGTCCGTCTAGCATTTTCTCCCTCGGTCTACCTGGTGCTCTCTTTCCCTCCAGCTTTCCTGTTGTGACCCCTTGTCGCCGCAAGCACATCTTCCACTCTCTCTGTCTTCAGCCACTCTGCAGGTCCATCAAATATTTTCCCTCCAGCTTTCCTTCTGTGACCAGGTTCTCCAGTTCCCCTTTCCTTATAAAATGGCCTATAAATGTTGCCTGTCTTTTCCTAATCTTCCTATGAATGATCTACTTGTGTCCGCCTCCACACACACACACACACTAATTAGTAAAACCAGAAGCAAAGACAGCGCTGAGTACATGGTACCCGAGACATCAGATGTCTATACGCTATAAAAGATAATACATAAAGTCAACTATGCACGCACAAATACACGAACATACATAGCGGAAACAGAAACACACAGATATATTTATACACAACCACCAAAATGTGTAACTTATGTCAGGAATAGCAGGCCATACACTGTTAATGTTTGCAAAGAATCGGAGTCACAAGTGAAATAGTTGGAACGGAGAACTTCTACATTCAAATTCACAGTCAAGGACTATCAGAAAAATCACATCTGGCCTAAAGACATATAAGGAGTGGGGATAGGGAGGAGATATTTTGCCATGTTATAGTCTGAATTTTGCGCTCCCATTTTTATGAAGATGTTAAAATATATGACTCTAAACAGTACTGATGAGCATAGTTATATTCTCAATGCACATGATGGTAAAAAGATGTTCGTTCATAAAAAAAAATCTCGCACAGTAAGAAAATTAGAAACCAGAGAAAACCATGACGCATTTCTTTTAACTTTTTTTTTTTTTTTTTTGGGAGGGGGGGCATTAATCTGATTAAAATGAATAAATTAATGATTAGATATATAAGTAAACAAATAAAAAAGAAAGCAACAGCAAATACGCAAACGAAAAGAGAAAATAAAAAATGCAATAGCAAAGATGTAATTGAAAAGCAAATACAAAAAATAGAAGAGTGCAGGTTTGTTGCAAA
>JAPXFY010000021.1:53777970-53785470 GCA_030674185.1 Monoplex corrugatus
GTGGTTAGCACAGCGGACTGCCGACTTGAAAGTTGTAGGTTCGAATCATCACCAGTCTTTTAAAAAAAATCATCATTGTAGGATTTTTCGGCTCCAATCGGCTCCTACCTACAGCTGAACGGGCTACGGGCTCATTGGGAAAACTGGAACCACACAGTCCAGTCTCGTCTACATGTACTTCACAGAAAAGTCATTGAAGGTGTTGCTCAAATCTCCTGGCCAGCACAGCAGCTGTCTCTGTTTCTCGTCTGGTTGTATATGAAATACGTGTTCTGATTCTTTTTTCGTGTTTTTTTTCTGGTTTCTATTTCTCTTGCTTGGTTGATGCCAGGATGCATTATGACAGTAAGCTTAGAGTACCGTCTTGTCCAGCCGAGATGTGGTTTCTAAGAAGAATGTTGAGAGTTCCGTGGACAGCAAAGAAAACAAACGAGATAGTCTTGATGGAGGCAGACACAAGTAGATCACTCACAAGGAAGATTAGGAAAAGACAGGCAACATTTATAGGCCATTTTATGAGGAAAGGGGATTTGGAGCACCTGGTCACAACGGGAAAGCTGGAGGGAAAGAGAGCACCAGGTAGACCCAAGGAGAAGATGCTAGACGGACTTGCAGAGTGGCTGGGGACAAGGGGGGTGGAAGAGATGCTAGGGGCAACGAGAGATAGAGACAGATGGAAGTCCATGATCGCCAACGCCATGCAGCAGGGCACCTGATGATGATGATGATGATGAGATGATGGATGATGATGATGATGATGATGATGATGACAGTCTTGTCACGCAGTTTCAATCCTTGATGAAACTGCATAGCAACACGATTATTGTCCTCATCGTGACCATCATCTTAGCATTGCAAAATATGTCACAGCGTCTGTGACCATTGAGGTGGCGTAAAAATAACGGACAAAAATATTGATGAACTTGTCACTTCTTTTTTTGAATAGAAATATTGACGTGTTTCAGAAGTGGAACAAGTCAATAACTAAAATCCTCAAGATTACACACACGAAATATGCTTTTTTTTGTAACAGACTGAAACACCAGGAAAGAACGAACTATAGAATGGTACAACCATCTTGTTCCTAAGCGTGTTTTTACTGAAAACGCTACATTTTCCCGCCATAGCCCCAAGGAGAAGCATAAACATCTGGTGGTTCCATCAGCAGCTCTCCCAAATGATAGCTCTTCTGTTGTTTTTGTTCTCCTCTCTGTCGTTACAACCAACTACTAACAGTGCGAGTGTGTAGGGCAGATGAAGAGAGAGAGAGAGAGAGAGAGAGAGAGGAGAGAGAGAGAGAGAGAGAGAAACAGACAGACAGACAGACAGATAAACAGACAGACAGACAGAGACAGAGACAAGAGAGACAGAGACACAGAGAGAGACAGAGACCAGAGAGAGACAGAGACACAGAGAGAGACAGAGACACAGAGAGAAGATAGACAGACAGAGACAGACAAACAGACAGAGACTGACAGACAGACAGAGAAAAAAACACACACACAGAAAGAGAGACAAACAGAGAGAGAGAGAGACAGAGACAGAGACAGAGGGACAGAGAGAGATTCAGAGTGAGATTCAGAGAGAGTGAGATGAGAGGGAGGGAGGGAGGCAGAGAAAGTGAGAGAGGGATAGAGAGAAAATGGAGAGAAAATGGAGAGAGAACGAAGAGAGAGAGAGAGAAGAGAGAGAGAGAGAGAGAGAGAGAGAGAAGAGAAGAGAGAGAGAGAGAGAGAGATGGGGTTGGGGGAGAGACAGACAAACAGACACAGGGACAAACAGACCGACAAACGGACAACATTCAACTTGACAACTACAGAGCAGTGAGAGAAAGACTGAGAAACAGGTAAGCTTACACACAGATGCGAAGACTGAGAGACAGAGACACACAAATATGAGAGACAGAGACAGAGACGAACTGAGAAAGAATGCTGAATTTCCGCCAGCCCACCCGACCTGGTAATAAGCCTTTCAACGTGGGCTTGGGTGTGTGCATGTCAAAACATGTGGGAGCGTGCATGACGCACGTTGTGCCTCTTGTGACTTTACTTCTAAAGAAATGTGCACTTTTGCTTTAAATTAAAACTAGATGTGTTTTTTTCAGCAAATATTTTTTTTGTGGGTTTAAATCTTTAAAGCTGAGAACTCACTGATCATCCCGATTTACCGCGTAAAGCTTAATGCGCCACTGGAGATGGTAAGAAATTCAATCAACCAACCAACCATTTTTACCCCTTTTCTCCCACTGGACGAAGCAGCAGGGAAATTTTAGATTTTTTCTCCCAATTTTTGTATTATTTTGGTGTTTATTCGTTTGTGATCTTACGTTTACGCTTGACCGAAATTTTGCGCCTGTCTTGTCTGGTTCTATCAAAGATGCGTTCTGAATCTATTTTCGTGTGTGTGTGTGCGTGTGTGTGTGTGTGTGTGTGTGTGTGTGTGTGTGTGTGTGTGTGTGTGTGTGTGTGTGTGTGTGTGTGTGTGTGTGTGTGTGTGTGTGTGTGTGTGTGTGTGTGTGTGTGTGTTTCTGGTTCAAAATCTAATGTGTTAGTATCATTTCTGGTCTGGTTGGTTCTTTTGGTAGAGCTCTAGACTCAAGATGTGATATGTCGAGTTAAACAGTCAGCAAGATTGAAATCTGGCCTGTTCACTGTCCATGTTAATGTTTCCATCATTCTGTTGTGTCAGTTTTGTGTTTCTTATCTCCCCTGTGGGTATGCCAGTGGCTCTTTCAGTATGAATAGTATTCCCACCTTGTGGAAATTCTGTGCTAGAAATTCCCTATTTTCTGTTGCTCTCTGAGTTTCAGCGTTAATTTTGATTTCTGTCATCTCTTCCTATCATCTTTTGCCTTCCTAATTCATTCATCTGTATGTGTTCGATAAAGTCTTACATACTTTTTTCTTAGAATTGATAATTGGGTACATGTATTAAATGCATGGTTTGCTCTACCAAAATGAGATATGCAGAAGCAATTTTAGGTAATTTAGGCCCTTTCATATATTCATATATAAATATATACATTTATATATATATATATATATATATATATATACATATATATATATATATATGTATATATATTATAATATATATATATATATATATATATATATATATATGTAATATATATATATATTTCAGTGTTCTTAGTAATGTGTAAGTTTGTATTCAGGTATGCTATATTTTTTAAATCCTCTGTGTGATAACTTGGACAGAGTGGTCAAGGCCAGGTGCATTTCCTCAGATTATGTGTGCGAACGGATTGGTATGTGGACTTAAGTTTCTTTTCCTTTTTTTGTTGTTGAAGTACCGTGTGTGTATTGAAATGTTTATAGCCCTGATATGACTCTTCGCCGTGGGATGGGCTTGAAACAAAAATAACAATAAAGATAAAGTAAAATGAAAACATTGACGACCTGACACCACGTTATCCTCTCAAGCAACAAACTAACTGTGGAGTCTATGCAACTTACTTTAACCCTTTGACTCCCGCACCCTACCCAAAAACTGCAAAAACTTAACCCTTTGATTCTCTCACCCTGTTAACCAGCTTCCTGCACAGTGAGGAAGTCAAAGGATTAAATTTTTGCTCAGGAAGCTGGTGAATAAGATGAGGGAGTCGAAAGGTTAATTTTTTTTGCTTTGCTAGCGTGGTTGACAATGCAGGACGCTAGTTGACTAGGTGCGGGAGTCAAAGGGTATAAAAACAAAAAAACACGAGAGACAGAGACACACAACTATGAGAGACAGAGACAGACTGAAAAGAAATGTTGAATTCCGCCAACCCACCCGACCTGGTAATAAAGCCTTTGAACGTAGGCTTAGTTAGGTGTGTGCATGTCAAAACATATAGGAGTGTGCATGACGCACGTTGTGCTTCTTGTGACTTAACTTCTAAAAGAAACGTGCGCTTTCGCTCAACCCTATTAGACAGTACTCAAGTAGGCCTACCTATGCGTTTCCCTTCAAAGACTGACCTGAACATGACATGAAGCCATTATCAAGAGCTCAAGTTTGCCAAGCCTTGGGCGAGAAAGACAAGCCAAGTCTGCTTCAGACCGGAGTGAAAATTGAAACGAGGGCCCGTCCTGCTCTGATCCTATTGTGATCCATAACAATGTCAGCAGCAGGGAGGACGAGAGGCAATTTCGCTGGAAGACAATTTAAAAATAAAAAAGTTTGGTGTTCGTTCAACAAGAGATTTAACACTCTGGGACACTTCCATATGCGCTCCAACCGAACCTGCCTGTATTTATCTGACAATCCCCTTCGCTGGCGAGGTCTGGAAATGAAAGTGGAAAGTGAGGGTGGTTGAGGTGAGGGTGGGGTGGTGGTGGTTGTGGTGGTGGTGGTGGTGGTGGTGATGGTGGTGGTGGGAGAAGAAGACCTGTGAAAATGTTAACTGACATCACCAGAATGACTGGAACATTGCTAGAAAGATGCAAGCATTTCGTTCGTTAAAAGATGAGTTTTTTTGTGACGGTTTAGTTACAAAAATGAAGCACAATGTTAACAGACATACAGCTAACTATTTGTTTTATAGAGAGATAGAGATAGAGAGACAGAGAGAGAGAGAGGATGGATGGAGGGAGGGGGGACGAGGGAGGGGAGGGGGAGGAGAGAGACAGAGACAGAGAAAGAGACAGAGACAAAGACTGGCACAAAGAGACAGACAGAGACAGACAGACACAGACAGACAGACAGACAGACAGAGAAGAATGGAGGGATGGAGGGAGGGATGGGGGGTGGGGAGACAGAGAGAGAGAAAGAGACAGAGACCAGCACAGAGAGAGAGAGAGAGAGAGAGAGAGAGAGAGAGAGAGAGAGAGACAGAGAGACAGAGACAGAGACAGAGACAGAGACAGAGACACGGACAGACAGAGACAAAGAGAGAGGAAGGGTTGATATTCAGAGTTAGTTCATGCGTGTGCGGACGTTCCGCCGATGGACGTTTCGCCGTCGGATGTTTCGGAGTCGGACGTTTTGCCGACCGGACGTTTAGCCAATGGATGTTTCGCCGACGGATGTTTCGTCGACCGGACTTTTCGCAGAGAGACTTTTCGACGCATTATGCATGGGCAACATATAAAAGTATATAACATATAACAATATAAAACATTCTCATCATCTTGTGACATGACATACTCCAAGTTTAATATAAACACAATATAAAAGTATATACCACACTTACAACACTTCTGTTCACTTTGATTGTGTCACAGATTATGCGCAACAGCTTTGAGAAATACTAAAACATCATCCTGTGCGTACCTTGCAACAAGCGCTTGCAGTCGTGTGTTGACTACTTCGTACTGCTTGTTTTTTCGCATCCTGACGCCCATGGCATGCTGTTCTATCATAAGCTCGGTGCTTGCCTGCTCCTTGCGTAACTTGCTGACAAGCCTGCCAAGTGTTGGGTGCGTGACAGACATTCGCTGATCAAAGGCACGGTGCCAGCCTTCGACCGAGTTATTAGTCCTGGGCAGGTTGTCTTCCACACGATTGTAGACGTTCCACATGGCGACGTCGAATTTCGGGCGTCGACGGCGTCCTCGCTGCACAATGCCCAGCCATGTACTTTCAAAGTAGGCGAGGAAGTCTGAAATCGTCTCGTCAGTGTCGGCATCCAGCGAATCCATGAGCTGTTGAAACGCCTCGATGACGTCGTCAGGAGGCACGAAAGCCAAGGCCTGAATGGTCTTGATGAGAAGAGAGTTCTCTGGCTCCAAGTACCAATCTTGTAGTCCAAGCGACTGGAGGTTTCTCCAAAGACATTGGCCAAAGTGAAAAAAGCACCCGTGCACGGCTGTGGTTGGGAAGTGTTCACTGATGCTGTTTAATGCGGCTCGTTCAAAATCTATTGTGATGGTCTCTGGGTTGAGATCTCTCTGACCCTTCAGGTAAGTAAAGATCGCGTCATACGTGGCCCTGTTTTTGTTTTGTGTCACACAGTAAACAAGAGGCAGAGTGTGAGTATCCTCAACAAGAACATGGATGGTGTAAAGTTGTGTTGCTAACGGAGCGCTGTCAAATGTTCCATCACAAAACCAGTGGGCGTTACGTGCTAAAACGTCAAGATTGGATGGAGTGGTTAGAATAACGATATCGTCCGTCTGAAACGCTAAAAATTGTTCTCCTCTCGTTGTAAGCTTCAGCTCCTCGCTGATGATGTCGCTATCTGGAACTTTCCGTTTTCTTCGGATCATCCTTGCCAAAGTCTCCTTTTTTGGAAGAGAACCTGAGGCGGCGAGCGGAAATTCTGCTGTGCAGTTGTTGATTATCGAACTTGTGGCTTCTTCAGACTGCTCTGCGCGCTGTTTTATATCACCAACCGCTTTCAAAGCCAGGCAACGGGCTGCACTTGGCGGATGGGAATGGGTGGATGGACGGCCTTCCAGAACGTCGTTTACTGTCTTTAACCTTCCTTTGCACTCTCCTCGTTTCTCGCATCGCCAGAAAATTGTGACGTTGTCGGCTTTGGTGCGGTCCATGACATAGGCGTAGCCTTCGTGCAACAGCTTTCGCTTATTCCTCTTTGTAAAAGTGAATTCCATCTGAAATGCACCAGATGCACTAGATAAGTTCCAAAGTTTAACGTGATGTTACTAATATGCTCCAGTCAAAACTGCCCTTTTAATTACAGATCCAATCTGGTCCACAAAAGTGTACCAAATAAATAAGATATTTTTTAATTTTTTTCTAAAATAGGCCTAAATCAGAAACTTGTGTTCATCTATATATTTTTGGTTTTGTGGTACAACTGTACAACGAGCTGAAAGCATTAAACGTTTACTTACTTCTCAGAGAGAGAGAGAGAGAGAGAGATGCAGATAGTGACATTAAACGTTTACTTACCACTCCCTCTCTCTCTCTCCTCTCTCTCTCTCTCTCCCTCTCTCTCTCTCCCTCTCTCTCCCTTTCTCTCTCCCTCTCTCTCCCTCTCTCTCTCCCTCTCTCTCTCTCAACGTTTACTTACTTCTCAGAATCTTGCACATGAATGAAGGAAGCACTATCTCGAGGGAACGTGAGACAGATGACAAACAGAAATACTGTCCAGGTGGAAGGTGAACGTGAGAACTGGCAGAGAAATAGTGGGATTGTTACACGGTTTGAACGGTTCACATGAGGAGGGAAAGTAAGAGAGAGTTCACTGATACATTGATACAATGGAGAGAGAAATGTGTGAGCTCAGAATTTTGTAAAGGGGCGTCGCACACTTGACGCTAAAGGTCCCGCGCCGAAATGTTCGTCGACGAAACGCCCGTCGGCTAAAGGTCCCGCGCCGAAATGTTCGTCGACGAAACGTCCGTCGGCTAAAGGTCCCGCGCCGAAATGTTCGTCGACGAAACGTACGTCGGCTAAAGGTCCGGTCGGCAAAACGTCCGGCTCCGAAACGACTGTCGGCGAAACGTCCGCCGTCGAAAAGTCCGGATACCAGTTCATGAGGGACTCATCGTCCTAGTAAAAAGTCAAACGCGTTCCAAACACATCAAACTT
>JAPXFY010000021.1:53787970-53790470 GCA_030674185.1 Monoplex corrugatus
GGGTGGGAGATGTACTTGCAGAGACTGGGGATAGATTCGTGTGGAGGGCCATGATTGTTAACGCTATGCGGCAGGGCACATGATGATGATGATGATGATGATGATGATAATGATGATGATGGTGATGGCGATGATAATGATGATGATGGTGATGGCGGTGGTGGTGGTGATGATGATGATGATGATGATGATGATGATGATGATGATGATGATGAAATACTAGGGCCCTTCATGCTCTGTTCTCATGATGACCTCAGTTCGATAGGTACAGTTGCGTGGCAGAGGATCGAAATGAGCGGCCTGGTAATAGACACATGGGAGTGATGCTGGGACTTTTTTCTTTTTATTACATCCGTCAGTTTATATTACCATGGATTATTGTTACTATTATTTTTGTTTAAAGCCCAGTTGACTGCGTAGATCCATATTAGGGCAATAACCATTTTAAAAATATACTTCAGCAGGAAAAAAAAAAGAAAATTAATCGATGCATTCACACACATAGTTTATGGAGATACTGCTGGAGTTGACCACTCTGTTCAGTTTATCACATGGGGGATTTCAAGAAGATACTTCATTAGAAATTTAAGCATAACTAAGGACAATAAAACATATATAAAAATCGGGTCTAAATTACCTAAAATTGCTTCCGCGTATCACAATTCCCTGGAGCCAAAACTATGCACGTAATACATGTACCCAATTATAAATCTTAAGAGAAAGTAGTAAGACTTTATCGAACACACACAGGTGAATGGACCAGTAAGGCAGAAAATGATAGCAAGAAATGACAGAAAGCAAAGGAACAAGGCAGAAACAAAGAGTGGTTGAAAAGAAGAAATGTCTAGCACGGAAGTCCCAGAAGGTGGGTGTTGCAGAGACGAAGCGCTGATAGTCATCAGCAGATTGGATGGCCTGATGTGAAGAAAATTTATTTTTCTTAATGCTTTCTGACTACAAGATCTGTTTTTCGCTTTCTGTCAAGTTCTTCCTTGGTCTTCCCTTTTGCTGTAAAATCTTGACATGTGTATGTCATATGTTGTATGCTTATTGAGTCAGCAGGTAGGATTGCTTTCTTGTGAGATGATCAAACAATTCCATTGATTCTGTGCTGATGGACTGGAGCTGTTCCCACTATGCTCTGATCTTGATGTGTCTGACTATGTGGGGTTTGGTCTTGCTGTCAGCTCTTCTCAAACAACGCTTATATTAGGTGGTGGTGATTTTTTGTTTGTTTGTCTGTCTGTCTGTCTGTCTGTCTGTCTGTTTGTTTGTTTGTCTGTTTGTTTGTTTGTTTGTTTGCTTATTTGTTCGTTTGTTGCTTCTGGGGCTTAATCAGTATTCAGGTCTGACGTTGGGAATGAAAACGAAACTGGTGATAAGCTAACCAGTCGCCGTGGTGTAGTGGTTAGCACAGCGGACTGCCGACTTGAAAGTTGTAGGTTCGAATCATCACCAGTCTTTTTAAAAAAAATCATCATTGTAGGATTTTTCGGCTCCAATCGGCTCCTACCTACAGCTGAACGGGCTACGGGCTCATTGGGAAAACTGGAACCACACAGTCTCGTCTACATCTACTTCACAGAAGAGTCATTGAAGGTGTTGCTCAAATCTCCTGGCCAGCACAGCAGCTGTCTCTGTTTCTCGTCTGGTTGTATATGAAATACGTGTTCTGATTCTTTTTTCGTGTTTTTTTTCTGGTTTCTATTTCTCTTGCTTGGTTGATGCCAGGATGCATTATGACAGGAAGCTTAGAGTACAGTCTTGTCCAGCCGAGATGTGGTTTCTAAGAAGAATGTTGAGAGTTCCGTGGACAGCAAAGAAAACAAACGAGATAGTCTTGATGGAGGCAGACACAAGTAGATCACTCACAAGGAAGATTAGGAAAAGACAGGTAACATTTATAGGCCATTTTATGAGGAAGGGAGATTTGGAGCACCTGGTCACAACGGGAAAGCTGGAGGGAAAGAGAGCACCAGGTAGACCCAAGGAGAAGATGCTAGACGGACTTGCAGAGTGGCTGGGGACAGGGTGGAAGAGATGCTAGGGGCAACGAGAGATAGAGACAGATGGAAGTCCATGATCGCCAACGCCATGCAGCAGGGCACCTGATGATGATGATGATGATGATGATGATGATGATGATGATGATGATGATGATGATGATGATGACAGTCTTGTCACGCAGTTTCAATCCTTGATGAAACTGCATAGCAACACGATTATTGTCCTCATCGTGACCATCATCTTAGCATTGCAAAATATGTCACAGCGTCTGTGACCATTGAGGTGGCGTAAAAATAACGGACAAAAATATTGATGAACTTGTCACTTCTTTTTTTGAATAGAAATATTGACGTGTTTCAGAAGTGGAACAAGTCAATAACTAAAATCCTCAAGATTACACACACGAAATATGCTTTTTTTTGTAACAGACTGAAACACCAGGAAAGAACGAACTATAGAATGGTACAACCATCTTGTTCCTAAGCGTGTTTTT
>JAPXFY010000021.1:53792970-53805470 GCA_030674185.1 Monoplex corrugatus
AAAGGATTAAGTTTTTGCTCAGGAAGCTGGTGGATAAGATGAGGGAGTCAAAGGGTTAATATTTTGCTTTGCATGCGTGGTTGACAATGCAAGATACTGGTTGACGAGGTGCGGGAGTCAAAGGGTTAACATATTAAAACACGAGAGACAGAGACGGACTGAGAAGGAATGTTGAATTCCCGCCAACCCACCCGACCTGGTAATAAAGCCTTTGAACGTAGGCTTAGTTAGGTGTGTGCATGTCAAAACATATAGGAGTGTGCATGACGCACGTTGTGCTTCTTGTGACTTAACTTCTAAAAGAAACGTGCGCTTTCGCTCAACCCTATTAGACAGTACTCAAGTAGGCCTACCTATGCGTTTCCCTTCAAAGACTGACCTGAACATGACATGAAGCCATTATCAAGAGCTCAAGTTTGCCAAGCCTTGGGCGAGAAAGACAAGCCAAGTCTGCTTCAGACCGGAGTGAAAATTGAAACGAGGGCCCGTCCTGCTCTGATCCTATTGTGATCCATAACAATGTCAGCAGCAGGGAGGACGAGAGGCAATTTCGCTGGAAGACAATTTAAAAATAAAAAAAGTTTGGAGTTCGTTCAACAAGAGATTTAACTCTCTGGGACACTTCCATATGCGCTCCAACCGAACCTGCCTGTACATGTATTTATCTGGCAATCCCTTGAGCCTGGGCAAAAGTATATTATTTGCTGGCAAGATCTGGAAATGAAATTGGAAAGTGAGGATGGTTGAGATGAGGGTGGGGTGGTGGTGGTTATGGTAGTGGTGGTGGTGGTGATGATGGTGATGGGAGAAGAAGACCTACGAAAATGTTAACTGACATCACCAGAATGACTGGAACATTGCTAGAAAGATGCAAACATTTCGTTCGTTAGAAGATGAGGTTTTTGTGACGGTTTAGTTACAAAAATGAAGCACAATGTTAACAGACATACAGCTAACTATTTGTTTTATTAAAGTTAGTAAATCCTGCTATCACATCATAAGTAGAAGTAAAGAAGCTGTCATCTTTGTGAGTGAGTAAGAGAGAGAAAGAGAGAGAGAGACAGAGAGACAGACAGATAGAGAGAGAGAGAGAGAGACGGGGGGGGGAGAAAGTCAGGTAGACAGACAGATAGACCGACAGACAGACAAAGAGAGAGAGAGGGAGAGGGAGAGAGAGAGAGAGAGAGAGAGAGAGAGAGAGAGAGAGAGAGAGACAGAGAGAGAGAGAGACAGAGAGAGAGAGAGACAGACAGACAGATAGACAGAGACAGACAAAGAGAGAGAGAGGGAGAGAGAGATAGACAGACACAGAGACAGACAGACAGATGCAGAGAGACAGATACAGAGAGAGAAAGAGAGACAGACAGACAGACAGGCAGACAGACAGACAGACGGACAGACAGACAGAGACAGAGACAGAGACAGAGAGACAGAGAGACAGAGAGACAGAGACGCAGAGACCGCTGCTCTGTTGTTATTTGAGAATGTGAAAAGTTTGAGGCCCAGGCTCATTGTCCTGTCACTTAGCCTCAAAATACAAACTGACAAGACAGCCCCCAGTGCTGACCCCCTGTAGAAGTAAACACAATACTGTTACAAGAGATAAAGCGATGTGTGGGACACTGTTGGCAAAACACACAGACTCGCATTAAAAAAAAACAACAAGCTTTTGTTCAGGCTCTCTGTCTGTCTGTCTGTCTGTCTGTCTGTCCGTCTGTCTGTTTGTCTGTCTGTCTGCTGTCTCTCACTCCACTCTTTCTTTCCCTCCCTCCCCTTCTCTCTCCTTTTTACTCCCTCTCCCTCCCCCTCTCTGTCTGTCTGTCTCTGTCTCTGTCTGTCTGTCTGTCTGTCTGTCTGTCTGTCTCTCTCTCTCTCTCTCTCTCTCTCTCTCTCTCTCTCAGCGCCTGCCTGTACCGCAGAAATTGAAGTTACATGTGTACAATGTCTGCTTTTTGCTTTGTCTTTCTTCACTAATCTTCTTTGTTTCACACACGCACACATACACACACGCACGCACACACATACACACACACACACACACACACACACGCAGACACACACACATACACACACACACACACACACACACACACACACACACACACTTGCAATGTGCACATGCGCAATAAACATTTCTCCAGCTCAAAAACAATGGCCACATCATCTCAAACGTCTTAAACCTCTTCAACCACCCAAACAATCAAGTGCTCAGACAGACTACCAACAAACCAACCAACCAACGAACCAACCGACCCAGTTGTAAGAGAACTCACGTCAACTCAAAAAACTTTGTTGAAACAGACGTAAAGGAAAAACGTCAAGTACCTATGTCACCTCAGATTGCCTTAAACATGAACCCATTGTCATCCGCAGAACCCTGGCTAAGGGGAAAGTGGAGTCTCCTTCAAAGAGAAAATTGGAAAATGAACCGCCATGTCTCGACCCTATTGTCGTCTACAGCATTGTGACGAAAATAATTTAGGATGGAAGAGAATGCCCGTAAACACCCAGTCAACGAGTTGCGAAGAAAAATGTTGCTGGAGAGAAAAAAAAATATTATCGTCCATTATCGTGGGATTATTTTCTGGTGGAAGAAAATGTTGTAAACACCCAGTGAAAGGGTTAGGAAGAACAAAGTTTGCTAGAGAAAGATTGTTATCGTTCAATATAGTCAGCACATGTAGAATGTTACAAACTATTGTAAGCAAATACCCAATGAAAGAATTGGAAGAAGAGATTTGCTTGGGGAAAAAACGTTATCATTCATTATACTCAGTTAATTTTCTGATGGAAGAAAATATCGTAAACACCCAGTGAGAGTTAGGAAGAACAAAGTTTGCTAGAGAAAGATTGTTGTCGTCCATTATCATCAGCAAATTCATCATTCATTATAATCAGCTAATTTTCTGATGGAAGAAAATGCCGTAAACACCCGGTGAGCGAGTTGCGAAGAAAAATGTTGCTGGAGAGAAAAAAAAAATATTATCGTCCATTATCGTGGGCTAATTTTCTGGTGGAAGAAAATGTAAACATCCCAAGTGAAAGAGTTGGGTAGAACAAAGTTTGCTGGAGAAAGATTGTCATCGTTCAGTATCGTCGGCAAATTCAGGATATAAGAAAACATTGTAATCAAACACCCAATGAAAGAATTGGAAGAACAGATTTGCTTAGAAAAACAATGTTATCATTCGTTTTAATCAGGCAATTTTCTGATGGAAGAAAATGTTGTCAACACCCAGTGAAAGTTGGGTAGAACAAAGTTTGCTAGAGAAAGATTGTTATCGTTCATTATAGTCAGCACATGTAGGGTGTTAGAAACTATTGTAAGCAAACAGCCACTGAAAGAATTGGAAGAACAGATTTGCTTGGAAGAAAATGTTATCGTTCATTATACTCAGCTAATTTTCTCGTGGAAGAAAATGTCGTAAACACCCAGTGAGAGTTAGGAAGAACAAAGTTTGCTAGAGAAAGATTGTTGTCGTCCATTATCATCAGCAAATTCATCGTTCATTATAATCAGCTATTTTCTGATGGAAGAAAATGCCGTAAACACCCAGTGAGCGAGTTGCGAAGAAAAATGTTGCTGGAGAGAAAAAAAAAATATTATCGTCCATTATCGTGGGCTAATTTTCTGGAGGAAGAAATTGTAAACACCCAGTGAAAGAGTTGGGTAGAACAAAGTTCGCTAGAGAAAGATTGTTATCGTTCAGTATCGTCGGCAAATTTAGGATGATAGAAACTATTGTAAGCAAACACCTAATGAAAGAATTGGAAGAACAGATTTGCTAGGAAAAAATTATCATTCATTGTAATCAGGTAATTTTCTGATGGAAGAACATGTTGTCAACACCTGGGCGACACTTCTGTTGGTCCAACAGGGAACGTTTTTTTTTTATTTTTTTATGTAATACTGCCATTATGATATTCTAAAAGATGTGTTGAATGAATTACTGCCATTATGATATTCTGAAAGATGTGTCAAATGAATTACTGCCATTGTGATATTCTAAAAGATGTGTTAGATGAATTACTGCCATTGTGGTGTTATAAAAGATATGTTAAATTAATTACCGCCATTATGATATTCTATGAGATGTGTTAAAACGAATTACTGCCATTGTGATATTTTAAAAGGTGTGTTAAATGGATTACTGCCATTATGATATTCTAAAAGACGTGTTAAATGAATCACTGCCATTATGATATTCTAAAAGATGTGTTAAATGAATCACTGCCATTATGATATTCTAAAAGATGTGTTTAATGAATTCTCTCATTATGATATTTTTTTAAAAGATGTGTTTAAATGAATTACTGCCATTATGACAGGACATTTTAAAAGACGCGTTAAATGATTTACTGCCATTATGACAGGACATTTTAAAAGACGTGTTAAATGATTTACTGCCATTATGACAGGACATTTTAAAAGACGCGTTAAATGATTTACTGCCATTATGACAGGACATTTTAAAAGACGTGTTAAATGAATTACCGCCATTATGACAGGACATTTTAAAAAATGTGATAAATGAACAACAGGTAATTACAAAGCAAGAAAGTTGCAAATGTACTTCAACAAACACGCGTCATGAAACAGATACATTCTGAACGTGGGGTCTTACTAACAGTTCAGTCTTTGAATGAAGCTTACCATTACCATCCATTGTTGGGAAAAAGGTAATAATTTTGTCCGTCGAAAGGAGACTGCTCTCCTGTTATTATGAAGATGGTTGCCATTATATCTTTCAAAGAAGACAGTTCACGACATGAAAGTCAGGTAATTGTAGTTGGACGCCATGTCAGTTCTTTTTCAAAGAAAACTAAAAACTGTTCTTACCATTGGAGTTGCCATATAATTCAGAAGACGAACGTTGCTGAAATGAAAAGTGAGAAAGATGAAAGAAAGGAAAAAGAGAGACAGACACAAAGAGAGGCAGAGAGAGAGAGAGAGAGAGAGAGACAGACAGAGACAGAAACAGAGAGACAGAGATAGAGAGAGACAGAGAGACTCACTCACCCACCCCTCTCCTCCACACATACAAATACACACATAGACCGAAGGCATAAGTAAAAAAAAACCCAAGCAACTGGGAAAACAACAACAACAACAAAAAACACACACAAAAAACAAAAACGAAAACATAAAAAAAACACAAAAAACGGGAAATAGAACGGTCAGGCCAGTCTAAAACTCCCCCCTTTTATAATTACTGAAAATGGAACTTTTGTATTACTCAAGGCGTCTGTGACCTTTTCTGTTCTACTCTACTCTATTCTTATTGTTTAAAGTCCAGCCGACTGTGCTGACCCATGTCAGGGCTATGACCATTTCAGAACTGAAACAACATCTGGTTTTGAAAAGCTTCTATGGAAATAAAGCGACGTGCATCGAAGACAGTCACAACATATTTCAATACATATTAAATATTATCAGAGGTTTCTGACAAAGTGCTATCCACACACGTTTCGACTTGTCGTTTGTGACTCTTCTAAAGTCAGTACTTTTTAACACAAACTCAAAAAAACTATATAAAAAAGGGGGGAAAAAAGCTCTTTTCTAGAGCTGACGAAATCTTGTTCACACATATTTGTCACAGACACACACAGACACACACGCACACACAGACACACATACACACAGACACAGACACACATACTATAGACACACACGTACACGCATATATATGTGTATATGTATACGTATACACACACATACATACATATACATACATACACACAACACACGCACTAAGCACACTAGACACACTCACTACACACTACACACACACGCACACACACACGACACACACACTACACACACACACACACACACACACACACACACACACACACACACACTCTCTCTCTCTCTCTCTCTCTCTCTCTCTCTCACCACGCCACACCACACACACACACACACACACACACACACACACACACACACACACACACACACACACACACACACACACACACACCTCCGGTGGGTATGAAACAACGTGCCCTTAAAAAAATAATTAAAGAAATTGAAAAAATAAACAGAAATCGACAAAGAAAAGAAGAATGAACAAAGGAACCATCGTTGAACTTATCAGATAGGTTCTCGTGCTTTATTTTCTGAAAGATGTGTATTATGAACTAAATAAAATACAAATTTGGAAAAAAAAAGCTGCATTGTATCAATCGAAAGAGCGCAGCATTCTAAAGATTCTGTAGAGGACAGTTGTTTTATCATTGGAAAGAAGGCTTCCATATTGCCATATGTTGGCGATATTTCATTGTAGACTTATTTCACTCATTTTTCAGCTTTCTGTATTCTATTCTATTCTATTCTATTCTATTCTATTCTATTCTATTACATTACATTACATTACATTACATTGCATTACATTACATTGTATTCTGTTGTGTTGTGTTGTGTTGTGTCGTGTCGTGTCGTGTCGTGTCGTGTCGTGTCGTGTCGTGTCGTGTCGTGTCGTGTCATGTTATGTTACATTATACAATATATTATACTGTAGTATACTATACTATGTGACATAATGTACTGTACTGTATATTGTAGTATTTCATTTTATCATATTTTACTGTATTTGATTTTGTTGTATTCCATTTCATTTTATGTCATCTTGTTCATTTTATTTAAGTTTATTTCTTATCATTATTTCGTTTTCTTTTTGTCTTTGAAAAAAGGGGATCATTTCATACCAACCAGAAAGCGGTGTGTGTCTGTGTGTCTGTCTGTCTGTGGCAAAACCCAGCAGAAAGGAAGCTAAGAGATTTTCTTGTGAACAATATCTCCTTTCTCTCTTTTTGTGTGGATTTTTACCAAATTAAGGTCCAAGGTGTGGACCATTAAAAAGTCGCAAAGTGTTAGTTTGGTAATTAAGCTTGAAAGGTCAAATTTACAGGACCGAAAAAATACATCGCCTAAGGCAGTTCAACAAAAAACAAACGAACAAACAAACAATCAAAAGCTGAAAGCTGTTTTCAATTTTATGACAATATACCATTGACATTTTACAGTAAACTTCAGAAGTACAGATCCTGATTTTGTGCAATAGTTTTGTATAAAAGTCAGATGATTAGAATGGCTTTGCCATCTTGTTCTTTTCGTCTACCTTTAAACAATTTATGATTTATAAATGCAATAAAAATTAACTTTTATCTTGTGTGTTTCTCTACGTATTTTTAAATTCAGATGGCTCAAGATTTCAAAGGAGGTGGGAGATAATTATATGCCACCATTATCTGACGGAGATTTTAACAGACATAGAAAAGGCCATGAACAGGTAAATAGAAAGTTTCCCTATACATCTGAGGTCTTAGGGGAGTGAACTGGTATAAACCTCAACTTTTTCCAAGGACCAGCATTATGAGGGTGGTGGCTCTTCTCCTCATGCTCAAAGCATTACCTTCCACTGTTCTGAACAAAATTAGAAACCCTTCATACATGGATGAACTGGGGGGGGGGGGGGGGGGGCTCTCACACGAAGTTTTTCACCCGCGTATTATACATATAAAATAGTCATAACAAATCGATGAAAATCCTTTGAGCTAGCAAGACCTTGAGATTTTGCAAACAAAAACCTGTTTCATGAGATGAGTGTGGTGGTCTTGTTTTGGTTTTGTTTTGGGTTTTTTTTGTTTGTTTATTTTGTTTCGTTTTCATTTTTGCATTTTGCAATTGCTTCGTCTTTTCCACTGCTCTTGTGTCACTGTACCCAACGTCGTCCATTTCTGCTCTCCAACTTTAAACTATCGACACTGAGTTCTCTTAAAGACCACAGAAGCTGGAACAAGTTGTCACTGAGCTATAATGATGAAACATTGGAATGATAATGATGGCAATATGTATATATATATATATATATATATATATATATAAATATATATATATATATGTGTGTGTGTGTGTGTGTCTGTGTGTGTGTATGTGTGTGTGTGTGTGTGTGTGTGTTTATGTGTACATGTATCATGTATGCACACACATACATATATACAGATAATATACATATATGTGATTATTCAGTGTATGCACACGCACGAACACACACACACACACACACACACACACACACACACACACACACACACACACACACACACACACACACACGCACGCACGCACACACACACACACAAACACACACTCACACGCATGCTGGAAAGAGAGAGAGAGAGAGAGAGAGAGAGAGAGAGAGAGAGAGAGAGAGAGAGAGAGAGAGAGAGACAGAGAGAGAGACAGAGAGAGAGAGAGAGAGAGAGAGAGAGAGTTTTCTGTTCAAACTAACATTAATGGTTATGATGGAAACTTTACATATTACTTTTCGCAGGCGTCATAAGGCATTACAGATAGCCTATACTTGTTTTAACAACAGATCCACACAGGCAGCATAGAACACGTTAGCCCATCACCTTACGCAGTATCTCAATACCTTTCCATCGTGTTGGGTGTTTTGATTGATTGACTGATTTGGTTCCGTATTTTCGTCGGCACCTACCTCAGATGATATGGCCGACGGTGGATAACCATCCCAGGGAAGTGGAGGGAAGTAGACCGTATTTAATCCTACACTGACACCACCAGAACAACAATGATGGGACGTATCTAATGCTACACTGACACCACCAGAACAACAATGATGGGACTATCTAATCCTACACTGACACCACCAGAACAACAGTGCTGGGACGTATCTAATCCTACACTGACACCACCAGAACAACAATGATGGGACGTATCTAATCCTACACTGACACCACCAGAACAACAATGATGGGACGTATCTAATGCTACACTGACACCACCAGAACAACAATGATGGGACGTATCTAATCCTACACTGACACCACCAGAACAACAATGATGGGACGTATCTAATCCTACACTGACACCACCAGAACAACAGTGCTGGGACGTATCTAATCCTACACCGACACCACCAGAACAACAGTGCTGGGACGTATCTAATCCTACACTGACACCACCAGAACAACAATGATGGGACGTATCTGATCCTACACTGACACCACCAGAACAACAATGATGGGACGTATCTAATCCTACACTGACACCACCAGAACAACAATGATGGGACGTATCTAATCCTACACTGACACCACCAGAACAACAATGATGGGACGTATCTAATCCGACACTGACACCACCAGAACAACAGTGCTGGGACGTATCTAACCCTACACTGACACCACCAGAACAACAATGATGGGACGTATCTAATCTATACTGACACCACCAGAACAACAATGATAGGACTTATCTAATTCTACACTGACACCACCAGAACAACAATGGTGGGACTTATCTAATCCTACACTGACACCACCAGGACAACAATGATGGGACGTATCTAATCCTACACTGACACCACCAGAACAACAGTGCTGGGGCGTATCTAATCCTACACTGACACCACCAGAACAACAATGATGGGACTTATCTAATCCTACACTGACACCACCAGAACAACAATGATGGGACGTATCTAATCCTACACTGACACCACCAGAACAACAATGATGGGACTTATCTAATCCTACACTGACACCACCAGAACAACAATGATGGGACGTATCTAATCCTACACTGACACCACCAGAACAACAATGATGGGACTTATCTAATCCTACACTGACACCACCAGAACAACAATGATGGGAATTATCTAATCCTACACTGACACCACCAGGACAACAGTGCTGGGACGTATCTAATTCTACACTGACACCACAGGACAACAATGATGGGACGTATCTAATCCTACACCGACACCACCAGAACAACAATGATGGGACTTATCTAATCCTACACTGACACCACCAGAACAACAATGATGGGACTTATCTAATCCTACACTGACACCACCAGGACAACAGTGCTGGGACGTATCTAATCCTACACTGACACCACCGGAACAACAATGATGGGACTTATCTAATCCTACACTGACACCACCAGAACAACAATGATGGGACTTATCTAATCCTACACTGACACCACCGGAACAACAATGATGGGACGTATCTACATGTAATCCTACTCTGACACCGCCAGAACAACAATGATGGGGCGTATCTAATCCTACACTGACACCGCCAGAACAACAGTGATGTTAAGATGGGACAGTGAGAAGGCCAGTTTAAATGTAGCGCACCCCGGGATTCGAACCCACAACCATTAGCATGTGAATCCGATGCTCAAATCAACTGAGCTACTGGGGACCCCTCGCGTTGGGTTTATTATGTACAGGCCTATGGTTAATGCATTGACCATTATCGTTTATCTTTATTCCCATCAAACCGTTTCTGTGGAAATTGTGCATATAAAATGTATTCCATGCTCAGAAAAGTTGTCTTTGAAAAAATGCAACTGGAACCAAAATTTAATGACTGAGATAAATGTTTCTTTTTCATATTTTTTTCTTTTTTGCACAAATGCCTTCTCATACTCTAGGTCAATGAAATTCCAGATATATATATAACACGAAATCGTACACAAAAAATAATCTTTGTGCATTTGTCTTTTCGGTAGAGAATATTTACATTGTAAATTAAGCATTATTCGTATTCATGCTCGTATACATATTCTTATTCTTATTCATATTCTTTTCTTTTGACGCAGTGAATTTACCATGTGAAATTCGGGCTGTTCTCCATTTTCAGAGCGCGTCGCCGCATTGCAGCGCCACCCAAGACTTTGAAAAGGTAAGAAGGCTAATTGGCCTTCAAGGGGAGGGACCTTGAAATCACTCTATCTTTCCAATGTTAAATACTAGGGCAGCGGGTAGAAAGCCCTCTCTTTTCGGGATTTTCAACTGCCGTGGGATCTTTAGCGTAAGAAGGCCATACGGATCCAACTCGATTTTCGTCCCCGTTCAGTTCGAGTTCCCGGACAGACTGAGGACAAACGTCGAAGCATTGACGGGAAACGAGCTCTGGGACCTCGAGTCTAAATATCGGCAGGTGAACGTCTGAACCATTCTGCCACTCTTCTCCTGGATACAGTATATGTGGAAATCAGGTTCGATGCAGAACTAGAATGGCATGATTATGACATATTGCAACACCAACACAAAAACAATAAAGAAAAATAGAAGCAGAAGAAGTAAAAACTAGTTCGAATTCTGCATATAATTGAAAACTTAAAAAACAAAACAAAACATAAAAAATAATAAACAAAAGAAAAACAAAATAAACAAAAACCAAAAACAAATCATACATTACTGTAAAATGCTGCATCCCCCCTCCCCTCAAGAAATAAAAAAGATAAGATAAGAAAATTATACAGAGAAATGAAACAAAAGCTTTCTTACCGATGTTTATTTCTTACATTCTGCAATATGATGCAAATTTTAACTGAAAACAAAAATCTGCATTTTTATCAGTGCATATTTTTTGTGTTTTTTATTTGTTTGCCTTTTTCCTAAGAATTATCTCCTTTCCCTCTTGGCATTCTGTTTACAACATAAGCATTTTGTGTATGTGTGAGTGGTCTTGGAATTGTTATATTTTTTGTTTCTTTTTGTTTTTGTGTTCATTGAATATTCCTCTTTCGAAACTATGATCATCTCTTCCTGAATATCATTTTTTTTATTCCTTTTACTAAAAAGAGACTGTTTCACGTTGATCGAGAAGAAGCGTGTTTCTGTATGTCTGTGCTTATTTGTCACCAAAAAAACAAAAATGTGGCGGCAAGATTTTCTGCGCTGTACACACACACACACACACACACACACACATACACGCACACATACATACACACACACACACACACACACACACACACACACACACACACACACACACACACACACACACACACACAACACACACACACACATACACAGACAAACACACACACACACACACACACACCACACACATACACAAACACACACACACACGCACACACACACAATCATATATATATATATACATATATATATATATATATATATATATATATATATATATATATATATATAGATATATACATAAGTGCGTGTGTGTGTGTGTATGTGTATGTGTGTGCGTGCGTGTGTGTGTGTGTGTGTGTGTGTGTGTGTGTGTGTGTGTGTGTGTGTGTGTGGTGTGTGTCTGTGTGTGTGTGTGTGTACCCTGCCGCATGGCGTTGGCGATCATGGCTCACCATACGTATCTATCCTCTGTTGCCGCAAGCACATCTTTCACCCTCTCTGTCTTCAGCCATTGGCCAAAAAAAAAAAAAAAAAAGGTCATAAAGACGAAAACGTGTTTACCTAAACTCTTTAATTTTTCAAAAGTGTGTGAAACAGCACTTTCTCAGGAAATTTTTACAATCTTCTTATTCCCTTTTCATTGTATCGACTGACTATCATTAACATTAATCTCGCGTCAAGTTGTACATATCATCTAATGCTTGTTCATTGTCATAATGCCTTGAGAACTACAACATCTGGACCGTCTTTGAAAATACTTAATCTTTTTATGAAAAAGGA
>JAPXFY010000021.1:53837970-53840470 GCA_030674185.1 Monoplex corrugatus
TATAATTCCACTATTATACATAGAGTTTCGGTTTCATTTTCTCAAGATAACCTGCTCGCGTTTGGAATGAGTTCCATATGACCTGATGCCTCTGATACCAAATGATGGAGAAGATCCATGTAAAGTTATGGCATAAGCCTTAAGCATGCACAAAAGCGCTTAGTTTTGGCAAGGTATACTGAGAGAAAATATATGTTAATACACTGAACGGCACTGGCATGAGAACATCAAACTGATGAGAAATTGTAATATTTGGAAGGGAGGGAGGGAGGGAGAGAGAAAGAGAGAGTCAGAGACAGAGACAGACAGACACAGACAGACAGACAGACAGACTGAGACAGAGAGAGACAGCGACAGACAGAGACAGACAGACAGACAGGCAGACGAAGACAGACAGAGACAGAGACGAAGAGACAGAAAGAGACAGATAGAGAAAGAAAGAGAGAGTGAGAGAGAGAGAGAAGAGAGGAGAGAGAGAGAGAGAGAGAGAGAGAGAGAGAGAGAGAGAGAGAGAGAGAGAGAGAGAGAGAGAGAGAGAGATGTTAAAACATATAGAAACCGTCAATAATGGAATGGTGTTAGTTCTATTCTTTGTAGAAGAATAACTGATTTAAATGCAAAGACAGACACAAAAACCACAGTCCCTTACAAAACGAAAGACAACGAAACTTTTCAACATTAGCTGTCTGACAATGTCATAGATGAAATATATCTAACCTGTCTCACCTGTCTCACCTGTCGGCGTCACCCAGTTCAATGTTGGCCACTGCACTCTTTGACACCACCACCTCTTTCCAAACCGCTCTGTCTTGACTTTTGTAGACATTTTTTTTGAATAGTTAGGCCACTGATGTTGGTTATGTTCTCGACGTATGGGACTGGAAGTCTGCCTTTCTTCCTTTTTGTCTGTGTTTATTTTTTTCCTTGCAAAATGATTGCCATGAGGTCCGTGTTCTTGCTTCGTGACACATGACCAATGTATTTTAGTCTTCTTTTGTTGATGTCTGCTAGTAACTTTCTGGAGGTATCAAGTTATTCCAGGACGCTTTCGTTAGTTCTTCTATCTGTCCATTTGACACGTAGTAGTCTCCGATAAAACCACATCTCTGCTGCCCCTCAGTTTTTTTTTTGCAATCAGCTTTTCTGAGAGTCCAGGCTTCGCAACCATAAATCATGATTGATCAGATCAAACATTTTAAAAGTTTAATTTTTCAGGCCATATGGTATGCCTCTGTATTTCCAGATGTTGTCGGGTTGGACCATTTTTTGCTTTGCCATTCCAATTCTTATTTTGATACTTTTAAAGCACGTTCCGTCATCGGTTTTTAGAGAATCAAGATATTAAAAGTCTTTAAAATTTTCTAATGAAATTATGTTCAGAAAGACGTCATAATTATTTTCAATATATTTACCTTAGATATGTAGCACTTTTGTTTCTTGGCGTTCAGGTTTAGGTCAGCTTTTCTTTTTTTTTTTTTTTTTTTTTTCTTTTTTTTGCCCGCTGCATTCTCCTTGTAAGAAATTCTTTTCATACAAGTAACGTTGTCTGCTATTAGCGCAGTATCATCGGCATAGCGTAGAATTATAAGTTTTCGTCTTACCTTTATACCCATGCCTTCTATATCAGCATCTCTCCTGACTTGCTCCGTGTAGATGTTAAAAGAGATACGGTGAGAGGATACAACCTTGTCTAACTCCCCTGTGGACGTTGAAGAATTCACATTTCTGACTGTTCCATCTTAATGTAGACTTTTGGTCTTTATACTATAAGGCAATTAATGAAATGAGATGTTTAGGAAAGCCGCATTTGACCATTGCGTTGAATAGGTTAAACATATAATTATGTATGTTTGTGTAAACAGAGACCAACAGAGAGACTTGCTTGAGAAAATAGAAGTAATGTCGAATTTTCATATTGGCGAGTGCTAAACACACACACAACATAACACACAAACGAACATACAAACGAACACACACACACGCACGCACACACACACACGCACACACACACACACACACACACACACACACACACACACACACACACACACACACACACACACACACACATACACACACACACACACATATGTGCATTTGCGTGCATGTGTGTGCGTGCGTGTATGTTTGTGTGTGCGTGTGTGCTTGCGTGCGTGCGTGTGTGTGTGTGTATACGTGTTTGTATGAGTGTGTGTCTGTGTGTACGTGTGTGAGTGTGGGTGTGTGTGTGTATGCGTGTGTGCGTGCGTGCGTGTGGGCGTGCGTGCGTACGTGCAAACGTTTGTTTGTTTGTGTGTGTGTGCGCGCGCGTGAGCGCGTGCGTGTGTGTGTGTGTGCGTGTGTGTGTGTGTGTATGTGTGTGGGCGCGCACGTGAGCGCGTGCGTTATATATATATATTATATGTGTGTGTGTGTGTGTGTGTGTGTGTGTGTGCGTGTGTGAGTGTGTGTATGTGCGTGCGTGTGTATGTGTGTGTGTGTGGTGTGTATGTGTGCGTGT
>JAPXFY010000021.1:53850470-53857970 GCA_030674185.1 Monoplex corrugatus
TTGATCATACTTTATTACCCTTGGAAATGAAGATTGATCATACTTTATTACCCTTGGAAATGAAGATTGATCGTTATTTATTACCCTTGGAAATAAAGATTGATTGTACTTTAATATTCTTGGAAACAAAGAATGATCGTACTTTAATACTACTGGAAATAAAGGCTGGTCCTACTTTGTTTTACCCTCGGAAATAAAGATAACTTATATTTTATCTTTTCTTAAATCTCTCTTGCACCCCTCTTCCAATTCAAGTATAAGAATCATACTGAAGTCGATAAGTTTGTCAATTGTGCAAAAACACCAAGAAAGAGGAAATGCGTCTTGTTTTATAATGTCTGCGTATGATACTTTCAAAGCACAAAAAATGATGTACCCGTTCAAATTTCATAAATTCCCAAACCAGTTTCGAATTGGTCTGCTTATGGCTTTTGAACACGAAAGCACAATAATAATGTCTTACTTTGTTTATTCTAGGCAATTCAGATCAAATCTATAGTTTTTGCTTCCCGAAAAACAGGCAAAGAAAACACAAATATCCACTGTAGGTAATTATTGATGTTCTGAACAATTGTGGTGATGTCAGCTACGATACTGAGACAAGTAACGCAATTGTGTAGGTTGTGTGTATGTGTGTGGGTAGTGTGTGTGTGTGTGTGTGTGTGTGTGTGTGTGTGTGTGGTGTGTGTGTGTGTGTGTGTGTGTGTATAGTGTGTGTGGTTTGTGCGTGTGTGTTGTGTGTGTGTGTGGGGTGTGTGTATGTGTGTGTGTATGTGTGTGTTTGTGGTGTGTGTGTGTGTGGTGTGTGTTTGTGTGTGTGTGTGTGAGTGTGTGTGTTGTGGTGTTTGTGCGTGTGTGTGGTTGTGCGTGTGTGAATGTATGTGTGTGTGTGCCTGTAGTTGTTATGAAAACAATACTACTATCCCCACTTGTTGGGCTACAACATCATACCCGCAATGACTTTACTTAGAAATGTGGTACCTAGCAGTCATTCCGTTTTAATAAATATATGAATACAATATGTGGAAAAGCATCCCGTTCCCATTTCTGAATGTCTCCTTCCTTCGCCTTGATTTATCGATATTCTTCTTCTTCTCTATGTGTAGCTCTTTACAGATATTTATAGAATAGTAAAGACAAGTTTGAAATAATCTAAAACACGCACACACAGACACACACACACACACACGCGCGCGCGCGCGCATACACACGCATACATACACGCTTGCTCGCACACACACGCACGAACACACACACACACACATACACACACACACACACACACACACACACACACACACACACACACACACACACACACACACACACACACACAGTAATCATTTTGAATACCTGATATTTTTTTTCATAAACATATTGTTTTTAACACGCGTGGCGCGCGCGCGCACACACACACACACACACACACACACACACACACACAAACACACACACAACCAAACACGCACACACACATGTATACACACACACACACACACACACACACACACACACACACACACACACACACACACACACACACACACATCAGACTGCACAAACGAAATTTCAGATTTCAAGGATTTCCATAAAGTCTGGACAAAAATGAATCAAATGAAAAATGGAGCCAACTTACCTAGGTGTCCAATAATGATTGATACAAGTCACAAATTTCTTTCCGACATGGACAAAGCTGAAACATTTGTGGAACATTTTGCCCAAAATAGTAAAGTAGATGGTTTGACTCCTACCTGCAAACACTACAGAGAAATGGCAGCTAACAACCTTATCTACACTGATCCAGTACCTCAGAATGATCGCTGGTATAATTCTCCAATTACCTTAGAAGAGTTAAAAAACACTATCTTGTCTCTACACAACAAAAGGAGTTCGGTAGGTGTCGATGCAGTTTCAACTGAAATGATTAAACATCTTCCAGAAAACTATATTATTTTTTTACACAAAATTTTTCAGAAATGCTGGGTTGGTGGAACTATACCACAATTATGGCAAACGTCTGTTGTTATACCAGTATTAAAAGCAGGAAAGCCTAAAAACAATAAAAACAGTTACAGACCTATTGCTTTAACGAGCAAACTATTGGAAAAATTGGTATTAAACAGACTTGTACATTACTGTGATAAAAATAACGTTATTCCAGTAAATCAGGCTGGTTTTAGAAAAGGGAGATCTACAGTTGAGCACCTGGTTAAACTTACCACTCACATCAAGAAACAGTTTGCCCGCAGAAAAAGTCTTTTAGCTACATTTTTTTATGTGAAAAAAGCTTACGATCAAGTTTGGCATACGCGTTTATTGTACAAGCTGAAATCTATTGGTTTATCTGGCAATATGTATGATTATATTGTCTTTTTTTAGCCAATAGAACTATTCAAGCCAGAGTGGGAACTAGTTATTCTACTTCACGACATCTTGATATGGGAATTCCACAAGGTTCAGTGATAGCACCGCTTTTATTTAATATCCTTATACAGGATCTTCCTAAAGCACTCTCAAATCGTGTTGTTTTGGCACAGTACGCTGATGATATATTTATTTGGATGAATATTACTTTAAAAAAGATAGCTCCACAGAGAGCACATAATTACATTAGGAAATGGTATTAATCTGATCTTGATAATCTTGGAAACTGTATGTTAGAAAATGGTCTGTCTTTGTCAGCGGAAAAACTAACATAATGCTATTTAATTCTGGTGGTACTTTAAGTAACTTGCCTACTTTCAGATTGCTTTGTGAAGTGTTACATTACAAACAGGTTGTAAAATTTCTGGGATTCTTTATGACATCGAAATTAAACTGGAATGTCCATTTTGATTATATTTCAACAAAAGCAAGAAAAGCCCTACATTTTCTAAAGATAATAAGCCGATTACCTTGGGGAATGGATACAAACATACTAATTCATCTATCAACAGCACTTGACGATCTAAATTATCCTATGCGCAAGAAGTGTTCTTCAGTGCACCAAAATATTTATTAAAGAAGATACAAGATTAGACTGCAAAAGTATTAAAATTGCTCTAGGTGTCCCTACTCATGCCTCTAATCTGGAAACGTACAAAGTTGCTGGAATTCTGCCTCTGAACAACTGTCGTGAGCTAGCGACAGCAAAATTTGCAGTTAGAACTACTTCACAAACGGACAATTTTGTGAGTAAGGAAATTAAAATCAGGTCAGATGTTGACTTTCCAAAGCGAGCAAAAAGCATTTCATCACAAATGACTATTCAACTTACATATCTGACTTGGTCAAACAGTCTAACATAAATATGGATGAAATAGCTGAGACACCCTCAACAACGCCTATCCCTACATGGGAAATGCAAAAAAGCCTCTTTTGATATTGATTATACAGACGCTAAGAAATCTGAAAACGTCAACATTTCGATATCCACAGCAAGAGAATACATCGATGAAAAATACCGTACCCACCTTCACAATTTTACCGATGGATCAGTCTTAGAAAATAAATGTGCTGGAGCAGCATTTTATGTTCCAAAATTTAAGATAAAAAAGTCATTTTTCGTTGGGGCAAACTTATCTATCTTTACAGCGGAATTAGTCGCTATTAATCAAGCATTGCATTATCTAGTAAATCTTTAACCCATGTCTTTCAAAGTAGTTCTCTTTGTTGACTCAAAATCTGTATTATATGCCTTACGGTCTTTTAATGCCGACACAAGACCTGATTTAATTACTGAGGCAAATCATCTTATACATCGTTTAAGGGTCAAAGGTACAGATATCAGTTTATGCTGGGTGCCTTCTCATGTTGGTCTTCACGGCAACGAAGTAGTTGACAGAGCAGCTAAGCAAGGCGCCCAGAATGCTGATAATGCTATAGAATTACATGTTCATACCTCCGTAAAAGAAGCTTGCAACTTGCTCGAATCAGCCTCATGGTCTCGATTTCATGAACATTCAGATGAACAGTTTGTGTCACAACAAATGATAAAACTTACCGTTCAAAATGTATGTAAAAAATTGCAGTATTCTTCCATGTATCATTTGAGATCGATTGTTGCTGTTTGTTTTCGTATTCAGCTAAACGCATTGAAAACAAAATATTGTAAAAATGTCAAGTGTATTTGCGGCGAACAGTTCACACTGTTTCACTGTTTATTCTACTGCAAAATGCTACGTTCTTTTTTACCGAAAATGTTTACTCAAGAAAAGTATTCTGAAAATCATTTCCAAAAAATTACATCAGATCAAACTTTGTTAGTTAGAATTTCAGAATCATTAGTTCACAGTCCTGTTAATGCATTACTTTAACTTTATTCGGTTTGTGTTTTAGTGTTACAATTTCCCTTCACGTTGTTGAAGTTAATTGTTAGTGTTAAGTTCTCGTTCCATTTTACTGTTCCCCCACCTGCTAATGTCTTTTTCCTCTGTCTTCCCTCTGCCCAAATCCAACCCGTCCAACTATCGTTCTACTTTTTATTTTGTTCACTTTTTTTTTATTTTTCCTCCCCCCCCCCCCCCCCCGTCTAATATCACTTATAGTGAAAAGACGTTAAATCAAAGAACGAACACACACACACAAACACGCCCACACACACACACGCGCGCATACACTCACACACATACACACGCGCGCACACACTCGCACACATACACACGCGCGCACACACTACACACACACACACACACACACACACACACACACACACACAACACACCCACCCACCCACCCCACACATACACACACACATACACAACCTACACATATCTCGTTAATAGCGATTAACTTGTATCGCTGTCATAGTCATTCTCACTCTTTCGCTCGCTAGCTCGCTTTCCCTCTTGCTGTGAAGGACAGCAGGGACATAATATGTATACATGCATACATTCGCACAAGAATGTACGTGTTCTGCATGTCTTCCGACGAGTGTACTGTGCCACGTTGCTCCTAAATTTCTACAAGGGGAAAACCCTGTGTGACTGACCGTCTTTATTATTTCAAACGTTATCTCCAGTGACCGTATCTCCTTTTAAAAGAGATGATCTTGATGCTGCTGGTTTTTTCAGACCAGACCAAGTGTGTGAATGTGTGTGTGTGTGTGTGTGTGTGTGTGTGTGTGTGTGTGTGTGGAGAGAGAGAGAGAGAGAGAGAGAGAGAGACAGAGACAGAGACAGAGAGAGAAAAAGAAAGAGAGAGAGAGACAGAGAGAGAGAAAAAGAAAGAGAGAGACAGAGACAGAGACAGAGACAGAAACAGAGGCAGAGACAGGGAGAGAGAGAGAGAGAGAGAGAGAGAGAGAGAGAGAGAAGACAGAAGACAGACAGACAGACAGACAGACAGACAGAGGCAGAGGCAGAGACAGAGACAGACAGAGGCAGCGACAGAGACAGACAGAGACAGAGACAGAGACAGACATAGACAGAGACAGAGACAGTGGAATAAAGAAGGGGAATGGAAATAGAGAAAGAAACAGAGAGACAGAAATAGAGAGACAGAGATATAAACTGAGATAAAGAGAAATAGAGGAACACAGGGACACAGAGAGAAAGACAAAGGGAGGGAGAGAGAGAGAGAAAGAGAGAGAGAGAGAGAGAGAGAGAGAGAGAGAGAGAGAGAGAGAGAGAGAGAGAGGAGAGAGAGAGAGAGAGAGAGAATATCAGCCTGCATGCGAGAGGAAATGACTGTTCAACCACGCACATTATGACTCTGTCTCATCCCTGTAGTGTGATGGTTCTGACGTTTCGTTTATTTACTACTTGAGTGTTTCCAGCTGTTTTAGTGTGTGTGTGTGTGTGTGTGTGTGTGTGTGTGTGTGTGTGTGTGTGTGTGTGTGTGTGTGTGTGTGTGTGTGTGTGTGTGTGTGTGTGTGTGTGTTTTCATATCTCTCTGGCTGTCTCTTCTCTGTCCCTCTGTCTTTGTCTCTCTCGTCTTGTCTCTGTCTCTGTCTCTCTCTCTCTCTTCTTTTTGTCTCTGTCTGTCTGTCTGTCTGTCTGTCTGTGTATGTGTGTACGTGCGTATGTCAGTGTAGGTGTGTCTGTGTGCGTGTATGTGGTGTGTGCGCGTGTGTGTTAGTATGCATGTGTATGTGTCGCGTGTGTTTGTGTGTGTTTGTGTGTGTGTGAGTGTGTGTGTATGTGTGTGTCTTTTGTGTGTGTGTGTGTTCGTTCGTTCCTTGATTTAACGTCTTTTCACTATAAGTGATATGATATTAGACGGGTAAAAATAGCATGGAGGATGATTTTTTTTGTTGTTGGGGGGGGGGGGAGGGAGGAGGGGAAAGAAGGGAACAGAGTAAGAGACGGAAAAAAAAAATTAAATGGAATCGGCAAGGTCTTTAGAAAAATGATATGGATGAACAGAGAAATGAAACTAGAACAACGCTAACATCAAATGTAAAAGAAAAATCGTCATAAAAAGCAAAACAAAACAAAATAAAATAATCATAATTAAAATAATAACCTTAAAGTAACGCATTAACAGGACTGTGAACCAATGATTCTGAAATTTTAACTAACAGAACTTGATCTGATATCACTTCTTTAAAATGCTTTTCAAGATAGTTTCCTTGTGTAAACATCTTTCGTAAAAAATAACGAATCTTTCTGCAGTAAAACAAACAGTGATACAATGTGAATTGTTCACCGCAAATACATAAAACGTTTTTACAATATTGTATTTTGTTTTCAAAGCGTTCAGTTGAATACGAAAATATGTGGTAACAATTAATCTCAAATGATATAATGAAGAATACTGCATTTTTTTTACAGATATTTTGAACTGAAAGTTTGATTCTTTTTTGAGACACACATTTTTCATTTAAATGTTCATGAAATCGAATCCATGATGCTAATTCTAGCGAGTTGTAAGCTTCTTTTACCGAGGTGTTAACATGTAATTCTATGGAATTTTCAAAACGGAGTGCACCGGATTTAGCTGCTCTGTCAACTACGTTGTTTCCGTGAAGACCAACGTGAGAAGGCACCCAGCATAAACTGATTTCCGAGACATTTATCTTTAAACAATGTATTAGATGATTTGCCTCAATTATTAAATCAGGTCTTGTGTCTGTATCAAAAGACTGTAAGGCATATATAATACAGATTTTGAATCAACAAACAGAACTACTTTGAAAGGCACAGGCCGAAGGCTTATTAAATAATGCAACGCTTGAACAACAGCGACCAATTCCGCTGTATATATAGATACATTTGCCCCAATGAAAAAAGACTTTTTAATGTTAAATTTTGGAACATAAAACGCTGCTCCAGCGCTCTGATTTGCTAAGACTGACCCATCAGTAAAAATGTGGAGGTGGGTACGGTACTTGTCATCGGTGTGTTCACAAGCTGTGGATAGCGTAATGTTGACATTATCATCTTTTTTAACGTCTGCATAATCGAGATCAAACGTGGCCTTTAGCATTTCCCATGTATGGATAGGCGTTAATGTTGGTTTTTCGGCTATTTCATCCATAGTTATGCTGGCTTGTTTGATCAGGTCAGATATGTCAGTTGC
>JAPXFY010000021.1:53870470-53877970 GCA_030674185.1 Monoplex corrugatus
AACACCGTCGTCTTCAACGAAGATCTCCTGGCCGCTCTTCAGTCCTGTCCTCCAGCCTCTGCTGACGACCTCAATCGGACTATTGGTGATCTGCTGGACATGCACGCCCCCGCCACCAGACGTAGGGTATCCCAGAGACCACCATCGCCCTGGTTTTCTGCCGTTGGCCCTGATCTTCTTAAGGCCAAGCGTGAACGCCGTCGTGCTGAAAGACGGTGGCTGAAGAACAGCATTACTATCAATAAACAGATTTTTCAGGCTGCCAACAAAACTGTCAATGCTATAGTTGACTCTGCTAAGTCTGCCTTTTACAATGCGAAAATTATTGCATGCTCTACATCAAAACAGCTATATTCCGTTACTAATACCCTCCTTGGCAAATCAGATAAATCTCCTCTCCCATCATGCTTTCCCCCTGCCCGTCTAGCACAACATTTTTCAGATTTTTTCATTGATAAAATTAGGTCCATCCGTTCCAGTCTTGACTCCCAGCCCATCTCTCAACCTCCTATTCCCGACCCTCTGTTTCAAGGCACACCACTTATTTCTTTTCAGCCTGCTTCTGAAACTACTATCCGCAATGTAATCCGCCATTCTGACATCAAGACCTGTGAGCTTGATCCTCTTCCAGCATCTATCTTAACACACTGCCTAGATACTTTGCTCCCTCACTTCACAACTGTCATCAACAATTCCCTGTCATCTGGTATCTTTCCCTTTTCCTTCAAATCTGCCCTGGTCAGACCTCTTTTAAAGAAACCTAGTCTTGACCCCAATAACCTCAAAAACTATCGACCTGTTTCCAACCTACCTTTCTTATCCAAAGTCCTTGAAAAAATTGTTCTCGCACAGATCTCTGATCATATCACCGCCAACAACCTCTCTTACCCTTATCAGTCGGCTTATCGCACTGGACACAGCCCTGAAACTGCTCTTGTAAAAATTGCAAATGATATTCTGACTGCTCTTGATCAAAATCAAATCTCTCTTCTATCTCTCCTTGATCTCTCGGCTGCATTCGACACCATCGACCATTCTATCATGCTCACACGTCTCCATAAAGTGTTCGGTATCTCTGACATCGCTCTGTCTTGGTTCCAGTCCTACCTTTCCAATCGCACTCAAACAGTCTCTGTCTGTTGTTCATCCTCTGCACCCGCTACCGTCCAGTTTGGTGTGCCCCAAGGCTCTGTTTTAGGTCCCATCCTATTTGTGCTGTACACACACAACCCCTCTCTGAAATTATGCGACTTCACTCTATGTCCCATCATAGCTTTTCTGATGACAACCAACTCTATACTTCTGGTTCCCTCCCACAACTGCCCTCTATAATCAGACAAACCCAAGGCTGCATTTCTGATGTTCACTCCTGGATGACTGTAAACAAACTTCAACTCAACCCCATTAAAACTGAACTTAGCCTTATCTCTACCACCACATTGGCTAAGTGTTCTTCCCTTCCTCTGTCTGTCTCTCTGCTTGGATCTGACATTCCACTATCTTCCACTGTCCGCAATCTTGGAGTCACTCTTGATAACACCCTGTCCTTTGAAAAACACGTCCAGAATGTTGCAGATTATGCTATCTTGAGATACGCAGAATTTCTTCTATTCGCAATATCCTCTCTGTCGAAGCCACCAAAACTCTCCTCTGTGCCTTTGTTCTCTCTCGTCTCGACTACTGCAACTCCCTCCTCTCGGGCTGTCCTTTCTCTCTCATTCAAAAGCTTCAAAAAGTTCAAAACAATGCTGCTAGGCTCATCTTCAGAAAATCTCGTTCCTCTCATGTCACTCCTCTTCTCAAATCTCTTCACTGGTTACCTGTTGAAAAGAGAATTCGCTACAAGATTGCTTTGTTATGTTTTAAGTCTCTCAACGGTCTTGCACCCCCTTACATCTCTGACCTCCTCCATCTGTACACCCCCTCTCGTCAACTTCGTTCCTCGGCTGATACTCGTACCTTCCGCATACCATTCTGTCGCACTAAAACTTATGGTCAACGCTCCTTTTCCTATCAGGCCCCTGTAATCTGGAATCAGCTCCCTGTCTCTGTTCGCCACTCTGCAACTCTCACTTCTTTCAAGTCCTCTCTGAAAACCCATCTCTTCCAGTCCCTCTCATGATACTTATAAAGACTCTACCACCTAACTTCCCCAAATCCCCCCTTGTTGTCTTTTGAGCCTTGAATGTCGGCTGGTGTGTGTGTGCGTGTGTGTGTGTGTGTGTGTGTGTGTGTGTGTGTGTGTGTGTTGTGTGTGTGTGTGTGTTTTGGTTGTGTCTGCGTGATACCTGTAAGCGCTTAGGGCTCTTGTTTTCATCAGATTAGGCGCTATATAAATGCTCTTTATTATTATTATTATTATTATTATCTACAGAGACTTAGTGGTTTGGCCATCTGGAGCCGGACCTATGAAGAGGGCATAGCTTGTGCAGTGCATTAAATAGTTATGCCCTGCTCGAATACATAGCAATGTCCGGGCATAAAATGGTAAGCACTCGGTGATCTATGAAGGGGACATAAAGGTGTAACTAACTGTGCAGTGCACAAAGGCTTTGAAGCCTTTTTGCTCACAGTAACTTCCCCTGTCGATATGGCGACGGGAAAAATGACACCGTTCTGCTAAGTACTCGGGAAAGTTGATCACAATCCTTCTCCAAGAAGTAAGGACAGTTTTAAAGTGCTGACGTCGTCTCTGTCATCTACAGTGACGTAAAAAAAAACAAAGAAGCGTTCTGCAGATTAATGCTGAGGAGTACTCCTCAGCCTTCCAGGTCGCAAAAAGAACGACATACAGAGGTGCGAAAAATAGCGATGCCTAAGACAGTGAGTAAGCAACAGATTTCAAGAAGCCCACCGGCTGGATCAACAAGCACTTAGCAAAGATACACCTGAACATAAATGTGGAGTCAAACCAAGGAAGACCTAGATGTAGATTGTTGATGTGAGAGACATAAAAGAGGCTTTTTTTATTTTGTTTTTTTTTTTTTTTTTCCATTTCGGCCTTCCAGCTCGCTGCTCATCATCAACGTTTTCTCCCTCGACAACCAACATGATATCCCTCCTCCCACCCTTTCCCTGGATTTTTTTCCCATGTAGTCGACATTGTATTATGAAGTCTACTGCAGTGTGTGTTGTGTGTGTGTGTGTGTGTGTGTGTGTGTGTGTGTGTGTGTGTGTGTGTGTGTGTGTGTGTGTGTGTGTGTGTATGTGTGTGTGTGTGTGTGTGTGTGTGAGTGAGTGTGTGCATCTCTGTCTCATCCTTTTTCTGTGTCTGTGAGTATATGTTTGTGTATCTATGTTTGTGTGTGTGTGCGCGTGCGTGTGTGTGTTTGTGTATAATCTATGAAATAATGTATGTATGTATTTTTTCTCTCCTGTCTCTTTTCTCCCCCCCCCCCCTCTCTCTCTCTCTCTCTCTCTCTCTCTCCCCTCTCTCTCTCTCTCCTCTGTCTGTCTGTCTGTCTGTCTATCTATCTATATGTCTCTCTATCTGTCAGTCTGTTCTCTCTCTCTCTCTTTCTCTCTCTCTCTCTTTCTCTCTCTCTCTCTATCTATCTATCTATCTATCTATCTGTCTATCTATTTATATATCTATTTATCTATCTATCTATTTATCTATCTGTCTGTCTGTCTATCTGTCTATTTGTCTGTCTCTTTCTGTCTCTCTTGTCTCTCTCTCTGTGTCTCTGTTTCTGTCTGTCTGTCTCTCTCTCTCTATCTGTCACCTCTCTCTCTCATTCCCCCTTTTTCTCTCCCCCCCCCTGTCTCCCCCCCCCCGTCTCTCTAACACACACCCTTTCTGCATCTCTTTGCGTCTGTCTCTTTAGCTTTGTCTCTGTCTCTCTCCTCCTCTTTGGTGTGTGGTTATGTGCGTGTGTGTGTCTGTGTTCGTGTGTGTATGTGTGTATGCATGTGTGTGATCGTGTGTGCATACATGCCCATCTGAGCATCAGTGCGCACACGTGTTTTGTGGAGAAATATGTTTTTGCCAAAAGAGCCCAAAGGGCAACAGACGGTCAGCTTCCATCCACCGAGTACCACTACTGATGATGTGTTTTGAAGTGGTAGTATATCGGTTAGAGGCCAGATTTATCAGAAAATGTGGACCTGAGTCAAACAGTTTTGGGTGGCGGGCGGCTGAATTAATAGTTTCTGCTGTATCCTTAGTTCAGGGTTTCTGGGGTTTTGGGGGTTTTTTTTTTGGCTGACTTATTTCCCTCCCCCCCCCCCCCCCCCCCCCCCATTTTCTGTAGAGTTTGCATGCTGCGTAGAAGTATTGTGTTAGTTTGTGAGTATGTTTCTCTGTCATTCTGCCTCTGCCTCTGCCTCTGTCTCTGTCTATCTCTGTTTCTCTCTGTGACTGTGTCTCTCTTTGTCTATGTCTCTCTTTGTTTCTCTCTCTTCTTTGTTCTCTCCTCTCTTTGTTTCTCTCTCTTCTTTGTCTCTCTCTCTCTCTCTTTCTCTCTCTCTCTCCCCCATCTCTCCTTCACCCACTCTATCTCTCCCTCTGTCCCTCTCTATCTCTCTCTTTTTCTCTATCTATATTTATGTATATAATATATAGATATACATAATTATATTGGTGTGTGTGTGTGTGATGTGTGTGTGTGGGGTGTGTGGTGTGTGTGTGTGTGGGGTGTGTGTGTGGTGTGGTGTGTGTGTTGTGTGTGTTTCTGTGGGGTGTGTTGGTTGAGCTTTAAGTGTGTGTGTGACATATTGTTATTACGATTAGTGCCGTTTATTGTATTTTTTATGTTTGATTCCTTTTGTTGCAGCATATTGACGATAACAACAAGTTTCAACCTGATCCTCCTGATAAAGTCGTCTGCTGTACCCAGTGACAATAAGCCTCTTCTTTTTGTTTTCCCTGAACGTGAGTACTCTTGTGAAGTTTTTCTCTATGGTTTTGCCAAAGGAACAACTCCTTTGTTGGTATGAGTTCCTTAACGTGTGGAAAATACACGCTGAATACGGAAAGTTCGTTTTGTAATTTCATTAAAACAAACAACCAAACTAACAAAAATTTGAGTACTCAAGTCAACATTTCTAGTCTTGGTGCAGCTGCGCGCGCGCGCGTGCACACACACACGCACACCACACACACACACACACACACACACACACACACACACACACACACATACACACACACACACACATACACCCACCCAGACACTCACCCAGCCACACACACGCACACACACACAACCACACACACACACCACACACACACACACCACACAGACACTCACACACACACACACACACACACACACAACACACACACACACACCACACACACACACACACACACACACACACACATTCACTATCTATATAAAAAAAAATAAAACAGTTTAGTTTACAGGGGGAAAGGTCATGGGGAACAGACGGTCAACGGTCAGCTTTCACCCTTTGTGTCTGAGTGTCTGAATACAGGCATAGATGCCGTGTTGTATTAGACGTAGGGGAGACAATGTGAGACAAGATCTGTGTGGATCTTCATGGCGCCGGGGTGCATTAGGGAAATCTTGTCCTGCAGCCAGTGGACAAGGTGTGGTTCTGGCTGAACTTGATAATGACTTCCACTGTCTCCTCTGTTATCCTCTCATGTTTTCTGTCCTGTGCTGATTTCCTCCCCTGCCAAGTCTGTACTAGAACATTATTTAACTTCATCAATTAGTTGGTTAGTTGGTTAGTGAGTGTGTGGAGTGAATGAGTTAGTTAGTTAGTTAGCTAGCTAGTTAGTTGTTTAGTTAGTTAGTCAGTTAATTAGTTACTTAGTTAGTTAGTTACTTATTTACTTAGTTGGTTAGTGGTTATTTGGCTAAGTAGTTTGATGGTTAGTTAGTTTAGTTTAGCTCTGATGCAGCTCAAGTACTCGGCCGGGCTATCACAAAATGAACTGGAACTTAAGTTGGTCGGTTGATTGGTTGATTGGTTGATTGGTTGATTGGTTGGTTGGTTGGTTGGTTGGTTGGTTGATTGGTTGGTTGGTTGGGTTGGTTTGGGCTGGTTAGTTTGTTAAGTGGTAAGTCAGCTAGTTGGTTTGGTTAAATGGCTGGCTGGTTGGTTGGTTAATTGTGTTGTTGGTTGATTGGTTGCTGGTTGGTTGATTTGTTGGTTGGTTGGTTGGTTGTTGGTTGGTTATTGGTTAAGTGGTAAGTCAGGTAGTTGGTTGGTTAAATGGCTGGCTGGTTGGTTGGTTAATTGGTTGTTTGGTTGTTTGGTTTGGTTGATTGTTGGTTGATTGGTTTGGTTGGTTTGATTGGTTGGTTGTTAGGTTGATTGGTTGGTTGGTTGGTTGTTTGGTTGGCTGGTTGGTTGGTTGGTTGGTTGGTTGATTGGTTGGTTGGTTGGTTGGTTGGTTGGTTGTTGGTTGTTGGTTGGGTTGGTTGGTTGGTTGGTTGGTTGATTGGTTAGTTAGATCGTTAGTCAGCCATTTAGTCCATCATCATCATCATCATCTTTTCTTCTTCTTCTTTTTTCTATTTTTTTGTTCTTCTTCTTCTTCTTCTTCTTCTTCTTTTTCCCTTTATTATCATCATCATCATCATAAATCATCATTACTACACCACCAGCATCATCTTCTCTTCTTCTTCTTTCTTCTTTTTTCCTCCTTCTCCTCCCCCTCCTCCTCCTTCTTTTTCTTGTTCTTAGTATAACCAGGGGTTGTTACAGTGATAATTGTTCGTGCTCTTCTTCTTATTATTATCATCATCATCATCCATCATCATCCATCATCCATCATCATCATCATCACAGTATCAAACTTCTTCTTCAGTGTTGTAATTTAGTGATTTTATGACTTAAAAAAAGAATCTATACCATCGACATCCAAGGGCAGGTTGAGTATTTTTTCACATTAGTTAGCTTTTGTTGTCCAAAAAAAAAACATTTTCATTAAGACATAGATCTTTAAATCTTTATTATTTAATGATAATTATATCATTGAATTAAATTAGTGTCATTATGCCTACATATGGGTTTAACAGTATGTTGAGTTTGCCAAACATTTCTGACCACAAAGCGACAAACTGTCTGCTGCGCGAAATTTTTTCTCCTTCGAACCGCAACTGAGACTACAACTTTCGATTTTGACTGTTGCCAAAGACAGCAGAAAAAGGTGTGCCTTTGCCATACAATCGTTTTCAGATGGAAATACTCTCTTAACTTCTTGGAAATGTAATATTCTTCTATTCATTCGAATTATGATAAAACAAAGTTTTCAAAACGCTCACAAAGTGCTTGATCAAATCCTCATGGATTAACTTAGCGTTGAGGACGATGGTGATTCGAGCGATTGATTCATACAGTGATTTTGGCGACAATTTCCAACAAAAATATTTTCAACAGTAAGCTCAACGTGAATGAATGTGTCGTATGGCAGTGAGGTGACTGTATTCACAATTTGCGAACATCACGAGAGACAATGAAATATTTGTGTAGCCAGTAAGAGCACCTAGTCACAATAGGAAAGCTGGAGGGGAAAAGAGAATT
>JAPXFY010000021.1:53880470-53882970 GCA_030674185.1 Monoplex corrugatus
GTTCTTCCACCACACAATACTGTGGGATGTTTTTTGTTTTGCTTTTTGTTGTTGTTTTTTTTTTGGGGGGGAGGGGGTTGTGTGTGTGTGTGTTCCTCTCGCACTTTTCAGCCCAAGGTTTTCAAATGCTGTGTTTTCCAATTCTAAAGTTTTCGTTTTTGATTTTGTTTGGTTTCTATTTCAGCGATTATTTTTTATTTTTTTATTTTCATCACTATGTTCATTCAGGGTTATATTTTATGTCTGTTTTTCCTAATACTCATATTCGTGTTCTATCATAAGCCACAAATGGAAACAATAATATATATATAACGCACCATTCAAAAACAGCGTCCAAAGAACATTACAGTAACAAAATTGCAGCTAGGTTTTGCCTTTACAAGATACAAGATACAAGAATTTTATTTAGCCCAAAGCACCACAATGGGAAATTGTTTAGCATTCGCATTAAAATACATATAGGCACAAGAACGCATAAAACAAATGTACACACATGCTCTTACTCTCTCTCACTCTCTCTTTCACCCCTCTCTCGCCCTCTCCCTCCCCTCATCTCTCTCCCCCTCCCTCTTTGTCGAAACAATATCAAAGATAATGATTAATTCTAAATATGTACGGTTAAAAAAACACATCATAAGAGTCAGATGCCTTGGTCAGGACTTTTAACAATGGACAAAAAGGGCAGTACTCATTGAAAAACAACTTTGGTAGGTATAGAAAAAACTGATTAAAGATGCAACGCGATATGCACATTAAAATCAAAATGAGTTAAATACAATAAAATGAGTATGTAGACTAAGAGGACAAGGTTAAACAAGAGAAGGACAAGAACAAGATTTTATTTTAACCCAGTGCTCAGACACATGGAAAATGTTTTGGCTATGCATACAATCACACTCACTCTTCACAACAATTACAATATTCAACATCATAAAAGACAAATTCGTCGATCATCCACGGAATCGAAGAAACATACGCACACAAACACACACACCCTCACGCCAAGGCGCCCATATCCAAGCCACCCCATTTCATTCTAATGCACAAATGAAAGCAATACAGGATGATGTACATGCAAAACATAAAATACCACTGCAATAAGAAAACCATGACATGAAACACAATGATGCAAGGACATCATTTTCCATCCCTGTTTTGTATAAAGCTAGCTTAGAAACTGATAGCAAATAAAATGAAACAAAATAGTTGATCAAACAAAGGCTGACATTTAAATGGAAACCCCAACTCTCCTACGTCTGCGTCTGGGGAAACTGAGACCAAATGTGGCAGGCAAAGAGCTGAGAGAGAGAGAGAGAGGAAGAGAGAGAGAGAGGGGGGGGAGAGAGGGGGGGAGAGAGGGAGGGAGGGAGGGATGGAGAGAGGGAGGAAGAGAGGGAGAAAGAAACAGACAGACAGACAAATAAACAGTCAGCTAGACAGACAGACAGTCAGACAGACAGACACAGAGAGACAGAAAGATAGAGAGAGACAAAGAGACAGAGACAGTCAGAGAAACAGACAGACAGACATATGGAGGCAGATAAGAGGTTAGAGACATAGAAAGGGGATAAAAGACACAGAGAAGAGAGAGAGAGAAAGAGAGAGAGAGAGAGAGAAAGAAAGAGAAAGAGAAAGAAAGAGAGAGAGAGAAAGAGAGAGAAAGAGAGAGAGAAAGAGAGAGAGAGAGCAGACAGACAGATAGAGAGACAGGTAGACACAGAGAGTCAAGAACAAGAGACAGATGACAAATAGAGAGACACAGAGACAGACACAGTCCGAGAGACAGACAGACATGTATAATATGGAGGCAGATAAGAGCTAGAGATACATATGGTGAGGGGGAGAGAGAGAGAGAGAGAGAGAGAGAGAGAGAGAGAGAGAGAGTGTGTGTGTGTGGTGTGTGTGTGTGTGTGTGTGTGTGTGTGTGTGTGTGTGTGTGTGTGTGTTGCGTCTGTCTGTCTGTCTGCATGTATGTGTATGTGTGTAATGAATATTTACCCTACGGATGCCAACTTTTCATAAACAAATTTGCCAGGGACAGCTCCTTTGTGACAGTGGGATCCGCTATAATGTGAACTGAGTGCATTCTGCATATGGGACCTTGGTGTATCGTCTGACCCGAAAGACTAGCATCTATGTCACCATTAAGATCAAGTGTGTGTGTGTGGGGGGGGGGGTGAACAATTCCTGTTGGATTGATGATTCAAACCCAGTTTTCTAATGCTGGATGAGAAAAATTCTTGTTGGATCCATGATTCAAACCAGACTTTCTAATGGAGAGAGAGAAAAAAACATCCTGTTGGGTCAACGATTATAACCTGGTTTTCTAATGGAGGAGAGAAAAATTTCTGTTGGACCCATGATTCTAACCCATATTTCTAATGGAGGAGCGAAAATTCCTGTTGGGTCAACGATTCTAACCTGGTTTCTAATGGAGGAGAGAAAATTCCTGTTGGGTCAACAATTCTAACCTGGTTTTCTAATGGCGGGAGAGAGAATT
>JAPXFY010000021.1:53892970-53895470 GCA_030674185.1 Monoplex corrugatus
CACACACACACACACACACACACACACACACACACACACACAAACACACAACGTACACACACACACACACACACAACGTACACACACACACACACACACACACACACACACACACCACGCACGCACCACACACACACACACACACACACACACACACACACACACACACGTATGAACATACAAACACACACACACACACACACATGAACACACACACACACACACACACACACACACACACACACACACACACACATGAACACACACACACACACACACACATTCTCTCATTAACCTCTTTACGCCAGACTACTCCAGCAGCAGCGCACGTAACACTGTCCTCGTCTCACCTCCCATCCCATCCCCCTTCCCCTTCTTCCCCTTCTTCCCCTTCATCCTAACTCCCTGCTGCTGATGGTACTAGTGATAAGGAGTTAATTCACATCACGATAATAAGCTACACATGCAGAGAGAGAGAGAGAGAGAGAGAGAGAGAGAGAGAGATAGAGAGAGAGAGAGAGAGGGAGAAAGAGAGAGACAGAGAGAGACAGACAAAGAGAGACAGAGAGAGACAGAGAGACAGAGAGAGATAGACAGAGAGACAGAGAGACAGACAGAGACAGACAAAGACAGAGAGAGACAGGGAGAGAGACAGACAGACAGACAGAGAGCGAGACAGAGAAAGAGACAGAGACAGACAGACAGACAGACAGAGAGAGAGAGAGACAGAGACAGAGCAGAGAGAGAGAGAGAGAGAGAGAGAGAGAGAGGACAGAGACACAGAGAGAGAGAGAGAGAGAGAGAGAACAAGAAGAACAAGAACAAATTTTATTTACACGGGTATGAAATAAGCAAAATGTATGGGGGTTTTTTACATACAGTCCTCGCCCAAAGAGGGTCTACATCACACTACATGTAAATTATACCTTACATAACATACTCGTAGATACTCCAACAACAGAATCATTAAACTTTCAGTCAAAGAAATACATTTGAGAGGAGAGAAAGAGAGAAAGGGAGAGAGAGAAATAGAGAGAGGGAAAGAGACTTATAGAGAGTGAGAGACAGAGAGACAGACAGACAGAGAGACTGACAGAGAAAGAGAAAGAGAGAGAGTGAGAAAGAAAGAGATTTAGAGAAACGGAGAGAGAGAGAGAGAGAGAGAGAGAGAGAGAGAGAGAGAGACTGACACAGAAAAAGAGTGAGAGAGAAAGAGAGAGAGAAACATAAAGAGAGAGTGGGTGAGTGAGAGGGAAAGAGACTTAGAGAGAGAGACAGAGAGACAGAGACATAGACAGAAAGACAGAAAGAGACAGAGACAGAGACAGAAAGACAGAGACATAGACAGAGAGACAGAGACATAGACAGAGAGACAGAAAGAGAGAGAGACAGAGAGGAGAGACAGAGACACAGAGACAGAGAGACAGACATAGACACAGAGAGAGAGAGATGTCGACACAGAAGATTGAAAACCAGAGAACAAGAAAGGCGGAGGTAGTGATACGAAGGTGGCAAGGGTAGGTCAGAGGTGAGAGATGGTGTCGAAAACAAAAGGCAACACAGTGAACTTGGGCTCGTTTTCGGAATGCAGAAATCTGCGCTGTCTTCACACAGTATGGAACGGACTCAGGCTGTTATCTCTGAGGTATGGCTGCTGGAGTAAAGAGGAACAACTATCCTGGCACAATTCAACCCCAAAGTGATTCTGTGTAGACTTGGTATCCACACCACACGCCCATTCAAACACACTTAGGTACACGCACTAGCACAGTGGTACGCTCTCTCTTTCTGTCTGTCTGTCTGTCTGGTGTATGTCTTTCTGTCTGTCTCTCTGTCTCTGTCTGTCTCCCACGTCTGTCTGTCTGTCTCTGTATCTCTCTCTGTCTCGCTCACTCTCTCTCTCTCTTGCTTCCCCTTCTCTCTCTCTCTCTCTCTCTCTCTCTCTCTCTTTCTCTTTCTCTCTCTCTGTCTCTGTCTCTCTTGTCTTTCTGTCTCTGTCTCTGTTTCTCTGTGTGCGTGCTTGCGTGTGTGTGTGTGTGTGTGTGTGTGTGTGTGTGTGTGTGTGTGTGTGTGTGTGTGTGTGTGTGTGTGTGTGTGTGTGTGTGTGTGTGTGTGTCTCCCCTCTCTGTCTGTCTGTTTGTCAGAGAGAGAGAGAGAGAGAGAGAGAGAGACAGACAGACAGACAGACATGACAGACAACAGACATACAGAATAAACATACATACATACATACATACATACATACATACAGACAGACAGACAGACAGACAAGAGTGCGAGCAGAGTGTGACATGCAGGCAATACACTGAATCACAGCGTTTTTCAGGAATGAAGGACTCTATTAACTGCGCGTTCTTCACACGACGATAATAAAGGGAACCAAGTTAACTGGCCGTTATCTGTGACGTGTCACTGCAATAAGAGGAAGGAACATCCCTGCCCTACCCTACCTGATTCTGTCCACTGTCTTTAGTCTCTCACGACACGATGGCAGTACACA
>JAPXFY010000021.1:53897970-53902970 GCA_030674185.1 Monoplex corrugatus
TCTCTTTGTCTTTCTCTCTCTGTCTCTGTCTCTGTCTGTCTGTCTGTCTGTCTGTCTCTCTCTGTCTCTTTCTGTCTGTCAGTCGATCTGTCTGTCTTTTTCTCTCTGTCTCTTTTTGTCTCTGTCTCTCTCATTCTCTATCTGTCTCTCGTTCTCTCTCTGTCTCTGTCTGTCTGTCTGTCTGTCTGTCTCTCTCTCTCTCTCCCTCCCTCTCTGCCTTTCTCTATGTCTGTTTCTGTCTCTGTCTCTCTCTTTCTGTCTGTCAGTACATCCGTCTTTCTCTGCCTGTCTGTCTGTCTGTATGTCTCCCCTTTCTCTCTCTCTCTCTCTCCCTCTCACTCTGATGTTGTTTTTGTTCGTTTGTTTGTTTTGATATAAGAAGATTAGCAATGGCAGTATGCCCTATGTGCAAGTATCCATATCACTGGAAAACAGTTTCAAGTTTCTTTCTCTCTCGCTCTGTCAGTCATCATGATGAAATCCGACGCTTACAGTTCCAAGCTACTGCGATGAAGGCTGATTTAGCAAGCAGGCAGTGGTACTGGTCTCTGTCGGGATCGGGGTTGCGATATTCGAGGTGTGGTCAGAAAGGATATACAGTAACGCAAAACGAATCACACTGATGCGCCATAGCATTTTGAGGGTGACACAATTTGCGCATTCTTCAAAGTGCAAACTTTCAAAACATTGTATTAGTCAAGATGTTAGCATCACGTTCCCCATAACCTGTCTTACAGCTAAACAGTTGCTAATCTACGCACACAACACAAGCATATTACAGAAAAGTTTAGACATAACAAATACATTTCAAAGAAGTTACAATAGTGAATTTTGATTAAAAAAAAAGATTACTGTATGACAGCTGGTTAACCGTATAAACAATCATGAGAGACAAAGGCAGCCACTTGTAAAGCAAACACACATTAACCCCTAACAATAAGAACACGAAGAAAATAGTAGTATAACAGTAATAACTGAAGCGGCAGTTATCTATACAGTTATCTATAGATCTATGTATCTAGCTATGTATCTCTCTATGAATCTATTAACATAACAGACTATTCGCATAGTTGGCCACCAACACAGTGGGCCGCTGGCATAAACAGGCTATCAACATAGTGGGCCATCGACATAATAGGTTTATGACATAGAGTGCTATCGACATAATGGGCCATCGGCATTACAGGTCATTGACATAGAGTGCTATCGACATGGTGGGCCATCGACATTACAGGTCATTGACATAGAGTGCTATCGACATGGTGGACCATCGACATTACAGGTCATTGACATAGAGTGCTATCGACATGGTGGGCCATCGACATTACAGGTCATCGACATAGCAGGCCATCGACAGAATGAGCTATCGACATAGCAGGCCATCAACATAGCAGGCCATTGACACAGCTGGCCATCGACATAGTGGGCTATCGACATAGTGGGCTGTTGATATACCTGACATTGACATAGTGGGACATCGACATAGTGGGCTGTTGATATACCTGACATTGACATAGTGGGACATCGACATAGTGGGCTGTTGATATACCTGACATTGACATAGTGGGACATCGACATAGTGGGCTGTTGATATACCTGACATCGACATCGTGGGCTATCGACAGAGTGGGCTGTTGATATACCTGACATTGATATAGTGGGACATTGACATAGTGGGCTGTTGATATACCTGACATTGACATAGTGGGACATCGACATAGTGGGCTGTTGATATACCCAACATTTACATAATGGGTCATTGGCATAGTGGGGCATCGACATAGTGGGCTATTGGTGTACCTGACATTGACATAGTGGGTCATGCATTGGCATAATGGGTCATTGATATACCTGGCCATTGACATAGAGGCTCGATAACATAGCTGGCCATCGACGTAGTGGGCCATCGACATATTGGGCCATCAGGCCTTCAACATATAGGCCATCAACATAACATTGCTGGCCATGGACATAGCTGACCATCGATATTGTGAGCCATCGACATATTGGGCCATTGACATAGGGGGATATTGATTTAACTGGCCGTTGACATAGTGGTTCGCCGGTAAAGCTGACCATCAATATTGTGGGCCATCGACATAACACGTCATCGACATAGCGGGCCAGCGTCATAATATGGCAGACGACGTAGCAAGCCGATGATGTAATAGCAGGGCGTGCACATAGCGACGTAGTCCTTACGTGTTAGGCCACTCACATGACACACCTTCAACAGAAGGGGTACTTCCCAAATCTGTGACGTAAGGGCACCGAAACAGGTAGTGTTCTATTTTTAAGGAATCTCCGTTTTCCCTTCATTCCTGTGATGCAGAACCTGAGTCATAGTTCCCCTTTGTCAACAACTGTTCCGGCTGTGGTTATCACGGTAAAACAACCCAAACTAGGTTAGGCCTACAAACGAGTGCACGCATTTGCCTCCAAGTGCATCCGCAATCGCACACAATGTGACCAAGATAGAGCGCACACGCGCGCACACGCGCATATACACAGACGCATGCACAACGCATACACATGCGTGCTATTACACAGGCACACACTCACACACTCATACCCACCCAAATGCACGAATGCACTGTTTTATACACACACACGCGCGTGCGCACGTGCGAGCGCACGCACACAAACAAACAAACAAACACGCACCATGCACACACACACACACACACACACATACCCCCACCACACTCACACACACACACATACACACACTGTTTATTGGAGGGAAAAAAAAGAGGCAGGCAAATCAAGACAGAGAGAGAGAGAGAGAGAGAGAGAGAGAGAGAGAGAGAGAGAGAGAGAGAGAGAGAAGCGAGAGAGAGAGAGAGAGAGAGAGAGAGACAGACAGACAGACAGACAGACAGACAGAAACAATCCAGCGGACAGAGAAACAATGAATATCTTTGTGTTCTTACTGAGAGGTGAAAAAAAAACAACAACAAAAAACATTACACACACACTACGTATAAAACGAAACGCTAATCTCGCTTGCAGCTTCACTCTTGAAAACAAGCCGAGCAAAACCCCACTAACAGGCAGACACGACAGTGCCAGAACAGCGCGATTCCAACCCTCTACACCTCTCCTCCCTCTCTCCCCCTCTCCCCACCTCTCTCCGCCCCGCCCCCACCCCCCTCCACTCACAGCACCATCTCCCATCAAACCCTTTCCTCTATCACCACCAAGCACCACCACTACCATCACAACCTTCGCCACAAACTGCCACCACCACCACCATCATCATCATCATCTCCGTCTTAACCAAATTTACCACTATCACTACCTCTGCCACCACCACCACTGCCGCCACCACCACCGCCACTACTACCACCACCGCCGCCACCACGCTGTTGCCGTTGCTGCTGCTAGCGGCGTGGAGCTTATATAAAAGACGAGGAACGGACGACCAGCGATCCTAACCGTTACCGGGAGGTTCTGTGCCAACGGTCTGTTTTTTGCCCTCTGCTCTTAATTTTAAGTCGTGATGTGATTTGATTTGACTTTGACGTGCAAGTGGCTGGACTTTATATATATACACACAGTGAGTGAGTCTTGTGTCTGTGTTGGGGGTCTTATATAATGATGGACACTGGTGTATAGACTGCGCTAGGCATGAACTTATCGAGTCTGTTTTTGTGTGTGTGTGTGTGTGTGTGTGTGTGCAAGTCTTATGGGAGCAGTCTTTATCGACAGTGCTAGAGTAAAATCAGTGTCTTTATTTATTTATTAGTTTAGTTTTTTTTTAAATTGTTTGTTTGGACTTTTCAAAGCTAGAGTAAAACCAGTGTCTTTATTCATTTTTTTTTTTGATAATTTTTTTGTTCGGACTTTTCAACGCTAGAGTAAAATCAGTGTCTTTATTATTACTATTATTTTTTGTTCGGACTTTTCAAGTATTAAGAACATTGTTCATTGACAGTGCCTATACAAAAAAAAAGTGCATCTTTTCTTTTAGTTACTCTTTAATTAAAACATTATCCATTCACAGTACCAGAATTTGTTTTAAAAGAAAATTGTGCATTGTGAACATTATTATTCATTGACAGACTCAGCCTTTTGACTCCTTGCACTCTGTCCACCAGCATCCTGCATTGTCAACCATGCCGTCAAAACAAAAACTTAACCCTTTGACTCCTTCACCCTATCCACCGGTTTCCTGCAGGAAACTGATGGATAGGATGAGGGGGTCAAAGGGTTAAAATTTTTGCAGTTGGTGTATAGGGTGCGGGAGTCAAAGGATTAAAAGAGTGAGTCTTTTCTTGTTCATTCTGTGTTGGTATTTTATCAAGACTATTATTTTGACGGTGTCAGAATTTTATGGGGAAAAAATAGTGTATCTTGATAGTGTTATTCATTAACAGTGCTAGACTGAAAAGTTTGTGAGTCTCTTTTTTTTTCCTGTATTGGTATTTTATAAGGAACAGTGTTGAATTGACAGTGCTGTATTAACACAATGATTATTGTGTCTTGCGAATCTTATAGAATATTATTCATTGACGTGCCAGACTGAGATCAATGAGTCTTTTTTTTTTTTTGTCGTCCGTGGTTCTTATAGGAATTTTTATTTATTGACATTGTTAGACCGAAAAAAAAATACAACAAAAAACAAATATCATTTTTCTCTAGGTCTTATAGAACATTATTTATTGACAATACTAGATTGGAAACAGTGAGGGGTTTTATGGGTCTTTTATTCGGACTCGTATTAAGAGCATTATTCTCAGAAATTTCCTGATTGAAAACAGTGAGTCTTGTTTCTGTGCTGATCTTTTATTATGGTAATTATGAAAATCATTCATGGAACTAATGAGAGTGAGTCTGTTTTTGCGCTCATCCTGTAAGAAGATTGTTCGTGGAACTGAAAAGAGTGAGTCTTTTTTTTTATTTTTATTTTTTTTAAGCTGGTCTTTCATTGAACTAAAGAGAGTGAAACTTTTCACTTTTGGTTAGTTTTATAAGAAGATTATTCACTGAACTAAAGA
>JAPXFY010000021.1:53907970-53910470 GCA_030674185.1 Monoplex corrugatus
AGAGACAGAGACTGACAGACAGACAGACAGAGATAGAAAGACAGAGAAAGAGAGAGAGACAGAAAGAGAGAGAGAGAGAGAGAGAGAGATACAGACAGACGGACAGACAGAGAAACAGACATAGGCAGAGAGAGAAGAGAAAGAAGAGAGAGAGAGAGAGAGAGAGAGAAGAGAGAGAGAGAGAGAGAGAGAGAGAGAGAGAGAGAGAGAGAGCAGAACTCAGAATTCAGACCGAATGAATGATTGATGAGAGATAGAAAGGATGGAATACAGGATTTTCACATAATATCACTTATTCTGTATGTAAATATCACAGTTTCCAGGCATGCAAATTTGGAGAGAGAGGGAGAGAGATAGAGCTTGAGCTAGATAGATAGATAGATAGAGGAGAGAGAGAGAGAGAGAGAGAGAGAGAGAGAGAGAGAGAGAGAGAGAGAGAGAGAGAGAGAGAGAGAGAGAGAGAGAGAGAGATCAGAACTCCGAACTCCGAACTCCGATGGAATGGATGATTGATGAGCGATAGAAAGGATGGAATACAGGATTACATGATTATAAATACAAATCTCATCAGAGTCGGAGTGGTTAGTTCAATGGACTACTAACTGGGCGTTGTGCTGTTCGAACTCGCACCAATCAAAACAAACAAACAAACAAACAAACAAACAAACAACAAACAAACAAACAAACAAACAAACAAACACACAAGAAAAAAAAAGAAAAAGAAATTCCTCGACTGGGTTATACTGAAAGTAGAGCACGTTCCAGAAACCAGACAACAGCGACTCAGTTTGTATGTGGCAGATGTGACAGAGATTGCCAATCAAGAATCGGCCTGCACAGCCACAGCAGAAAGTGCACGTCATGACCACAACGCCTCCTGGTGCAGACTATCATCTCCTGAGATGTAAAGAGGCCGACGAAGGAGAGCATGTTATAGGCTTTTTGGAGGAAAAGATTGGGAGAACTGTCGACTCTTTTCCACTTCACGGAAGCGACACTGAAGATGTTGCTCAAATGTTTCGACCAACACCACAGGTTTCAGAATTTCACAGACCTAGTTCAGGAGAGGATGTATCATGGAAATTAGCACAGGGTACAATCCTGTAGCGCGGTGTATCACGGAAATTAGCACAGAGTACAATCCTGTAGCGCGGTGTATCACGGAAATTAACACAGAGTACAATCCTGTAGCGCGGTGTATCATGGAAATTAGCACAGGGTACAATCCTGTAGCGCGATGTAACATGGAAATTAGCACAGAGTACAATCCTGTAGCGCGGTGTATCATGGAAATTAGCACAGGGTACAATCCTGTAGCGCGATGTAACATGGAAATTAGCACAGGGTACAATCCTGTAGCGCGGTGTATCATGGAAATTAGCACAGGGTACAATCCTGTAGCGCGATGTAACATGGAAATTAGCACAGAGTACAATCCTGTAGCGCGGTGTATCATGGAAATTAGCACAGGGTACAATCCTGTAGCGCGATGTAACATGGAAATTAGCACAGGGTACAATCCTGTAGCGCGGTGTATCATGGAAATTAGCACAGGGTACAATCCTGTAGCGCGGTGTATCATGGAAATTAGCACAGGATACAATCCTGTAGCGCGGTGTATCATGGAAATTAGCACAGAGTACAATCCTGTAGCGCGGTGTATCATGGAAATTAGCACAGGGTAGAATCCTGTAGCGCGGTGTATCATGGAAATTAGCACAGGGTACAATCCTGTAGCGCGGTGTATCATGGAAATTAGCACAGGGTACAATCCTGTAGCGCGGTGTATCATGGAAATTAGCACAGAGTACAATCCTGTCGCGCGGTGTATCATGGAAATTAGCACAAGGTACAATCCTGTAGCGCGGTGTATCATGGAAATTAGCACAGGGTACAATCCTGTCGCGCGGTGTATCATGGAAATTAGCACAGGGTACAATCCTGTAGCGCGGTGTATCATGGAAATTAGCACAGAGTACAATCCTGTAGCGCGGTGTATCATGGAAATTAGCACAGAGTACAATCATGTAGCGCGGTGTATCATGGAAATAAGCACAGAGTACAATCCTGTAGCGCGGTGTATCATGGAAATAAGCACAGAGTACAATCCTGTAGCGCGGTGTATCATGGAAATAAGCACAGAGTACAATCCTGTAGCGCGGTGTATCATGGAAATTAGCACAGAGTACAATCCTGTAGCGCGGTGTATCATGGAAATTAGCACAGAGTACAATCCTGTAGCGCGGTGTATCATGGAAATTAGCACAGGGTACAATCCTGTCGTGCGGTGTATCATGGAAATTAGCACAGAGTACAATCCTGTAGCGCGGTGCATCATGGAAATTAGCACAGGGTACAATCCTGTCGCGCGGTGTATCATGGAAATTAGCACAGGGTACAATCCTGTAGCGCGGTGTATCATGGAAATTAGCACAGGGTACAATCCTGTAGCGCGGTGTATCATGGAAATTAGCACAGGGTACAATCCTGTAGTGCGGTG
>JAPXFY010000021.1:53912970-53915470 GCA_030674185.1 Monoplex corrugatus
TGTGTGTGAGTGTGTGTGTGTGTGTGTGTGTGTGTGTGTGTGTGTGTGTGTTGTGTTTGGGGGGAAGGGGGGATAGGTGTCGTACTTGAATGTGCTTTTAAGGTAGACTGTTTTAGAGTTGTGGTCAAATCTAATGTAGTCATAAAAGTATGCAGCAATTTCTCTCCATTGCAGCTCTTAGAAAACCTGTCATTTTTTAGCAAACTGATAGTGTTTGGAAGTTGTCATGCCGGTTTTTTTCTGTTTTGTTTTCGTTGTGTGTGTGTGTGTGTGTGTGGTTTGTTTTTGTTGTTGTTTTTGTTCTTCTTCTTCTTCTTTTTCTTCTTCTTCTTCTTCTTCTTGTTTTTGAGAAGGAGAAAGGGGAACGATTTATAAGACATTACAGATAGCGAAGTTTGTTTCGAAAACAGACCGATACAAGTATAGACAATAGCATTAAGTTAGGCAGAACCTAAAGACCTTACCAGAGCGATGGGTTTCTGTACAGGTTTCTGGTTTATCGATGATCAGTTTGGTTTTTTCCCCCCATCGCATAGCTTTTGTAGCTTAGGTGCATGAGTTTATGCCAATTTAGGAAACGTTCCTTGGAGAAAACTAAAACTGTAAATGTGTGTCATCATCTTCATCATCATCGTCGTCGTCGTCGTCATCATCATCATCATCATCATCATCATCATCATCATCATCATTGCCCTGCGGCATGGGCTGTTGGTGATCATGGCCCTCCATACGAATCTGTCCTTGTCGCTGCAAGTACATCTCCCACCCTCTTTGTCCTCAGCCACCCTGCAAGTCCGTCCAGTATTTTCTCCCTGGGTCTATCTGGTGCTATTCTTCCTTCCAGCTTTCCTGTTGTGACTAGGTGCTCTAATTTCTCCTGCCACATAGGATGTTCTATAAATTTGCCGTCTTTTCCTAGTCTTCTTTATTAATGTTCTTCTTGTGTCCGCCGTCTTCAAGAAATGTGTGTCTAGCTGTAATCTGATACACGCGTGTAATTTGGGGCATGTGGCGGACTGCCTAGCCAAGAATGCCACAGGGGAAAAAGATGTCTAATTCCTTCATTCCTTACAATGCCAAAATAGACACTTAATGTCAGAAAGATCTGGCAGGAGGACTGGAACAAGCAGACAGATAACAATTTTTTCCAAATCCCTCCGACCTTAAAGAGATTCTCCCGTCTGCTTCAGGGAACTGAGGAAAGAGATAGTGTGGAAAGAGATAGTGTGGAAAGAGATAGTGTGGAAAGAGATAGTGTGGAAAGAGATAGTGTGGAAAGAGATAGTGTGGAAAGAGATAGTGTTATGTAGGTTACACACGAGTCTCACGGCCTAACCCATTCCTACCTTTTTAAGAAAATGAAATAGCATCTTGGTATATACCATGTGAAAGCCGCTGAGCATCAACATCTTCTTATTGAATGTTGGATGTGCGATGTGAGACAAGCACTACAGTTGGACTCCTAAGAACTCTTCAGAGGCGTCCCTCCGGATACAGTTTTGAAGTTTTCTAAAATAGATCAATATATTTCATTTGATGTGAGTCTATTATGAAACAGATTTTTAAATACACTTTAGACTTGAAAAGGTCATCTTGAGCCTGTTTTGTAGCCGTTGCCTTTTTACTTCAAAGTTGGGTGTTGCTTTTAACATGATGTTAGCCTGATATGGCTCCAGTAGTCGGCTGGGCTATAAGCAATATGAACCTGAACCCGGGGCAGTGCAGTTTGTGAACTGGTGCTGTGGGTTGGTTGCTACACAAAAACACAAAATGCCTTCCCATGACAGATTGCTAAACCAGTATTAACGTTACAAATTCCTCGTCGCGCTCTTGAAGAACGGCGATACGACCCTTATTCAATAACCCAGATATGAATGTCTTCCATGCGTTTGAAATCTTTGATGTGCTTGATTTTACTTTGCTGATATTAGTATATACGTGGTATTTGCCTGAATACCTCAGTAAAAATGACGAAAAGTAAATTTGGTGGAAAACAAAATGAAACAAATAAAAGTTCTCTCTCTGAACAAGCATTCTTTTGTCTGAAAACGATCGTGTATGAAATATTCTAGAATAGCCCACGTTCCAAAAAGTCGTAGAATACAGGTATTCAGAACTGAGAAATGGGAGGTTTAACCCTTTGATTTCTGCACCCTGAACACCAACTGCGAAACCTTAACCCTTTGATTCCCTCACCCCATCCACCAGCTTCCTGTGGAGTGAGTCAAAGGGTTAAGTTTTTGTTTAGCTAACACGGTTGATAATGCTGGACGCTGATGGACAGGGTACGGAAGTCAAAGGATTGATTATAAATGTGTGTACAAGTAGTCACCGGACTAACTAACATTCATTTCTGTTTTCTTTTTTTATCTGCAGGTCAAGAAACCCTGAAATCTTCACAATATCTCAGCGATTCATAATTGAAACCGAAGCACTACGTACCGCAAGCCATCGTGGACTGAAACACCACTACAAAAGCCATCCTGAACTGGAGCGCTGC
>JAPXFY010000021.1:53925470-53930470 GCA_030674185.1 Monoplex corrugatus
GTGTGTGTGTGTGTGTGTGTGTGTATGTGTGTGTGTGTGTGTGTGTGTGTGTGTGTGTGTGTGTGTGTGTGTGTGTGTGTGTGTGTGTGTGTGTGTGTGTGTGTGTTTGTGTTGTGTGTGTGTGTGTTGTGTGTGGTTTGTGTGTGTGTGTGGTATGTGTGCGTGTGTTGTGTGTGTGTATGTGTGTATGTGGTGTGTGTGTGTGTGTGTTTGTGTGTGGTTTGTGTGTGTGTGTGTGGTGTGTGTGTGTGTGTGTGTGTGTGTGTGTGTGTGTGTGTGTGTGTGTGTGTGTGTGTGTGTGTGTGTGTGTGTGTGTTGAGTGTGTGTGTTTTAATGGATCCTAACCTGAAGTTATTTATTTAACCGATGCTATTAACCCTTTGACTCTCTCACCCTATCCACCAGCTTCCTGCGGGAGGCTGGTGGATAGGTGAGGAAGCGTAAGGGTTAAGTTTTTGCTTTGCTAGCATGTTTGACAATGCAAAATGCTGGTGGACAGGGTGCGGGAGTCAACGGGTTAATGAACCCTACCCTGAAGATGTTTATTTGACCGATGCCATTAATGAATCCTACCCAACCTGCACGAAGCTGGTGGATAAATTGAGAGAGTCAAAGGGTTAACATTTTGCAGTTGGTGGATAGCTTGCGGGATAAGGTGCGGGAGTCAAAGATTTACCAGATAACTACGGATACATTAAGAATCGCCTGAGTGCGATATATATATATCCCTCATAGAAGAACTCTCATCATCATCATCATCATCATCAGGTGCCCTGCCGCATGGCGTTGGCGATCATGGACTTCCATATTCTCTACCTCTTGTTGCCCCAAGCATCTCTTCCACCCTCCTCGTCTTCAGCCACTCTGCAAGTCCCTCTAGCATTTTCTCCTGGGTTTACCTGGTGCTCTCTTTCCCTCCAGCTTTCCCGATGTGACCAGGTGCTCCAAATCCCCCTTCCTCATAAAACGGCCTATAAATGTTGCCTGTCTTTTCCTAATCTTCCCTATGAATGATCTACTTGTGTCTGCCTCCATCAAGATTGTCTCGTTTGTTTTCTTTGCTGTCCATGGAAAAAACTCTAAAACTCCAAATTCCAAAATATCTAATATATAACGGAGCCAGACAGAAAAGCTTGTGATTTCTTTTACTAGAGGTCTGTGCTAGCAGTTGGGGCTTTGTGCTCAGTATGTTGGTCTCAGTTGCTGTAAGGGCGGAGGGGAGGTGGGGTGGGGGAGGGGGATAAGGGGGTATAGTTGTTGATGTAATCATACTTTTCTTCTTTTCTCTTAAATAGCTTAGCGCCGACGTCATGTAGGCTATCGATTTGCACACTACGTCAAGTGTTCTATTTTCTCTTGGGTTTTCCGCCGATTCCCAAGAACTTTTTTCGCCTTCCTTCTGCCAACATTCCACACCTCTTCCCATCCCCACCCCACCCCAACACCCACAACACACACACACACACACACACACACACACACACATCACACACACACACACACACACACACACCGCACACGCTACATGGCATCGCACACAGACAGGTTTCCATACTGTTCTATTCCTCTGCAGACTCTCTCTACATTTGTTTCTGTAACATCAGGCGTAAAATTGGTCTGGTCGACTGAAAACTAGGCCGTGTTCGCATCGGTTTGGTCTCAGTGTCTGTCACTGTTTGTCTGTATGTCTGTCCGTCTATTTGCCTGCCTGTCTGTCTGTATATATATATATATATATTATGTGTGTCTGTCTGTCTGTAATGTGTATGTTCGCACGTACGTACGCATGTATGTATGTATGTATGTATGTATGTATGTGAATGTATGTATGTATGTGTGTGTGTACGTACGTACGTATGTATGTATGTATGTATGTATGTATGTATGTATGTATGTATGTGTATGTATGTATGTATGTATGTATGTATGTATGTATGTATGTATGTATGTATGTATGTATGTTGTTGTGGGGTGTGTGTGTGTCTGTCTATAATGTATATGTTCGTATGCATGTACGTATTACGTGTATGTATGTATGTATGTGTGCATGTATGCATTTATGCATGCATGCATGCATGTATGTACGTAAGTGTGTAAATGTATATATGTGTATGCATGTGTGTATGTTTGTATGTATGTATGTATGTATATATGTATGCATGCATGCATGTATGTAGGTATGTATGTGTGGATGGATGGATGGATGGATGGATGGATGGATGGATGGATGGATGTGTGTGTGTGTGTAAATATGTATGTATGTATGTATGTATGTATGTGCGTACGTATGTGTGTATGCATGTATGTATGTATGTACGTATGTATGTACGTATGTATGTACATATGTATGCATAAAATGTTTGTGCCCTGAGGAAAAAAAGAATGCCAGAATGGTTCCACTATTCTTGTCTGTTCGCCTTGAGAAGGGAGGAGAAATAAATGAAACGTTATCTGAGAGGAGGGAGGTGCCTCTGTTTTGTTGATAACATATTTGCGCAACCTAATGAACTCCTGACCTTCTGGTTCCATTGTCTGAGGGCAAGTTATTGTTGCATTGTTTGCTTTTCCGACAGAAGATGGACGTGAAAGGGAGAGAGAGAGAGAGAGAGAGAGAGAGAGAGAGAGAGAGAGAGAGAGAGAGGAGAGAGAGAGAAGAGAGAGAGAAGAGAAGACAAGACAAGACAAGAGATAAAGACAGAGAGACAGAGAGACACACACTCAGACAGAGATGGAGACAGACAAAGAGAGAGAAAAAGAGAGAGAGAGAGTAAGGGAAGACAAGACAAGACAAGACAAGAGAGAGAGACAGAGAGAGACACACACACTCAGACAGAGATGGAGACAGAGAAAGAGTGAGAATGAGAGCGAGAGAGAGAGAGAGAGAGAGAGAGAGAGAGACGAGAGAGCGAGAGAGAGAGAGAGAAAGAGAGAGAGAGAGAGAGAGAGAGAGAGAGGAGAGAGAGAGAGAGAGAGAGAGAGAGAGAGAGAGAGAGAGAGAGAGAGAGAGAAGTATCAAAATATACAGGAAACATCCCTTCTACTAATGTCTACACAGACAGACTTTAAAAAAAACTGCAGTTACATACACAAACAAGATCATTTCTTTCAAAACATAACCATACCGTTGAACGTTGGTCACTTAACAGTATGCTAGTTACGTCAAGACTTACACATTCTTACCTAAAATGTAAGAGACAGTCAGAGCGACACAGAGAAAGAGTTACAGACAGACAGACAGTCAGAGACTACTGTGGACAAAGAGGTAAATGTTGGATACAGTCTGAAATAGAAGAAAATTGCTACAAAAACAAACAATCAAACAAACAAGCAAGCAAACAGTAAAACAAACAGGTAAACAAACAAACAAATAATAACACATACAAACAAAAAAAATGAACAAACAAATAAAGAAACCCAAGACAAGTGCAACTGCCCGCGTTCAAGCAAACAGGAACCAGGAAAAAAAAACACGAAAAAAGAATACGAACACGTATTTAATACAACCAGACAAGACAGGCGCAAAATTTTCGGCCAACTGGCCTTTGTGAAGCGTAAGATTACAAACAAACAAACACCAGATACAAAATTATGAGAAAAAGACTGAAACAAATAAAGAAACAAGAAAACAAACAAACAAACAAACAAACAACCAACAACAACAGACAGACAGACAAACAAACACAACTAAGAAAATATAAAGAAGAAGAAGAAGTATAACATCACACACGTCCCTCTTCTTCATGCTTTCCCCCATTTTTTTCAATTTAGTTTTGTATGGTTTTTCTCTTGTTTTGTCCCTTTTTTCTTCCCTCTTTCGTTCCATTAAGACGAGGCAACATCATTGGAAACCTGGCATTGTGAAGTGATGTGTGCCTTATCAGATTCGGTGTGTCCTAACGCGCTTGTCAGCTTTAAAATACAACTTGGTCATTACGATCTAATCAGGCATGACAATCTTGAAATCAGAGGTTTTTGTAAGCATTCCTCATTTTTTTTACATTGGAACTAACTTACGTTCACGGGTTCGACAGTTCATATTTGACAATCCACTGTACTGTGAAGAAAATGCAATGATGCATTGAAGGTTGAAATTGGAACCCAGCTCTTTTTCTTGGTGTTAATTTTGTGTGTGTGTGTGTGTTTTGATAGCTGTTTCTACTGAGGTATATCAACATTAATAAAAATTTTCTCCCTAATAGATGATAGATTTTCTGTTGATAGATTTTCAGCCCATCATCTACTTTTGGTAGAAACAAACAGAAACAGAAACTTGTATATCATCTGTAGACCAAAGGGAATGTCTTAATGTTCATCTTGCATGCGCAAGAAAAATTGATTTACAGACCAAACCCCAAAAGCCAAAAGCCAATAGAAGATGATACTCTTTGACAAATTTTAAACAGAAAAAAGACACAGAAAAGTTTGCTTGGCGACAGTTGTCTTAAAACAAGACCAGAAAAGTCTGTTACGTCTGATGACAACATGGTTGTTTACGTGGCAGCATTGGTCATCATCATCATCATCATCATCATCATCATCATCATCATCATCATCATCATCATCATCAAGTGCCCTGCCACATGGCGTTGGTGATCATGGCACTCCATATGCATCTATCCTTGTTGCCTGAAGCACACATTCCACCCTTTCTGTCCTCAGCCAATCTGCAAGTCCGTCCAAAAATTTTTTTCTGGGTCTACCTGGTGCTCTCTTTTCCTTCAGCTTTCCTGTTGTGACCAGGTGCTTTAATTCCCCTTTCCTCATAAAATGGCCTATAAATGTTGCCTGTCTTTTCCTAATCTTCCTTATGAATGATCTACTTGTGTCTGCTTCCATCAAGACTGTCTCGTTTGTTTTCTTTGCTGTCCATTGAACTCTCAACACTCTTCTTAGAAACCACATCTCAGCTGCCTCAATCTTGTTCTGGCTTTGCTTGTTGACTGTCCATGCCTCATAACCGTATAACAGTATTGGTTCTATATAACATTCAAGAACTCTCT
>JAPXFY010000021.1:53932970-53935470 GCA_030674185.1 Monoplex corrugatus
TCTCTCTCTCTCTTTCGAAACAAAAAGACAAACTGTGCCCTGTCTGATGACAGAATGGCCGCTTCTCCAATGACAGCGGTAAATGTTAAAAGGCACATCGTCTGGTGCTTGGCTTGGTTTTCTGTTATTGCCTTTGATCCCTTTCGGTTTTCTTTGCTTTTATTTCCTGCTTGTTTGATGGCTGTGGTGTTGTTCCTTTTTTTTCTGTGGTATCTGAAAATTTTTTGTTCCTTTCCTGCTTTGCCTCTAAACACTGTCATTCTCTGCCTGTGTGTCTAGATGGAGTGTGTGTGTGTGTGTGTGTGTGTGTGTGTGTGTGTGTGGTGTGTGTGTGTGTGTGTGTGTGTGTGTGTGTGTGTGTGTGTGTGTGTGTGTGTACATATTGTGTGTGTTTCTGTGTGTTTACGTGTGTGTGTGGTGCACATTGTGTGTGTGTATGTGTGTGTGTGTGTGTGTGTGTGTGTGTGTGTGTGTGTGTGTGTGTGTGTGTGTGTGTGTGTTTCTGTGTGTACATATTGTGTGTGTTTCTGTGTGTTTACATGTGTGTGTATGCACATTGTGTGTGTATGTGTGTGTTTGTGTGTTTGTGTGTGTGTATGTGTGTGTGTGTGTGTTTCTGTGTGGTGCACATGGTGTGTGTGTGTGGTGTGTGTGTGTGTGTGTGTGTGTGTGTGTGTGTGTGTGTGCTTCTGTGTATGTATGTGTGTGTGTGTATGTGTGTGTGTGTGTGTGTGTTTGTGTGTAGTAGGGAGGGGTGTAATAGAAGGGTTATAAAAGAAAACAAACAAAAGAAAGACACTACACAATGAAGTTTGCCAAGTCTCACTAATAATCTCATTTTTCCGTGTATTCAGGGGGTGGGCTGGAATGCAAAATGAGCTTTGTTTACAGACATATAATGGAATGCACAATAAGCTTCGTTTACAGACGGAGCCTACAATGGAATGCACATGATTCTGTTGCATTTCTCTTTCTTTCTTTCTTTCTTTCTCTCTTTTCATTTTCTTCACTTTTCACAATGGATTTGTCATGTGAAATTTTCGCTGTTCTTATCGTGAAAGGTAAGATACCGCAGTACGACACCATCCATTTCTCTCTCTCGCTGTCTGTTTCTCTGTTTGTCTGTCTCTCTGTGTCTCTGTCTTTTTTGCCTGTCTATTTGTCTGTCTGTCTGTCTCTCTCTCTCTCTCTTTCACTCTCTATCTCTTTCACTCTCTCTCTCTCACTCTTTGTCTGTCTGTCTGTCTGTCTCCTCTGTCTATATATATACATTATATTTACAGTATTAATTTGGTGCCAAGTTTTGACCATTCAAATCAAAGTAAACTCACGCACCAGACGTACGCATGCAAACAGCGAAGACTGCCTAACAATAATAATAAAAAATATTAGTATACATTTTCTGTGAGTGCTACTTGTATTACTGTATTGGCGTGGGCAAGATATACAAAAGTAAGTCTTCTTATAACCATACTCTTTGAACTGTAGTCATGTACGTGTATTTTTGCTCATCCTTCTCTCCCTTTCACTTTATTAAATCCTAGGTCTCTCTCTTAAAGTAAAATATCCTGTATGTCTATAAACAAAACTTATTTTGCATTCCATTGCATGTCTGTAACTAAATCTTATTTTGCATTCCATTATGTTTATGTTAACAAATCTTATTTTGCATTCCATTATGTTTATGTTAACAAATCTTATTTTGCATTCCATTATGTTTCTGTTAACAAATCTTATTTTGCATTCCATTATGTTTCTGCTAACAAATCTTATTTTTCTGCTAACAAATCTTATTTTGCGTTCCATTATGTTTCTGCTAACAAATCTTATTTTGCATTCCATATGTTTCTGTTAACAAATCTTATTTTGCGTTCCATTTTGTTTTTGTAAACAAAGCTTATTTTGCATTCCGTTATGTTTCTGTTAACAAATCTTATTTTGCATTCCATTATGTTTCTTCTAACAAATCTTATTTTGCGTTCCATTATGTTTCTGTAAACAAATATTTTGCATTCCATAATGTTTCTGTTAACAAATCTTATTTTGCATTCCATAATGTTTCTGTTAACAAATCTTATTTTGCATTCCATTATGTTTCTGTAAAGAAAGCTTATTTTGCATATCATTATGTTTCTGTAAACAAATCTTATTATCTTATTTTGCATTCCATTATGTTTCTATAAACAAAGCTTAATATACATTCCATTATGTTTCTGTAAACAAAGCTTTATTTTGCATTCCATTTTGTTTCTGTAAACTAAGCTTATTTTGCATTCCGACCCGCCGTGGAAAACTGAGATTACTAGTGAGACTTCGCAAACTTCATTGCATAGTGGTTTTCTTTTGTTTTTTTAATAACCCTTTATCACCCCCCCCCCTCCTACACACACACACACACACACACACACACACACACACACACACACACACACACACACACGCACACACACACGCACGCACACACACGCACACACACACGCACACACACAAACACACACAC
>JAPXFY010000021.1:53945470-53952970 GCA_030674185.1 Monoplex corrugatus
GTGCTATGGGCTTATTGCCGAGACTCATCCACTTCATGAATGCGTCATTGAGGGTGTTGTTTAAATCTCTTGACCAACACCGCAGGTACCAGTATCCCTCGGATCTGGTTGACCGCAAAATATGTTGTGATAACAAACGTAGCGTACAGCCCCTTCACGCAGTCTCTATCCTAGATAGGACACCATGGCATCATAATTATCGTCCTCATCGCTATCATTATCAAAGCATTGTAAACACTTCCCAGTTTCCGTGGTCACTGAGATGGTGTAGAAAATAGGGGTGGGGTGGTTGGAGGAACTGAGCACAAATGTGACCCGCTCTGACAAAAGGTACAATAAGTCGGGTGAGGCCTTCTGCTGCTGTGGGCTGAAAACTCTGAACAGGGACAATAAGTCGATTTTGAGTTTTCAGCACTTTCATGCTTTATAACCACTTTTACACAATGTCCTAGATCTAACACAATAAAGTCAAATTCAATCGATAGGTATCATTTTTTTTGTTTTAATGTTTTCTTCTCCTTTCAAAATATTCACAAGTTCCGTACCATTTTGGTGATTAAAGTACGCTTTTCTTAAATTTATTTTTCTTTTTTTTTTGTTTTGGATGGATGGACAATTAAGTAAACAAGGGAAGTATGGAATTTCAGCTGATTTGATTGATAGTTAATGCTTGTTGCTAAGGTGTTTTTAAAAATACCTTTTCAATTCAGGCCTATTCTCTTCAACGTTGTTTTTCTCAAAATGGCTGACTTGACCCCTCTCATCTTTGAAAGCCCATAACGCTTTTTTGTTTTTGTAGCCTGAAACTGAACTTTAGTACCATTTGAAAGCTGAGATTCTAAACTTTATAATGATACCAAAACCTAAAAATGCCTAAACTGAGACATTGTGCTTTTTGTGAGAATGGGTCACAAATGACAAAATGAAATTGCCTCATTGTGATGATACTGAACAAATTATCATCATCACTGTAGCAACTATGTGACTAAGATCTAAAGCGGCACAAGCCAACAACAAAACCAGAAGTACGTAGTGATGGTAATGATGTTAACAAAATCAAAACAACCAATGTCAGCAGAACATCATGCAACCCATAGCATCAATATCTTCCGGAAAGAAAACAAAATAATACAAAACTAAAAGAATCTGGTGATATCAATGTTTTTCTAAGTCTCGTTTCTCTTCTCATTTTAAGACCTTGACAGTTCGTAGTCTTTCGTCTTGCGCAGGCGCAAGGAGTCTGCTTGCAAATTTTCTGTGGAGCGTATGTGGAATTATTTAGAACACGATGAATCCCACTTGAACAGATTCCAGACCCCAATAGCATTGATTAACCTTTTGACTCCAGCATTCTGTCCATCAACAGGAAAAACTTAACCCTTTGACCTGGATATGGTGAGGGATGTCCACCAGCATCCTGTATTGCCAACAATGTTAGCAGAGCAAAAACTTAACCCTTCAACTCCCTGACCCTATCCATCAGCTTCCTGCAGGAATATGGTTAGGGAGTCAAAGGGTTACGTTTTTTGCAGTTGATGGATAGGATGCCTGAGTCAAAGGGTTAGGTTTTTGCAGTTGGTGGACAGGGTGAGGGAGTTAAAGGGTTAAGTTTTTGCAGTTGGTGGATAGGGTGCCTGAGTCAAAGGGTTAAGTTTTTTCTTTGCTAGCATGGTTGACAATGCAGGATGCTGGTGGACGGGGTTGCGGGAGTCAAAAAGTTATCATCAGACTCCTTACTGATGTGCATTGCTGTTGTAATTATCGTTTGTCGTCTGTGCAGGTGGAGATAGCCAGTAAGCTGAGCTTCAACAAGAAGACAATGATCCGGGCCTATGTGGAATACTACCGCAAGTCCTTAGACATCCTGGATACTACCAGTGGCTACCCAGGGAGTGTCAGGGAGGGTTTTAAAGAGTACGTCTCTGACAAGTTTTACGTCAAGAATCGTAGCTACGGAACTTTGGAGATTATTTTGGTGCAGTTCCGGTTCCGGTCTCGAAAGCAGACAGAAATGGCCAAAGATTTGAAGATGTCCTCCAAGCTCATGTCGGAGTACATGAAAAAAGTGGAACGAGAGGTGGAGAAACCACGCAGAGTGATGGTAAGTAGAGGAAAGAGAGAGCGAGAGAGAGAGAGAGAGGGGGGGGGGGGCAGACAGACAGATAGACTGACAGACTGACAGAGAGAGAGAGACAGACACAGACACAGAGAGCGAAAGAAAGAGAGGACAAACAGAAAGTCAGAGACAGAGAAGGATTGATAGAAGGAGAGAAAGAGAGAAAGAGAGAGAGATAGACAGAGAGAGAGAGACAGAGAGAGAGAGACAGACAGACAAACAGGGACAGAGACAGACAAACACATACTCAAAAGAGAGAGAGAGACAGAGAGACAGAGACAGAGACACAGAGAGAGATACAGACAGACAGACAGGGACAGAGACAGACAAACACACAAAACTCAGAGAGAGAGAGAGATAGAGAGAGAGAGAGAGAGAGAGAGAGAGAGAGAGAGAGAGAGAGAGAGAGAGAGGGAGATTTTATTCAAATGAGGCATTCTTCTGTATTAACGGATGTAAACAGTTTTCGTGACAGTTACAAACAAGGTAAACAGGAAATTTAGCTGTCTTTTCGTTGTAAGTCAACGAATTCAGTTTTTGTGAAGCGATTTTGAAGAAAAATCCTCCCAGATATATATTCTCCTTTTATACATTACAACAAAAAGACAGTCGACACACACATTGGTCATCGTAATATGCTAACAGAGCTGACTCATTTTACGTATCGACAAGAAAGCTAAACAGACTGACAGATAATAAAAAACGGTGTGTAAGCAGATGTTCGTATGTGTGTGTGTGTGTGTGTGTGTGTGTGTGTGTGTGTGTGTGTGTGTGTGTGTGTGTGTGTGTGTGTGTGTGTGTGTGTGTGTGTGTGTGTGTGTGCGTTTGTGTGTGTGTGTGTGTGTGTGTGGTGTGTGTGTGTGTGTGTGTGTGTGTGTGTGTGTGTTCATGAAGAAAGCTCGGGTATTATAAATGATTACTGGAAGCATTAGGAGGAAGTTAATGGGAATAAAAACTAAGGCCTTTATTTGTGATGGGTGGAACTTTTAATACAATGCTTTTGATTTTGAAATGAAACAAAATTCAGACCGGGACCACGTTTTTAATATTTAGGGGCATAATTCTGCAGAGTTGGTAAATTTTGAGGGTAAGATATCGGCTCATCATCAGATTCTGAAAGATACAGACAGATACCAAGATTTGCCTCTTAATGTAATTCTGAATTTGTGTAATGCTATACTTATATTGCTTTAGGGTTGTGAATTATGCTGGTGTGAGAAATAGCAACATAAATTTGGTAATAAACTCCATTCTGAGAGGATTGATAAAGAAGTGCAGGAGGAATCGATTTGTGTTTAGTGTAGTGTTGTGTCAATTGACAGCAGCCTTGAGAGACATTTTAATACGTACAAAATACAGACTTCTTTATGATTTATATGTTCGTTATGTATACTGTTCAGACTGAATATGTCAAATTACAAAACTAATAATTGACAAGGGTATTGATTTTGCTTGGGAATGTCAAGGGCATAATGCTAATTATCAAAAGTTATAAAGGGGTTTTTGAAAACAGCAGTGCATATTTGGCCTGGGAGTGTCAAAGCTATAAACGTTAATTACCAGAAGACATGAAATAGCTTTGGAAAACAACACTGCATGTTTGGCTTGGGAGTGTCAAAGTTATAAACATTAATTATCAGAAATTATGAAAGAGATTTGGAAAACAGCACTGCATTCTGTATCCAAATTTCACGCTAATAGTTATAAATATAAATACGTTACACGGTTTTCTGTAATGAAATGTCCATACAGCTGTCAAAAACCTGACATTGATAAAAAAAAAGAGACACAAAAGAGTAAATAAACAAAACAGACTATGTACGTGATGACATTACCTTAGACGATAGTTTCATTTTTTTTTTTTTTTAATGTCCTAAACTTGTTGATAACCGATCTGAGTGGTGTTATTTATTGTACAGGTGTTGCCAAGTGCATTTCAGGTAATTCCAATGCGTTGGCGCATTATTAAGGAAAATAAAACTGAAACATTTATCTGACAGATCTGTTTGCTCCATTTCTGAAAGTCATCAGATTAAAAGCGTAGGATCATGATCAAAATATAAAAACCAGCAAACGATACACATTGTTAGCACACAAATGCCACTCTGAAACACAACTGTTTTTCAGAAAACACTGAATGTGCACAAAACAGAGCAGAACAAAACAAAACAAAACAAACAAAACAAAACACAAAACAAAGCAAAACAAAAAACACCATTCAAAAATATATGAGCGAATTTTCAACGAAAAGACAACAATACTGAAAAGCAAGATATAAATTCTATTCTTACCGTTTGTTTTGTTTTCTTTTCTTTTGTTTTTGTTTTTGTTTGTTTGTTTTTTGTTTTTTTTTTGTAATCAAAAACACACAAAAATAAACAAGCAACTAAAATGTAAACATTTGAGAAGGCGAATATAATATCTACATGAACTATATATATTTTTTCTTTTTTCCAATTTGATGTAGAAGATACTAAAATAATCATAAATAAAGGGCAAAACCGGTGTATATTCTGATGGCTTTTCTCTAGAGAAAGTATGCATGGTTTCACATCTAACGTAGGTAGCTGCTCCTTTTTTTTTTTTGTAAAAAGAAAAGGTTACTGTCGATCCCATGATCAAACACAAATATGACGGCAGGTGCATATGAGATTCCACGTAATTTTGGATGTCAAAATTAGAAAGTGAAGATCAAGCACAAATAAAAAAAATGATGCGGGTACATATGAGATTCTGTGTAACTTTGGATGCCAAAAATAGAGTTAGGATCAAAGAGAGAAGTGAGGGACAATGTACCGAATCAGAATGAAATGTAGCTATCTGGTCTTTCTGCTTCTTTGAATGCGTACCTAATGTGCTGTAGCGGACATGGCGGATGCAATATTTATCTCTCAGAACAGGAACCAGTCCCTTCTTGATAAATGCGCTTTGATTAAAGGGCGGTCATCCTACGCACCTTCCTGTTCCTCTCCTCCACTTACCTCCCCCTCCCCCCTCCTCCTCCCATCTAATCTTTTTTTTTTTTTTCATTTTGTTTCCATTTTACGGAGAAAAGAGACAGACAGAAACTTACCAGATAGGCCATGATGTCTGGGTTGGTGCTCTGTCAACTTGTCCATTTATCAACTCGTCTGGTCTGTCCATCCATTTTTCTGTGTGTCTGTTAGTGAGTCTGCCTGCCTATGTGTCTGTTTAAGTATGTTTCTCTCTAAGTTTGTGTAGGGAGTTTGTATATACATTTTGACGAATTTTCTGATTGTATATATTAGTTTGTATATGTTAGTTTCTGTGTATAACTTTAGACACTTTTTTCCAAACTTCACAACGGTGATTTGCTCAGTACTATTTTCCGAACTCACTCAACTCTAAAAGCCGTTTTCTCAATATGGCCTCCCCAAAAGTTTTAAGTTGGGGGTGTAGATCATAATTATTTGGTAAGAAAAAAAGTAAAAGCTGTCAATGTTATAAGGAACGAAATGAGTGTATGTGTATGTTTGAATTACGTCAGACTCTTAAAACACAGTATTTAGACATATCAACCTCTTTTTCGGAATGGATCATGTTATAATATGTGCATCTATCTGTCTGTCTGTCTGTCTGTCTATCTTCTACATACCTACCTACCTACCTACCTACCTACCTACATATCTATCTATCTATCTATCTATCTATCTACCCATCTATTTATCTATTTATCTATCTATCGATCTATCTATCTATCTATCTATCTATCTGTCTGCCTATCGATTTTTCCATCTATCTATCTAACCATCTATATATCTATCTATCTGTCTATCTATCTGTGTACCTATAAGGGAAACAAATGCACTTTTTCATGCATGAAAACGCAGGCACACACACACGCAGAGAGAGAGAGAGAGAGAGAGAGAGAGAGAGAGAGAGAGAGAGAGAGAGAGAGACAGACAGACAGACAGACAGACAGACAGACAGACAGAAAGGAAGACAGACAGACAGAAAGGAAGACATGCAGACAAACAGACAGACAGAGAGAGAAATTCTGACACACACAGAGAGGGAAATAGAGGCAGTCTGCAAGCGTAAAAACGTTTGTAATGTAAAGCACACATACACGTGTGTGTCTAGTGTTGCGATGTGTGGAGGCAATGAGAAACAGGTGTCCCACCAACTTTTTTCTTGGAGACTGGAATTCGGTGCCTATTCTATTTATTAGGTTGCATGCTGGAATATACATGTAGTGTGCGATGCAAATATCGTTGTCGCTGTAATCTCTCTACAGACTTTCTGGTTTGGAAAGAGAGATGGAGAAAAATTAAAAGACTGTTCTTTGTTTTTGTTTTTGTTTTATTTGGAATTGTTGGTATTTCCGACTATCATCAAAACCAGGAGATCAAAACTGTAGACAAACGCCTTCGGTGGAATGATGAGCGCAACAGACTACTGTCTGAAAGGTTGCGGGTTCGAATCCCCATCAGTACTTTCAAAATCGCTGTGGTATTTTTCGGCCCAAACCTGCTCCTACCCAGAGTTGGGCGTGTTATGGGCTCATTGGGAAGACTGGGACCATACAGTCGAGTCTCAAACACTTCACGAATGCGTCATTGAGGGTGTTGCTCGAATCTCTTGACCAACGCCACAGGTGTCTATTTCTCTTGAGGCTAGCTGACGAGCAGAGTAGGTTAATCTTCTGTCTTGGAGTTCTTTTCCAGTTTGAACCTCTGGCGTGACCGGGATGATCCGTAAGTAAAGTCAACTAGTTGATGCCAAGGTATAATTATCATAGTAAACGTAGAGTACAGACTTGTCACACAGTCTCAGTCCTACATAGAAGTCCATAGCATCATGATTATGATCCTCATCATCGCAATCATCATATGATTGCGAAGACTAATCCATTTCCTGTGGCCATTAAGGTGGTGCAGAATATAGGATTATTTAAAAAGTGAGCAACACGGAAACGGGGCCAAGTGCGATGATCTTGAAAACATGAAAATATTGTAGACAAATTTTACCACGTGAACGATGTGTAATGTCTCTCTTGATGCTGGGTACCTCATCTCTCTTTGTCCTTCTGTCTCTGTCTCTATGTCTCTCTGTTTGTCTCTCTGTCTACACACACACCACACACACACACACACACACACACACACACACACACACACACACACACACACATACACACAAACACACACACACAATATATATATATATATATATATATATGTAATATATATATACATATATATACATAAATTATATATGTATATGTATGTATATTCATATATGTATACATGTATATGCATGTATATATATATATATATATATATATATATAAAAATATATATATATATATATTATATGTGTATGTGTATATATGTATATATGCACAGAGAGAGAGAAAGAGA
>JAPXFY010000021.1:53972970-53980470 GCA_030674185.1 Monoplex corrugatus
CTGTCTCTCTATTTCCTCTCTCTCTCTGTTCTCTATTTCCTCTCTCTCTCTTTACTCTCTCTCTCTCTCTCTCTCTCTCTCTCTCTCTCTCTCTCTCTCTCTCTCTCTCTTTTCTGTGTTATTTTTTCCATTTATCAATGAAAATCGCGTAAGGCGTATTGACAGGGGTAGTCAAGCAGCAATTCTGACACCTATTTTGGTAAACTTTTTCTTCCTAACATCCGTAGGCGATTTTTTCCCCAAAACCCAGTAGTTTACAAAATCAACCAAAAAACAAAAACAAAAACAAAATAAAACACACACACACACACACACACACACACACACACACACACACACACACACACACACACACACACACACACACACACACACACAAACTCACATGATTCATGCATAAAATATGAAGCTTAGGATAAGCATAAATAAAAATAAAAATATTTTGCAAGAGAAGATATTTATCATCTTGTAAAAGGTTGTTCTTTGGGGATTCTAAATATAGAGATTATAAACGATTACAGACATTCAGGATTCTATTTAACAACGAGACTTAGCCTTGCCTTTCGTTTTCATAACGTCGCTACAAAAGGTCAAAACACCATAGTGGGAATTTGAAAATAATGCGTACGTTTTTTGTTTTTTTTAAAAAAAATTTAATGTCTTTTATGAAAATATTTGAAAAAAAATTGATGCTAAAGTAGAGTCAGTTCTATTAAATGCTTTTGAAATCTGGGGTTAAAGTATTTGATTCCCATACCGTGTCTGCCAGTATCCTGCACTGTAAACCATGTTAGCAAAGCAAAAACTTAAATCTTTAACACCCTCACCCTATCCAGGGTAGAGGAGTCAAAGGATTAAGTTTTTGCAGTTGGTGGATAGGGGTTCAGGAGTCGAAGGGTTAAATTTGCTATCGTGTTAATGAGAAAACACACCCAATGGCAGGAGAACGTTTTCTTACGTCTCGGAATGAACGCGTAAGACAATACTTTATGTCTATTATATATTATACTTTATTTGACTTTTTAAGATATAATTCTGAGGTTTTGATTTCGTTTCCTCAATATCCGTTTTCAAAATGGTGAAACAGTAGGGGATTGGTTGGGATCAACAAAAAGGGACTGTGGGTCTGCCTGGAGACATATGTTTTTAGACAAAATCATACGACATATGGCTCGCCTGCCAGAATTGTGTATCTCAAAAGGAATAAAGAAGTGAGATACACAATTCTGGTCGGAAATTATCGAATTATAAGCAAAAGCTTTTTGACTGGTTATTTCACAAACTCGAGACTATGAATGTATCCGGATACGGGTATACACATCTGTAAACACTTGAATTAAAAAAATTCAGTATGTAGTAGGAGATATCTTAGTTTCACTGCACACAACCTATATTTGGATGGTGGAAGTGGTCTTTTAGAAAATGGATACCCTTTGTTGTTGTTGTGGTTGCTGTTGTTGTTGTTGTTGTTGTTGTTATTGTTGATTTGTGATACATATTTTAGCAAACTACCGACATCAGAGCAAGACGATTGTGGATATGGCCTGACCGTACGTTTTATTGGTTTTTTGTTTTGTTTTGTTATTGTTTTGTGGTTTTTTTGTGGTTCTTTTTATGCCTTTTTGTGTGGCTTGTGTGTGTGTGTGTGTGTGTGTGTGTGTGTGTGTGTGTATGTGTGTGTGTGTGTGTGTGTGTGTGTGTGTGTGTGTGTGCGTGTGTGTGTATGTGTGTGTATGCAAGTGTGTGTGTATGCGTGTGTTCATGTGTGAGCGCGCGAGTGTGTATATATATATATATATATATATATATATATATATATATATATATATATACACATGTGTACAGGCGTGCATTTGTTCATTGTTTTGTTAAAAACATGTACAGCAAGTAGAGTTTGTGGCTACTAGATTAATCATTTGAGATAATTATGTGAGGGAGTTAAAGTTCTTTCTAGCCACATTACACTGTAAAATGTATTCATCAATGTACTTTTCCTCTCAGTTTGATGTTGTTTATTGGTGATCACATCTAGTCAAATGGTATGTTATTGTCTATATTGTACTGTAATTCACATTATCAGGTTTATGGTGCAGATTACCGTGTCTTGTGTTTGAAGGAGATGTTGTGAGTGAACGGTGTGGACGAGAGAAAATAAAAAGCTGACAATAATTATTACCAGCTTTTTTCACAGACATTATGTGTGTATGGAAAGTGATATTTGAAAAATGTTCCTCCTGTTTAAAGACAAGCATACTGAGTCGCTGTTATTTGTATTGACGTGTTTTATAAATAATGTCACACACACACACACACACACACACACACACACACACACACACACACACACACACACACACACACACACACACACACACACACACACACACACACACGCACGCACACACACACACACATACACACATACACACGTGTGCGCGTGCGCGCGCATGCATGTCTATGCACACACATACACACGTATACATACGCACAGCAACCATGCACACATTATTCGTGCACGTGTGCATTCAGGTAAACAGACACACACACACATACGCGCACGCACACATGCACACACACGCGCACGCACGCACATATATATGCACACACACACGCGCGTACGCACACATATAGACACGCACCCCCCCCCCCCCCGCACACACACACACTCATACACACGCACACACACAAACACACACACACATACACACATACACACAAAGTCACAGACACTTACGCAAACAGGCACACTCACACACAAAACACACACACACACACACACACACACACACACACACACACACACACACACACACACACACACACACAACACACACACACACACACACACAAAACACACACACACACACACACACACATACACACACATACACGCAAGCACACACGCACACACACACACACACAAACACACACACGCACACACACACACACACACACACACATACACACACACACACATACAAGAGATCGTGTAGTGTGTGGATTTTTGGTAACAATGGTTAAGTACATGTGTTATTTAATACATACTTGTATGTATGAGTGAAGCCAAAGTTAATGCAGTAGATCTTCGTGCTATTTTAGTAGTTAACAGTTTCGTAGTATGGTGTACATATTATGTCTTTACCTTGCGACTATAATTTCTGTTTCAAATTAGTTTGACTGTTACGCATGATGCAGTTTTGTAGTATGGTGTACATATTGTGTCTTAACCTTGCGACTGTAATTTCTGTTCCCATTTAGTTAAATATTACGCATGATGCAGTTTTGTAGTATGGTGTACATATTGTGTCTTCACCTTGCGACTGTAATTTCTGTTCCCATTTAGTTGACTGTTAAACATGATGCAGTGTTGTAGTATGGTGTACATATTGTGTCTGCACCTTGTGACTGTAATTTTTGTTTCTAATTAAGGTAGAGCTTTAAGTATTTGCCATTTTAGCAAACGGTTGTTGTGTTTATGAAAAGTTTGCAAATCCAGATGCACTGATATGGTTATCCTTCTTCGTGTGTTGAATTTCCTTGTGCTTTGGTTCATTTTTGTGTGTGTGTTATGTAGTATTGATGTTTCAGTGTTTTATTTCATACTGACTAGGTCTATGATTTGAGACAAACAAACAAAAGTTGTGTATAAAGATTGTATGTCTTTTTTTTTTTACTTTAGTTATGTAATTATTGAGTTGTACCCGTTTCATTACGGTTTTTTTGGTGATTATGTATAATGACTGTGATTTTTTTATATGCAAACCCAATGCATAATTCAGTGTCTTTCTCCTCCTCTTTTTCTCTCTTAATTTGTCATTCTGTCTTGCTCTATTTCACGCTTAATGCTCATTACAATGCACTCTTGTATAGTTCAAGTAAGTGTAGTTCCTCAACTTTGATAGTATACAACGTGATACACACACACACACACACACACACACACAAGTTGATCCAATACACAGACAATACAATATTGACAACAAAACAACACTGTACACGCATGTATATGGTTTAACCCTGTTGTGACTGCACTTGCCACAGCTGAGCTCTCCTGCTGGCCTAGGACTGCCACAGTGAAATCACTGATGCAAGTGAACTTGTCCAACGATTTTAGACAAAGAAACAGGCAAAACGTAGCTGAAGCCTTCAACGGAAGTTCCCTCCACAAGAGAAGCAACTGCCAACTACTAAATCATTAGCATAACAAAAGTAGAGCGAGTTATATACCCTAGACCGTCTGTTACTATGATCGAAGTAGCCCGTCCTCAGTGAGAGCTCAGTTGTTACTTTGATCGAAGTAGCCCGTCGTCAAAGAGATAATACTATACTATGGAGCAATGTAAAACCAAACAGATGCAGCACACTGATAGTATAACAGTTGCATAACACAACAGTAACTAACTACGATGCACTGATTTATGATACACTAATGGATTAGATGTCCTAAAGGGCAGAATAAATAGAATGATAAGAGTAAATAGATGAAAAACACACATGAACAATGAGCAGACTATATGTATTTTACATCTGTTCTCTTCGTCATCTTCTTTATCCCCTTCTTCTCCCTCTTCTTTATTTCTTCATCTTTTTTTTTCTTTTTTTCTTCTTCTTTTTGTTTGTTTGTTACCGTATCGACCACAATGAGGAGTGTGTCTGTGTGTATCACTGTCTATCTGTAAGCCTTTAACAAATAAGTGTCAGCAATATTTTCTCACCTGTTCTCTAGACGGATCGTTACCAAATATGGACCACGAATGGCATACTTTAGAAGTCTTTTGCATCAAGAATAAAGTCACATGAACCGACATAAACTGACCAAAATCTAAACATTGCCAAAAATGTGTGTGAACAGTCAACCTTCTCAAGACCTTCTAACAACATTTGTGTTCTGTTTTCACAGTTGGTTGTCTACCGGTATTTTGGCTTCCTGTCAAAAAATAATACTTCACCCAATGCTTCTTCAAGGTAATGAGAAGTAAGAAATCTGGATTTTCTAAACGAAAAGTGTAGGTTTGAAAAAAAAGGGAGATTGTCAGAATGGCTTGACTATCTTATTTCTATTTCTCTTTTTTTTTTTTTTCGAACGACGAGAATATGGATTTGGGTTATCATGATTCAACGTGTTGTGAGCTCCAGCTGAATGGGTTATAAGTATTGTTGTCTTTTGCTGTTGTCTAGTGAATATTGTTATGAGTGAATATTGTTGTGTTATTGGCCTTGTTGTTATTATTATTAGTGACGTGTAGGTTTTGTTAGTGTTGTTGGTTGTTATTGTTGTTCTTTTCTGGTGCTTTGGCTGTATGTCTTCCATAAAATGTATTTGTTTGCCTGCCTCTTGGTTTTCATGCTGTGTTTTGGGGTGTGGTGAGTGTGGCTTGTGTGTGTGTGTGTGTATATGTGTGTGTGTATGTGTGTGTGTGTATGTGTGTGTGTGTGTATATGTGTGTGTGTGTGTGTGTGTGTGTGTGTCTGTGTCTGTGTATAGATGGATGGATGGATGTGTGTATGCGTATGTATGTATTAGTATGTATGTATGTATGTATGTATGTAGCATGCATGTATGTATGCATGTTTGTATGTATGTATATATGTATGTATGTATTCATGTTTGTATGTATGTATACATGTATGTATGTATGTATGTACGTACGTATATATATACGTATGTATGTACGTGTGTGTGTACGTACACACACACACACACACAAACACACACGCACTCATACCAACCAACCAAACAAACATACTCTCTCTCTCTCTCTCTCATCTCTCTCTCTCTCTCTCTCTCGCTCCGCTCTGTGTGTGTGTGTGTGTGTGTGTGTGTGTGTGTGTGTGTGTGTGTGTGTGTGTGTGTGTGTGTGTGTGTGTGTGTGTGTGTGTGTGTGTGTGTGTGTGTAACCCTGCAGTATTCTATGATTCGAGGATTACTCACTACAATAGGGTATCGCGAAAGAAATACACTAGGAAAATATTCTGGCAGGCAGCCTGCCTTGATATTAGTCGGTCCCATATATGACAGTAGAATGATAAACACAGATGTTCTCTCTCATACGATACACTGCATCCTAAAACATTGTGTGCAAAACTGCACTATGATTTCATCTATATAATTGCCTCATGTATTCATATACTTGGCTGCTCCATCTTTTTTACTGCTCATATGTCACTACTCCACTGCCTCTCATTTCGGCCACGGACATATCCAAGTAAATCGTACCTTAACCCTCTGACTCTCGCACCCTGTCCATCAGCGTCCTGCAGTATATACCATACATACATGGCAGAGCAAAAACTTAACCTTTTGACTCCCTCACTCTAACCACCAGTTTCCTGCAGGAAGCTGGTGGACGGAGTGAAATAGTCATAAGGTTAATTTTTTTGCAGTTGGTGGACAGGGTGCGGGAGTCAAAGGGTTAAGCTACCTTGTGCTGTATAGCCATATTTGCATTTTACAACCAATGCACGAGCCTCACGCGCTCACCGTATCACAAGGCCATGTGTTGGCCATTAAAGCCAGCACCTGCTTCGACGTTGGCAAGTGTTTTCTTCTGCCCTTTGGTGCCCCTAAAACACACCTTCACCCCTCTTCCGACTTCCCCACCCCCCTTCCCATCACCCCAGCCCCCAACACCAAACTACTTCCTGAAATAATAGTGACTGGTCTCTTCTCTTACCACCAGTGCAGCGCACCCCAGCCGGAAAATAAACACTTCTCGCTGAAGACTCCACTTCCGCCGGAAGTTTGAGTTCCGCTAGTTTGTGAGAAGCGGTTTACGTTGAAGTTTGACTTTTAAGCTGCTGTTTTACTTCAAAAGATGTTGGGGTTGTTTTAGGTCATTCAAGGGTGTATGTATGCTTATCTGTCTGTGAGTGATTGATGGAAATTAATTTCAGAGTTGTTGTTTTTTTTTTCCCGAGAGGGATTCATCACACTTGGTTAATTTCTTGTGGGTTACACCCTGGTGTATCAGTAATTAGGTGGCGGACTCCTTGATCCTGCGTAAAATCGATGGTGGGGACATGAAGAGGAGGGGTGAGTGGGAATATATTTTATGAAACACTGAGCAGACACCACATAATGATCAGAGCATTAAATTGGGCAAAGAACAGGATTTTATATGTCAGCTTTTATATGTTGCAAGCTTGGATGGACAGATTAGGGGAAAGAAAAAAAAACGAGAGGGAGAGGGATAGAGAAAGAGACACAGAAAGAGAGAAAGAGAGAGAGAGGAGGGGCAAAGGCAGAGCGACAGAGAAATGAGAGACAGAGGGATGGAACATAGAGAAATGAGAGACAGAGGGATGGAAACATAGAGAAATGAGAGACAGAGGGATGGAAACATAGAGAAATGAGAGACAGAGGGATGGAACATAGAGAAATGAGAGACAGAGGGATGGAAACATAGAGAAATGAGAGACAGAGGGATGGAAACATAGAGAAATGAGAGACAGAGGGATGGAAACATAGAGAAATGAGAGACAGAGGGATGGAAACATAGA
>JAPXFY010000021.1:53982970-53990470 GCA_030674185.1 Monoplex corrugatus
AGATAAACCTCATTTGCCCTTCCTCTCCCACTCCCTCTCCCTCTTCTTCCCCCCTCCCCAAATACCCCCTTTTCCCCTATTTTTTTTTCTTTATCCTCTCCAATCAGTCTCGCTCTGGTTCAACATATGTCTTTCAGTCACCCACGGTGGTTAATGGGTGCTTAGCTCGCCATGCAACACTCTCTGTCTGTAGGCCTATTTTCTCTCACGTATTCCATTAACCCTTTGACTCCCGAGCTCTATACACCAACTGCAAAAGCATAACCATTTGATTCCCTTTGCCTATCCATAAGCTCGTTGTAGGAAGCTGGTGAAGAGACTAAGGGTATCCAAAGGCGAAGATTTTGCTCTGCTAGCATGGTTGAAAGTGCAGGACATTGGTGGTCAGGGTGCGAGAGTCAAAGGTTTCACATTTGGGATTGGTATTGTGGAAGTGGAATGTGCTTAATAAGCAAGATTCTTTGCACTCAGGCAAGTCCATATACAATGCACTCTGACAGTTCTATATGCATTGCACTCTGACTGCAAGATATTCATTGCACTCTGACAGTTCCATATACAATACACTCTGACAGTTCTATATACAATACACTCTGACAGTTCTATATACAATACACTCTGACAGTTCTATATACAATACACTCTGACAGTTCTATATACAATACACTCTGACAGTTCCATATACAATACACTCTGACAGTTATATATACAATACACTCTGACAGTTCTATATACAATACACTCTGACAGTTCTATATACAATACACTCTGACAGTTCCATATACAATACACTCTGACAGTTCTATATACAATACACTCTGACAGTTATATATACAATACACTCTGACAGTTCTATAAACAATACACTCTGACAGTTCTATATACAATACACTCTGACAGTTCTATATACAATACACTCTGACAGTTCCATATTCAATGCACTCTGACAGTTCCATATTCAATGCACTCTGACAGTTCTATATACAATACACTCTGACAGTTCCATATGCAATGCACTCCAATCAAATTCCACACCTTCCCTCACTCCTTTCAAGCAAGAAACTATCTGACAGGGTTCTTTATACAATCCCATATGCACCCCATTACAAAAAATTCTCAAAAGTGACCTAGAAGTCTCTTAGAATCACTGCCCCCCCCCCCCCTTTACTCCAAATGACGTACAGATACATAAAAACGAAGGTGATGTTTGGATTCATAATTGTAAGCAGTTTACAATCAATGGGCCTTGATAAGATGAGTAAACGTTTCATCATTTTCAAGTCGGCTTTATAAAATGAAATCCTACTCTTGTTTAGACAATTAGTCCTTTCCCTATTTTGAACAAGACCTGATACCCTCTCACCACTGAGTAGACGAGAATTGCGCACACACAGATTGCACCCTTTCACATTAGAATCGAACTTAGGCAAGCAAACAAAGGAATATAAGTTCTTTTTAGAATTATGGGCTTTTTTTTTTTACTTGACATTAAAATGTGTTGTTCACGTTAGTGCCAGAATTCGCTTGTGACTGTAATGAGTTAAGATAAATAAAATAAAACAACAACAAAAAAACAACAACAAAAAACAAAAACAAAGACAAAAACAAAAAAAACCATGAAAAACAAAGACAAAGAAAAGGGGGTGGGGATGGAGCTGTGGGAACTTTGTCCATTTTACGGGTGTTGACCAGGAATTACAATCTTCTAGATCGATGACTGGCTTGAGTTCTAGTGTCAAACTCATTCTGGAACTGAATATCCAGTTCCGAAATGCGGATTGCCTTACGAATGAACGTGTTTGTTTGTTTAATTAAATCTTGCTTTTGGCGGTTATTTTTTTTTATTTGGTTTTATTTGATTTGATTTGATTTGATTTGATTCTTTCTTATTTTATTTCATTTTATTTATTTTATTTCATTTCATTTGTGTTCATGTGTGCGTGCGTGCGTGCGTGCGTGCATGCGTGTGTATGTATGTATGTGTGTGCGTGTATGCGTGTGTGAGTGTGTGTGTATGTGTGTGTGTGCGCGCGCGCGTGTGTGTGTGTGTGTGTGTGTGTGTGTATGTGTGTGTGTGTGTGTGTGTGTGTGTGTGTATGTGTGTGTGTGTGTGTGTGTGTGTGTGTGTGTGTGTGAACTCTTTTTTCCCCAACCTTTTGCCATTGTTTCTCTGTGAGTCTGTTTGTCTGTCCTTTATTTTTATTCTCTCTGTCTGTTCTCTTCTCTGCCTGTCTGTCTGTCTGTCTGTCTGTCTCTCATTCTCTCTCTCTGTCTCTGTCTCTGTCTCTCTCTCTCTCTCTCTCTCTCTCACACCACACACACTCTCTCTCTCTCTCTCTCTCTCTCTCTCTCTCTCTCTCTCTCTGTCTCATTGTCAAAACTATTATTTGCAGTACAGAGACAGGCAGACAGACAGACACACACACACACACACACACACGCGCGCGCGCGCGCGCACATGCACGAACGCTTTCAAGCATGCGCGCACACACATACAAATACACACACACACATGCTCGCGCAAGGCAGAGAGGCACAGACAGGCGCAGAGTTCGAAGAACTGAGTGAGAGTAAAGTAGCGGAAATTGGAATGATTGTCTGTCTGTCTGTCTGTCTGTCTGTCTTTCTGTCTGTCTGTCTGTCTGTCTGTTCAAACAGCCCTGTCACAGCAACCCTTCCCCGTACCCACCCCCACCCCCACCCCCAATACGTCAAACTTTTCTACTAGTAACCTTGAGTGTCGTCATTTCTTAAAAGCTTATAGTTGGGTGATAATGGTTAGCCTTGCATGCTTAGCAGTCATATGGCTCTAGTAGTCGGCTGGGCTAAAGCAATATGAATTGAATAGATTTATAAGCCTTGCATGTGTACAAATAGTGCTTAGAAAAAAGTATCACTTCATTCACTCTTCAGCGTCACCCCTCAGAAAATTAGCTGCTTGCATTGCTCTCCGGGTCTCTGTCCTCCACATCTGTCCTTCCTCAACCAGGTTGAAAATCTATGGACAGTTACGACCTGTCCACTCCTTCATGTTTCCCAGGTAATCTTGTTCGTGGTCTTCCCCTTTCTGTTTTGTCTTCAACTTTTTCTTGGATGACATCTTTCGTGAGAGTGCATTTGTTATTGTTTCTGCACACACGTCCAAAGAAGGTCAATTTCTCTTTAAGTTAAAGATGACCTGTACTAGTTTTCTCTTGGTTTTCAGCTCGTCGAATATGCTCCTGTCACTTCTCTTGTCTTTCCAGTTTACCCTTAAGAGTCGTCTATAGAACCACATTTTAGTTGAATTTATTCTTCTTATGTTTCTTTTTAAGGGTCCATCCTTCAGCTCCGCATGTTAGGATGGTCCAGATCAGAAATCTCATTAATCTAATGTTTTGTGTCTACCGTTTTGTCCTTCTAGATAGTTGTGAGATCGATCTATCATACCTTTTTGGAGGTGATGTCGGTGGAGCAATCTGCATTGTTGGATTTGATCGATACTAAATATTTGGAGTGGCAGACTTCTTCCACATTGACTTGACATATGTAGATGGATTTGGCTGGAACCGGGTGAAATGTGTAAAACTTTGGTTTTCTTGGCATTCAGTGTCAGATTCTTCTCTTCCCTGATCTTATCCAGGACATTAAATGTCAAATTTTGTCATAGATGGTGCCTCCCGATGAATCTTTGCACCGAGTGTTGTGTAGTCAGCGTACCTGAGGTTTGAGATTTTACTGCCTCACACTTTTATGACATGTTCCTCCATGTTGGAATCCTTCATAACCTGTTTCATACATATACTGAACAAATACGGTGACAGTGTACATCCTTGGCGCACACCTTTTTTTTGTTTTTTAAAGATTATGATAAAATAAAATACAACATCACCGTTAACATTCTGTCAGTGTCAAAATAAACTAGGCATATATCATCAGTGATCCTTACATTTGAAGCTGTCACAAACTCAGTGTTCGACATGTTTTTTTATCATCTGCCAAAAGTTATGGTTGATCTCACAGTTCCAATAAATAGAGAAATAAATAAATGAATAAATAAATAGATAAATAAATAAATGAAAACATGAATATCCATTATATACCTTTTAAATGAAAGCCAGATTAGTTTTCATTGATCAGTTGTGACAAAACACTTTTATGACAAAAAAAAAAAAAAAACAGAAAGAAAAAAAGAAAAAACAGAAAAATAGGAGAAAAAAAATAGATACAGATAAAATCACCACATACTCCACATACAGCAACACACACACACACACACACACACACACACACACACACACACACACACACACACACACACACACACACACACACACACACACACACACATACACACACACACACACACATACAGAGATACTTTAGGAAGTGATCACTTACCTATCCTCATAACACTAACTAACGAAAACATCAGGATGAAAGACAGCATTCCTGATATTATACCAAAATATAATTATACACGCGCTGATTGGTCCTTGTTTCAGACTGTTCTTTCTAATCGAGATTTCACACATTATGAAAGTGAAAATGTAGACGTTATGTTTTCTAAATTCCAGGTGTCAGTTCTAGCTGCTGCAGACCTTTCCATCCCGAAACTCAAAACTTTTAAGTCTAATAACCGTTTGGGTAATGTTTGGTGGACGGAGGTATGTGAGCAAGCAGTTCAGTATAAAAAAGAGAAATACAAAATCTACATCAAAAGCAGGAAACCTGAAGATCTTATGGAAATGAAAAAAGCTAACACCCAGTGTAATAAAATCATCGCTGAAGCAAAGAAAAATTACTGGGCATCATACTGCACAAAAGAAATTTCAGATTTCAAGGATTTCCATAAAGTATGGACAAAAATGAATCAAATGAAAAATGGAGCCAACTTACCTAGGTGTCCAATAATGATTGATACAAGTCACAAATTTCTTTCCGACATGGACAAAGCTGAAACTTTTGTGGAACTTTTTGCCCAAAATAGTAAAGTAGATGGTTTGACTCCTACCTGCAAACACTACAGGGAAATGGCAGCTAACAACCCTATATACACTGATCCAATACCTCAAAATGATCTCTGGTTTAATTCTCCAATCACCTTAGAAGAGTTAAAAAACACTATCTTGTCTCTGCGCAACAAAAGGAGTTCGGTAGGTGTTGATGCAGTTTCAACTGAAATGATTAAACATCTTCCAGAAAACTATATTATTTTTTTACACAAAATTTTTCAGAAATGCTGGGCTGGTGGAACTATACCACAATTATGGCAAACGTCTGTTGTTATACCAGTATTAAAAGCAGGAAAGCCTAAAAACAATAAAAACAGTTACAGACCTATTGCTTTAACGTCCCATACGAGCAAACTATTGGAAAAATTGGTATTAAACAGACTTGTACATTACTGTGATAAAAATAACGTTATTCCAGTAAATCAGGCTGGTTTTAGAAAAGGGAGATCTACAGTTGAGCACCTGGTTAAACTTACCACTCACATCAAGAAAGAGTTTGCCCGCAGAAAAAGTCTTTTAGCTACATTTTTTGATGTGAAAAAAGCTTACGATCAAGTTTGGCATACGCGTTTATTGTACAAGCTGAAATCTATTGGTTTATCTGGCAATATGTATGATTACATTAAGTCTTTTTTAGCCAATAGAACTATTCAGGCAAGAGTGGGAACTAGTTATTCTACTTCACGACATCTTGATATGGGAATTCCACAAGGTTCAGTGATAGCACCGCTTTTATTTAATATCCTTATACAGGATCTTCCTAAAGCACTCTCAAATCGTGTTGTTTTGGCACAGTATGCTGATGATATATGTATTTGGATGAATATTACTTTAAAAAAGACAACTCCACAGAGAGCACAGAATTACATTAGGAAATTGTATCAATCTGATCTTGATAATCTTGGAAACTATATGTTAGAAAATGGTCTGTCGTTGTCAGCGGAAAAAAACTAACATGATGCTATTTAATTCTGGTGGTACTTTAAGTAACTTGCCTACTTTCAGATTGCTTGGTGAAGTGTTACATTACAAACAGGTTGTAAAATTTCTGGGAGTCTTTATGACATCGAAATTAAACTGGAATGTCCATTTTGATTATATTTCAACAAAAGCAAGAAAAGCCCTAAATTTTCTAAAGATAATAAGCCGATTACCTTGGGGAATGGATACGAACATACTAATTCATCTGTCAACAGCACTTGTACGATCTAAATTATCCTATGCGCAAGAAGTGTTTTTCAGTGCACCAAAATATTTATTAAAGAAGATACAAAGCTTAGACTGCAAAAGTATTAAAATTGCTCTAGGTGTCCCTACTCATGCCTCTAATCTGGAAACGTACAAAGTTGCTGGAATTCTGCCTCTGAACAACTATCGTGAGCTAGCGACAGCAAAATTTGCAGTTAGAACTACTTCACAAACGGACAATTTTGTGAGTAAGGAAATTAAAATCAGGTCTGATGTTGACTTTCCAAAGCGAGCAAAAAGCATTTCATCACAAATGACTGTTTCAACTTACATATCTGACTTGGTCAAACAGTCTAACATAAATATGGATGAAATAGCTGAGACACCATCAACAACGCCTATCCCTACATGTGAAATGCAAAAAGCCTCTTTTGATATTGATTATACAGACGCTAAGAAATCTGAAAACGTCAACATTTCGATATCCACAGCAAGAGAACACATCGATGAAAAATACCGTACCCACCTTCACATTTTTACCGATGGATCAGTCTTAGAAAATAAATGTGCTGGAGCAGCATTTTATGTTCCAAAATTTAAGATAAAAAAGTCATTTTTCGTTGGGGCAAACTTATCGATCTTTACAGCGGAATTAGTCGCTATTAATCAAGCATTGCATTATCTAGTAAATCTTAAACCCATGTCTTTCAAAGTAGTTCTCTTTGTTGACTCAAAATCTGTATTATATGCCTTACGGTCTTTTAATGCCGACACAAGACCTGATTTAATTACTGAGGCAAATCATCTTATACATCGTTTAAGGGTCAAAGGTACAGATATCAGTTTATGCTGGGTGCCTTCTCATGTTGGTCTTCACGGCAACGAAGTAGTTGACAGAGCAGCTAAGCAAGGCGCCCAGAATGCTGATAATGCTATAGAATTACATGTTCATACCTCCGTAAAAGAAGCTTGCAACTTGCTCGAATCAGCCTCATGGACTCGATTTCTTGAACATTCAGATGAACAGTTTGTGTCACAACAAATGATAAAACTTACCGTTCAAAATGTATGTAAAAAATTGCAGTATTCTTCTATGTATCATTTGAGATCGATTGTTGCTGTTTGTTTTCGTATTCAGCTAAACGCATTGAGAACAAAATATTGTAAAAATGTCAAGTGTATTTGCGGCGAACAGTTCACACTGTTTCACTGTTTATTCTACTGCAAAATGCTACGTTCTTTTTTACCGAAAATGTTTACTCAAGAAAAGTATTCTGAAAATCATTTCCAGAAAATTACATCAGATCAAACGTTGTTA
>JAPXFY010000021.1:53997970-54002970 GCA_030674185.1 Monoplex corrugatus
TGGCCAGTCCGACGCGGGAATGACAGTCCCTGTGGCAGAGGGCACAGATGAAGTCTGACGCTGGTCTGTCTGCCTGGGCTGCAGCCTTTCTTCTCATTCTCTTTTCCTCGTGCTGCTGAGCGAGTGTCTCTTCGAACTTGGAGAGACCTTTCTGCACAGTCTGTCTCCAGGCTGACCGTTCGAGGGCTGTTGCTTCCCAGTTGTCCTTGTCGATGTTCAAGGCTTTTAGGTCCCTCTTGCACACATCTTTGAATCGCAGCTGTGGTCTGCCTGTGGGACGTTTTCCCTGCACCAGTTCTCCGTAGAGGAGGTCTTTAGGGATCCGTCCGTCGTCCATGCGCACGGCATGGCCGAGCCAGCGCATACGTCTCTGTTTCAGCAGCGTGTACATGCTGGTGCATCCAGCTCTTTCCAGGACAGTGTTGTTTGGGACCTTGTCCAGCCAGGTGATGTTTAGAATGCGTCGGAGGCTACGCACGTGAAAAGCATTGAGCTTTTGCTCTTGTCGAGCACGCAAAGTCCAGGATTCGCTGCCATATAGGAGGGTGCTCACGACGCAGGCTCTGTAGATCTGGATCGTTGTGTGCTCAGTCAGCTTGCTGTTGTTCCATGCTTTCTTTGTCAGTCTGGTCATGGTGGTAGCTGCCTTGCCAATGCGCCTGTTGAGCTCTGTGTCAAGTGAGAGGGTGTATGAGATTGTTTAGCCCAAACAAAGTCATGGACGACATCCAGTTCATGGTCATTGATGCTGATGGCTGGGGGAGAGTCAACATCCTGTCCCATGACCTGTGTTTTCTTCAAGCTTATGGTAAGCCCGAAGTCTTGGCAGGCATCGCTGAAGAGAATCATGAGCTACTGTAGGTCCTCGGTTGAGTGGGCGGTTACTGCTGCGTCGTCTGCAAAGATGAAGTCACGCAGGCACCTCAGCTGGACTTTAGTCTTGGCTCTTAGTCTGGAGAGGTTGAAGAGCTTACCGTCTGTCCTGGTTCGGAGGTAGATACCTTCAACTGCAGGACCGAATGCGTGTTTCAGCATCACAGCAAAGAAGATTCCAAAAAGGGTGGGAGCCAGGACGCAACCCTGTTTCACTCGGCTCTGTATGTTGAAGGCAGTTGATGTTGAGCCGTCAAAGACGACGGTGCCTTTCATGTCTTCGTGGAAGGATCTGATGATGCTGAGAGGTTTGGGTGGACATCCAATCCTGGGAAGGATTTTGAAGAGGCCATCCCTACTGACCAGATCGAAGGCTTTGTGAGATCTATGAAGGCAACGGAGAGTGGCTGCCTTTGCTCCCTACATTTCTCCTGAAGTTGTTTGAGGGAGAAGATCATGTCTATAGTGGATCTGTTGGCACGGAACCCGCATTGCGATTCAGGGTAGACTTGCTCTGCGAGTACCTGGAGCCTCTTCAGTACTACTCGTGCAAAGACTTTCCCAACGATACTGAGGAGGGATATGCCGCGATAATTATTGCAATCGCTTCTGTCACCTTTGTTTTTGTACAGTGTGACGACGTTAGCATCCCTCATATCTTGTGGTACTTCGCCTTCACTCCAACAGAGGCAAAGGATTTCATGCAACTCGGTGATGAGTGTCTCTTTGCAGCACTTCAGTACTTCGGCGGGAATACCGTCTTTCCTGGTGCCTTGCCAGAGGCAAGAGAGTCCAGGGCTTCGCAGAGCTCATCTATGGTTGGTTCTCTGTCAAGCTCTTCCATCTCTGGTAGGCACTCTATGGCATTCAGGGCGTCTTCTGTGACTACATTTTCCCTTGCATATAGTTCAGTGTAGTGTTCTACCCAGCGCTCCATCTGTTGTTCTCTGTCTTGAATCACCTCCCTGCAGCTGATTTCAAAGGGGCAGTTTTCTTTTGCGTTGGGCCCAATGCCTGCTTGATGCCGTCATACATCGCCTTGATGTTGCCTGTGTCAGCCGCAGTCTGAATCTGGGAGCAGAGCTGAAGCCAATAGTCGTTGGCGCATTGTCTGGCACACTGCTGGACTTTGCTGCTCGCAGCATGGAGAACCTGGAGGTTCTGCTCACTGGGATTGGTTTTGTATGCTGTCAAGGCGTTTCTCTTGGCCTCGATGACTGGTGTCATTTCTTCTGAGTGGGCTTCGAACCAATCAGCTGACTTGCTGGTCTTTTTGCCAAAGGTAGACATGGCGGCATTGTAGACAGCATCTCTAAAGTGTTCCCATCGGTCTTGGGCATTTGCAGTGGGTGGGCCAGGGAGAGAATCCTCCAATACAAGGGCAAACTCCTCCACTTTTCTTTGATCGCGTGTTTTGCTGGTGTCGATGCGAGGTCGGCCCTCCTTTCTCGTACGGTGCAGTATCTTCGCGCGGAGCTTCACATTGCTGCATACCAAAGAGTGATCAGTGTCACAATCGGCGTTCTGGTAGCTTCGAGTGATCTTGATGCTGGAAAGGTTGACATGTCTGGTGAGGATCAGGTCGAGCTGGTGCCAGTGTTTGGATCGCGGGTGTCTCCAGGAGACTCGATGCTGAGGCTTCGTGTTGAAGAAGGTGTTACTGATGCACAATCCATGATGGCAACAGAGCTCTAGCAGGCGCTGGACATTCTCGTTCATTTTCCCAGTGCCGAACTGACCCAAGCAGGTGGGCCAGGAGTTGAGATCGACACCTACTCTGGGTTGAAATCGCCGGTGATGAACAGTAGTTCTCTGTCAGCAATTCTCCTTATAGCAGCACTGAGGTCGTCATAAAACTTGTCTTTTGCTTCTGCTGTGGATGCCAAAGTTGGTGTGTAGGCACTGATTAGACTGACTGGTCCTGAGGATGTTTGGAGTCGGAGAGACAGGATTCGCTCTGTTCCTTCTGCTGGTGGGGTTATGGACCCCAATAATCTGTTTCTAACTGCGAATCCCACGCCGTGTTCTCTGACCTCGTCTGATGGTTTGCCCTGCCAGAACAGGGTGAAGTCTCTCTCCCTCACAGATCCTGTTTCTGGGAGCCTGGTTTCTTGAAGGGCGACGATGTCCATCTGCAGTCTGCTCATTCTCTGTCGATGACGGCTGTCTTGCGAGCATCATTCACTTCCTGCAGGTCGTCAGAAAAGCCTGGTGTCATTGTCCTCACGTTCCACGTGCCCAATTTCAGGGCGGGAGTTTTCATTTTTCTGTTGCCTGGTGCACAGTTGTCGAGCCGCTTGTCGGTTTTCACCCTAAACCCCACGCACCCAGTGAGGCTAACGGACCGTGGCGGGGCAGCACCTTACTGGCTGGGGGCTGCCCAGCTTAAGGCGGGCGGTAGCTGCCCAGTGAGATGCGATGACCTCTCCCACCGTCGGAAGCAGCCCCTGGCGTCTGACTCTACACCAATTGAGTATGCAGACTTATAACCTGTAGACTGCTACTTCCTGTGTTTTGTCGACGCTGCAAAGCGAAGCTGGAGTGACCTCTCCAGAGCGCAAGGCCTGGGTAAGTAAGTATGGAGGGCAAGCTTTTACCCATGCAGCAGCCCCCCCCCCCCCTTCCCCTCTCCACGTCGCTGGAATGGTCCATTGGAAAGGCAAGCGCCGGTACACATGGTTCCAGTGCCGTCACAGGAGTTGCCAGAACGTTGCTGTATACAGCCTCGGACTGCCTTGAGGACTATACCCACTCATATACATATATACATATGCATATACATATACATATACATACATATGCATAAACATATGTATATGATGATGATTATACATATACATATACATAGACATAGACATAGACATAGACATAGACATAGACATACACATACACATACACATACGCATACACATATACATGTTCATATACATATACATATACATAGACATAGACATATATACATGTACATATACATATACATATACATAGACATAGACATATACATATACATAGACATAGACATATACATGTATATCTCGAATCTCATCACCTAGCAGTACAACAATGAATGAACGAATCTGCAAATTTCTTCCTCGCCAAATGTTTAGATCCAACGAATGGTTAGTCTTCAAGAGCGCCATGAGAGATAAACTAAACATTCACATAAGAATCTCAATTCCAATAGAAAAATCGCTACTGCCATGACAGAGATGCACTGCAAAAGATCAAGGAAGTTCTGGAACCCTGTCTCTTTTATTTTGGTCTGTCAGGCTCATGTATGTACACACGCCAAAGAGGAACTCAAAAATTTCTCAATTCTGCGTTTTACTCAAGCATCCATTTGTGCCTGAATGGTACTATGCAAGCTCATCCCGAAGCTGCTTGTCAAGAGTTTACAAAAATGTTTGTTACTGTATAAAAAACCCAATATGTAATGTCTTCAGATATGTAGATAGATGTTATCAAGTGCGATTCCTGTTATTAAGTATTTCAGAACACACACGTTTCACTCAGTTGTACACAGAAGGGCAAATAATTGAAATAAAACAATAGTTCTTCTCAGGTCAAAAATCAACATTTTCTTTATTATAATTTTATAGAAGACGACAGTTTGAAATTAAGTGTACTCTGTGCTCATTATTGATAAAAATTCCTCAATTTTGTAATCATATTTCAAATATCTCATAATTAAATGAAGTAATGGTATATTCAAATTTACATTTACGAATGTACAGTTTTGCGTGCAGCAAAATAAATAAGCATAATATATTATTAGATTTAACATTTCATATTCATTGTTATATTCACGAATATAAAAGTTTGTGTGCAACAAAATAAGTTAAATGTGTTATCAGATTTAAAATATTATATTTATGTTCACATTTACGAGTATAGAATTTTGCTTGCAACAAAATATGTCTAACGTGCTATCAGATGTGAAATCTTTACCGTTTCCAAACAAAATAACCACTTCATGGAATTACACTGAGGTAGCTTTGGCACGTTTGTTTTGTCAAAGAAAATCAAATCATAGTAACGAAAATCCCCAAGTACCCACAACCTTTCCTCCTACTGAACTGTAAATCAAATATCAATGAAAGGATATAATGTCAATGGCCACACGATGG
>JAPXFY010000021.1:54005470-54010470 GCA_030674185.1 Monoplex corrugatus
TTTTTTTGTTCCTTTGTCTCCCTCTTTGTTCTCCTGTCGTTCGTTCTGCTCCTTCCTTTGTCGTTCCCCTTCTTTTTCTCGTTCTATTTTCTCCTTTTTTTGTTATGCTTCTTTAGGATCATCGCTCTCAGGGAGGTTACCTTTGTGCTCACCTTACTATAGTGACCTCCCACCACGAAATCAGTCTTAACTCGCAGTCTGTCGAACAGCACTAAGAGCTGAAAAGGTGACTGAGGGTCTATCTTGGCTGTTTTGACTTTTTCTCAAAATTGATTTCTGTAGACTACTGTATAATCTATTTTCCAAAGAATTTTTGTTCTTGAAAAAATATTATTAATCAATTTAAATCGGTATTTTAATGCACTGATCGCACCAGAAAAAACGCAATTTCCTACCAAAAATACCTATTTTTGTCTCTTATGATGAACCGTAACCTGTACAGTACCCGCACATGTAATATACTGATGGAAAGCTCTTTGGTGCACCTTTCAGATAATGACAGCGAAAATTAGAAACAAACTGGGTCAAAGCCACCAAATAAAGAAATTTGAGGAAAACGTGTAGGAGAGCACACAAAAACTTGTGAGGTCGTTTTTCTCAAAATGGCCGTCACACAACTTAATGAATTTAAACATACATAACTTCTACATTTTTTTAGTACAAGCTTTATTCAAGTACCAAAATAATCAGCAGAATGTACACTTTCCAGTGATATGTATATCTCAAAATGCCCCAAATGCTAGTTAAGACTGATTTTGTGGTAGGAGGTCACTATATTTTTTTCCCCATTTTCTACACCACCTTAATGGCCACAGAAACGGGCAGTTTTTTACAATGCAATGACGATTATGATGATGTCGATGAGGATGATAATCATGATGCTGTGGAGTTCCATCTAGAATTGAGACTGCGTGACAGGGCTGTGCTCTATGCTTATTGTCATAATATATCCTGTCGTCGACCAGGCCCGAGAGATACACATACCTGCGGTACTGGTCAGAAGATTTGACCAACACCCTCAATGACGCATCTGAGAAGTGGATGAGACCCGACTGTGTGGCCCCAGTCTTCCCAATGAGCCCATAACACACTCAACTCTGGGTAAGAGCTGGTTACAGCCGAAAAATCCCACAACGATTTTTGAAGAGACTAATAATGGGGATTCGAACCCACAACCTCCCAGTCGGTATCTTGTTGCGTTAACCACTACACAACGCCAACTGGTTTTATTTTCTCCTCTTTATTCTCCTTCTCTTCCTCCTTAACTGTAGATTTATCTTCTCTCTCCTCTCTCTCTCTCTCTCTCTCTCTCTCTCTCTCTCTCTCTCCTCTCTCTCTCTCTCTCTTTCCTCTGTTTCGCCCATTTCCATCTAATTCTCAGGCAGAACCACCGTTTAGTGCCCAATTTGCCAAAGCTCTGAAACAATCTGTTCATGGGAAAAAACGAAGAACAGCAGCTGATGGAACTCTTGTATTTGTCTGTGCCAATGGGCTGAACTGCTCCTGAATGTGACAACCCTGCACCAATCTTATATGGCCTCACAACTATAAATATGTTATGATCATCCACATTTACAAGAGAAAGGATGATAAAATGTCATGCGATAATCATCATGAGATCCCCGTGGTGTGCATTGTGAGAAAGGTCCTTGACAGAATCAATGTATGTTCGAAAAGAAGAGAATCCAAGTGACAACCAATATCGCTTTTGAATGCTGAAGGAAAAAATCTTATTCTCTATCGGGGCTAAAGGGCTGACCAAATTTCCCATAGAAAATGAATGCCCGGATGTGTTAGTCCAGGGAAGAGATATTCAGGGAGTGTCTAGCGCTTCAAAGCATGCCACGATGGTTTGGGAAGACATTCACTGTGCTATAGCAGAGAAACTGGATCTTAATGTGATGTGGCTTGGTCTGACAAATGCTTATAGATCAGTCCTGCACAAGGTATCAAGCCGGTTCTTGAGAAGTGGCGTGTCCCATAAAACATCCGAGAAATGCTGAAGATGTTCCTTCATGGTATCCAAGCATTGTTCTCCTTATAGAAATACAAGACAGAGTAGATCAGTTTGTAAGATGGCACAGCGATTGGCTGTACAATTTCTCTGATACTGTTTGTGTTGGCACTTAAATTCATTTTAAAGGAACAGTGAGCAGTTCATGTCAAGCAGACCTCGGAAATGGACACCAAATACCCCTTCAAAAAGTCTATATGGATCACATAACGGTTCTTTCTACCTAGTCTGATGAAACTCACAAAACACTGGAGTATCTATATGAGTTATTTGTCTTACCCAGGGTCAGTTTCAACCAAAGACATGTCAGAACTTCTCACTTTCCGATGACCTTTCGCTGTCCAGCTCTACCCAGCGTTTCCTGCTATCAAGTAAAAGTTTGAGTGAAAAGAGGTCCTTTTTTCTTCCGAGCTGCGAATGATATCGCTCATTTACTGCAAAGTGGTAATGGATAGGAGAAGAGACGACGATTTTACTCAGCCCGCGAGTAGTATGACGTGAACCTGCAGCATTGGATAGCTGTTTTTACAATATTACGTAGAAACACCGACTGGAAAGTGATGACATATATTTTTTTAGGTAGTATCGCCGACTGAAAATGAATATTGACAAACAAGAAAGGAGAACAACTAGTGAGAAGGGAAAAACATTGACCAGAAAGACGGGGATGTATGGACCAGATATGTAGAAACAATGACCAAGGGGAAAAAAACAAACATCTAAATAAATACGTTAACAGCAATAACAGCTAAAAAAATACTCGTTTCATGTGTATTCTCATCATCATCATCAGGTGCCCTGCTGCATGGCGTTGGCGATTATGGACTTCCATCTGTCTCTATCTCTTGTTGCCCCAAGCATCTCCTCCACCCTCCTCGTTTTCAACCACTCTGCAAGTCCATCTAGCATTTTCTCCCTGGGTCTACCTGGTGCTCTCTTTCCCTCCAGCTTTACGTTGTGACCAGGTGCTCCAAATCCCCCTTCCTCATAAAATGGCCTATAATTGTTGCCTGTCTTTTCCTAATCTTCCTTATGAATGATCTACTTGTGTATGTGTATTCTACAATTACTATACTTGCAGACTGATAATTCTTACACTGGCGTTAACCTTCAATACGTGGATTTATATTTACCTTGATGAAGAGTTCTGGATATCCATGTTTTACAGAACAGTCATCCTTTCAATTGTGGATTTATGATATTCACGAATGAGGAAATCCTGAGTTTTAAGTGTATCATTCATCATGTTTGTTAATACAACATGCAGTCTGTCTTCATGGAAACCTTCTTGTGCTAAGACTCTAAACATTGAAGTTATGGAAGTATTGGAAGTACCAGTGTATCGCTACAGACTGCCAGGATGAAACCATTGCGACTGTTTACCCTGAAGGATGTGCAATCTCTCAAATCTTGCAGTATCTGGGAAAGCTTGTTTCTGTATCAGTGTGAATAAGCACGAAAAGCTAATATTTTGATTTCACAGAGTTTGAGCTAGGCAAGTTTTGTGCTGCAGTGCGGTGGCTTAGAAAGTATGTTTCAATATACATGTAGAATGAACAAGCACGAAAAGTTAAGGTTTTCATTTCACACAGTCTGGTTTAGAGAAAGTTTTGTCTTGCAGTGGGTAAGAAAATTTGTTTCACTTCAGTCTGAACAAGCAACACAAGCAAATGTTTTAACCATTTTCCTACCAAAAAATAGGTCACTGTACTGACTATTGACCAAGTAATGTTAGGAGAGAGAAAGGCCGGAGGGGGTATTGTCAGAAGACAAGGTATATCGTTGCCATTTTTGCCGCTTCAAACGTCGTGTAAACGCAGAAAGGAAATGACAAGAGTATACTCCCTTGCCGGAAAAGGATTCAGGTCAGCAATGCGGTCATTTTCTATTTACATACTCGAAACTGAAACTACGGTTCAGGGCACGAAATCCTCGTGACGCGGTCCACGAGAGAGAAAGCTGAGTCACGAGGATCTCGTGACGCGGTACGGAATGAGTTAAAGCGCACAACGTGTCGGGTAGAGAAGATTTGTAAACTGACTGTGTTTCAGTAACAGAACTTCACTGAGAGATTCTTTTGAAACATTCAACTTCTTCTGCATCTGTCTGATGATTATACAGACGTGTGTACAGGGCAGAAGTGTGTAATCTGCCATTTATCACGTCAGGCAGGCATACAGACAAATGGTTTTGAATACTGCATGTCTGAGGGAATGGAACTCGAACCCATTCATTTCACAGTTCACCCACCAGACAGACACGAAAAACTTTGTCGATACTTTCCTTAGTCCCACCTACCCTTCTCCACTCATAAATAATTCAACCCTTTGACACCCGCATCCTGTCCACCAGTATCATGCACTTGCCAACCACGCTAACAAAGCAAAAACTTCTTTTTTTAAAAACACATTATGATGTCATCTTAGTCAGTTTTTTTTCCTTTTCTCACACTAGATCCAGCAGCAGGGAAGTTTCAGTCTTTTTCTCCTAATTGTTGTACCTGGTGTTTGTTTGTTTGTAATCTTACGCTTGACAAAGGCCAGTTGGCCGAAAATTTGCGCCTGTCTTGTCTTGCTGTATTAAATACGCGTTCTTATTCTTCTTTCGTGGTTTTTTTTTTTTTTTTAATTTTTTTTTTTATCTGATTCCTGTTTGCTTGAACGAGGGCAGTCACACTTGTTTCGGATTTTTTTAATTCATTTTTTTGTTTACAAAGCAAAGACTGAACCCTTTGATTCCCTCACCTACAAAAGCCTCAATAACGCAGCCCCCGATTACCTGTCAAGCCTACTTGAGATCTATGTTCCCTCACGTACCCTCCGCTCTGCCTCCGATCCTCTGACTTTTCGCTTTCCACGCACTAAGCTCAATACCTATGGTCCACGAGCCTTCTCTGTTTCTGGTCCACTTTCCTGGAACAGACTTCCTCTCTCTGTCCGTCAGCAACCTACTTTTGTCTCCTTCAAGTCCGCTCTCAAAACTCACC
>JAPXFY010000021.1:54017970-54020470 GCA_030674185.1 Monoplex corrugatus
CTGTGCCTGTCTGTCTCTATGTTTGTTTGTCTGTCTCTCTGTCTGTCTTTTTCTCTGTCTCTCTGTCTGCCTGTCTGTCTGTCTGTGTGTGTGTCTCTCTCTCTCTGTCTCTCTCTGTCTCTGTCTCTGTCTCTGTCTCTCTCTCTCTCTCTCTCTCTCTCTCTCTCTCTCTCTCTCTCGTTCTTGGAAGAACAGGAGAGGGGCAAATTCGTAGCTGATGCTGTTTGAAACAGAAACACACAAAAATGAACCTGAACGTTTATTTGAGAAAACAACAAGAACAACAACAACACAACAAACAAACAAACAAAAACAAGACAGCGAAAGACAAGACAAGACACAGTCAGACAAAACAAGACACAAGACAAGACGGCACAAGACACAGCAAGACACGACAACGCAGGGCACAAGACGAGACGAGACAAGGCAAGACAAGACGAGACAAGACGAGACGAGACGAGACGAGACGAGACGAGACGAGACGAGACGAGACGAGACGATACGAGACGAGACGAGACGAGACGAGACGAGACGAGACGAGACGAGACGAGACGAGACGAGACGAGACGAGACGAGACAAGACAAGACAAGACAAGACAAGACAAGACAGAGGAACAGTTTTGGTCAACTGGCCTTTGTCAAGCGTTTAAAAAAAACATCACAGACTAAATTCACAAAACGTACCACGCCGTGGTGTAGTGGTTAGCGCAACGGAAAAAACCAATTGGAAGGTCGTGGATTCGAATCACCATCTGTTCCTTCATAAATTATTGTTGGGATTTTTCAGCTCTAGTCGGCACTTAGCCAGAGTCGAACGTGCTGTGAGCTCATTGGGAAAACTGGGGCCACACAGATGAGTCTCATCCACTTATTGTATCGTCATTGAAGGTGTTATTGATTGAAATGTTTTGACCAGCACCGCAGGTTTGTATTTCTCGGGCCTGGTTGGCGCCAGGATATATCATGATAGTAAGCGTATAATACTGTCACGCGGTCTCAATGCTAGCTGGAACCCCATAGCATCACGAAAATTGTCCTCATCGACATTGTGCCACCTTCTGTGGCCATTAAGGCAGCGTGGAAAATGGGACACAAAGGAATGAGCACAGAGGTAATCTCCCTAGGTGCTAAAAGCACTAGAACAATTTTCACAAAATTTATGGAGAAAAAGAATCAATACTCATTTTCCATGACGATACACTTGAAGGCTAGCGGTCCCTTTGATCTGGACACTGTGTGCTTCATGAATTGTGTTTTCATCTTTTTTTCTCTTTTTTTAAAAAATATTTCTTTTAGAATCATGGAGGTTACCTTTGAGCTCACCTTTTTATCTTTTTTTAAACTTTTTTTTAGGATCATCGCACTTAAGAGAGACAGAGAGACAGAGACAGAGAGAGACAGAGAGAGACAGACAGAGACAGAGACAGAGAGAGACAGAGAGAGAGGGGGATAAGAGAAAGAGAGATAGATAGAGAGAGACAGATAGAGGCAGAGAGAGAATTGTTTTCAAATAAGAGAGAATGTTACCTTTAAGCTCACCTTTTTATCTTTTTTTAAAACTTTTTTTAGAATCATCGCACCTAAGGAGATAACCTCTGTGCTCACCTTTGTTTTTAGGATCATCGCACTTAAGGAGGTTACCTTTGTGCTCACGGTTTTTTTCGTCCTATTATTTTCTACGCCACCTTAATGGCCACAGAAGCTGGAACAGCTTTTATAATAAAATGATGACGATGTCGATGAGGATGATAATCTTGATGCTATGGAGTTCCATCTAGGATTGAGACTGCGTGACAGGGCTGTACTCTACACTTACTATCATAATATATCCTGGCGTCAACCAGGCCCGAGAGATAAAGACTCCTGTGGTGCTGATCAGAAGATTTGAGCAACACCCACAATGATGCATCCTTGAAGTGGATGAGACTCGACTGTGTGGTCCCAGTCTTTCCAATGAACCCATAACAAACCCAAATTTGGGTAGGAGCTGGTTAGAGCCGAAAAATCCAACAATGATATAGTTTCGAGGGGACTGGTGGAGATTCGAACCCACAACCTTCCAGTGGCTAGTCCGTTGCGTTGACCACTACATCATGGCGACTGGTGTTTTCATCTTCTTAGTTGAGTCATCTGTCTTCAAGTAAAATGGATCCGAGATACTTACATTTCCTCACAATGCCACTGATGCTGAAACTAAGACTGTCCGATGTTTTGTTGACCATCGTCTGATGGTTTTTCTAATATGGATTTTCATGCCGTGCCTTTCATAGGGAAGATTAGGAAAAGACAGGCAACATTCATAGGCCATTTTATGAGGAGAGGGGAATTGGAGCATCTGGTCACAACGGGAAAGCTAGAGGGAAAGAGAGCACCAGGTAGACCCAGGGAGAAGATATTGGACGGACTTGCACAGTGGCTGAAGACAAAGAGGGTGGAGGAGATGCTTGGGGCAACAAGAGATAGAAACAGATGGAGGGCCATGATCGCCAACGCCATGTGG
>JAPXFY010000021.1:54025470-54027970 GCA_030674185.1 Monoplex corrugatus
TTTCGCTGTAAAGTGAAAAAAGATCTGGTGACAAAAACAATCCTGTCTGACTCCTCTTTTGATGGTTTGGAAAGAGATTATATCGTTTTTTATTCTCATTGCAGCTGTTTGTTCCCAATATATATTTCTGGTTATTCGTAGATCTTTCCCATCAATATTGAGTCTCTCTAGTTGGTTGATCAATTCTTTATGTTTTACCCGATCGAAAGCCTTGGTATAATCAACAAAGCATAGATATAAATCCTTGTTCATATCGATTGACCTCTCTATGATAGTTCGCAGGATGTATATGGCATTAATAGTTCCTTTCCCTTCCACAAATCCACACTGTTCTTCTGCTATTTCTCTTTTGATTCTATTCCTTGTCCTCATCATGGTTATTCTTAATAGGATCTTTGTTAATTTATTCTGTACAAAAGCGAAATACATCTCTTGATTTAAGTTATCAGTTGGCATTGTTAGGGATTTGGTGTGCATCAAAAACGAAGAGATGTATTTCGATTTTGTACAGAATAAATTATCTGATGTATACAAAGACACTAAAATCAATACAAAACTAGAAAGGTATGTTACATTAGAAATGGGTTATACATAATTGTTCGTATCATATAGGTTTAGTGCAAAAGAAATGACAGTTGTACTAAATACGGGCAGCATTTGAATATTTACTGGAATTCTATAAGATTTCGACCCGAAGTAGCCTGGTTCACAAAAGAAGTACAAATATGAAGAAATATATCATTCAGAAAAATATATAACTGCTGAGGGCTTTGTTTCACCTTTAGATGAAAGAAATACAACACTTCTTGGAAGAGTTGCAACATTAAAATATCCTAGTTTTCTAGTTACAAGCAACGGAGGTTTTATTGTATATAAATTATTCAATAAGAAAAAGAAAGAAAGAAAAAAAAAGAAACGATAAGATATGACCTTCTGGTCAGATAGAAACGAAAGTTTTATTGTATGTGAATTACTTATTGCACCGTGAATTTTAGTAGGAAATAGAAAACAAATCTGAATTTTCTTTTTCATAATATTTGCAAAGTACAAATTAAAAAATACATACTAGAAACAAATTGAACATATACAAACTGATTGTACTCTTACCGAATTGTAAACAATTTACACCAAACCTAAAGAATCTTGGCTATACTATGAAGTTTTGACAACAAATTGCACCCTATTCTTTTTTTCTATGTGCATTTTTGCGCTAGGGAATATGCGGAAACAATTTTAAGTAACTTAGGCCTGTTTTAAATGCCTGTCAGTTAACACCAGGAAGAGAGTTCTTGAATGTTATATAGAACCAATACTGTTGTACGGATGCGAGGCGTGGACAGTCAACAAACAAAGCCAGAACAAGACTGAGGCAGCCGAGATGTGGTTTCTAAGAAGAATGTTGAGTTCCATGGATAGCAAAGAAAACAACCGAGACAGTCTTGATGGAGGCAGACACAAGTAGATCACTCACAAGGAAGATTAGGAAAAGACAGGCAACATTTATAGGCCATTTTATGAGGAAAGGGGATTTGGAGCACCTGGTCACAACGGGGAAGCTGGAGGGAAAGAGAGCACCGGGTAGACCAAGGGAGAAAATGCTGGACGGACTTGCAGAGTGGCTGGGGACAAGGAGGGTGGGGGAGATGCTAGGGGCAGCGAGAGATAGAGACAGATGGAAGTCCATGATCGCCAACGCCATGCGGCAAGGCACCTGATGATGATGATGAGGCCTGTTTTTACTTTGCAGCCCAGAAAAAGTCGACGATATCCTGCTGACAGCTTGACAGATCTCAACTTTGCTGACCACATAGCACTGCTGTCCAGTGTAATATCACAAGCAAAGAGGCTACTGGAACAGGTTGAAGTTGAAGCAGCTAAAGTTGGACTGCACTGCAATGCTAAGAAAACGAAAGTGATGATGTACAACGAAAGTAGTGAAAACGATATGAAATCTATCAATGGGGGAGACATCAAGCAAGTCACCAGTTTCAAGTATCTGGGCGGATGGATGGAGAACAGTCAGAAAGATATCTCTGTTCGAGAAAGCCCTTGCTTGGTCTGCATGTCACAAGCTGAAGATTATCGATATAGACTTCTAATTTGAAAAAAAAAGAATTAAAGATTCGTCTCTTTATATCCACTGTCGAGTCTGTGTTACTCTACAACTCGGAAACATGGACCTTAACAAAGCAATTGGAGATGAGTCTTGATGGAACGTATGCTCGTATGTTGAGGATGGCATTACATGTATCTTGGAAGCAGCACATGACTAACGAAGAGCTATATGGATACCTCCCTAAAGTTAGTGACAAGATAAGAACACGTGGGCTTCGCCTAGCCGGTCACTGTATGCGACATCCAGAGGAAGTTGCTTCACAACTTGTACTGTGGCAGCCAACTGGAGGGAGAGCGAACAAGGGCAGTAAGACAAGAGACTTCATTGATCTTATCAAAAGGGACACTGGCCTCGAAAACATCGATGAGATCAAGGCAGCTATGT
>JAPXFY010000021.1:54032970-54035470 GCA_030674185.1 Monoplex corrugatus
TACCTTCTCGTCAAAATTTTCTGTTCAAACGAAAGGAGTGGCTATGATCAAAGTCTAACATTTTCCTGCGTTTGCACAGCAATTTACTTACATCTGACCATGGGACTCAGCAGTCTTGATCAAATTATTTACTATCTCCCCTGTTATGAGAAATGTCTCGTGTACGTGTTATTTATTTGGTTTGTTGTTTCAGATTACCACTGAACCATTCCAAAAGTTAATCAACGTTAAAGGTGATTGATTGTATGGCTTGAAGTACATTGGGGCTGTGTAGCAAGCCCCGCACTGCGCGATCCTGTCGTGGTGGACGTCTCCACCGTCTTTGGCACAACCTGCCTCCTGCCCGACGCCACTTTTCGTCTCCTGCTTCTTCTTCTCCTCCACTGCCCCTGCCCTTGACCTCGCTGCTGCAAGCTTTGTCTCCTCCTCTGCCGTCTTCGCCTTCGCCTTCTGTCCTGATGGTGCCGCCTTCGCCTTCTGTCCCGCCGGTGCCGCTCTCGCCTTCTGTCCCGTTGGTGCCGCCTTCGTCGCCACCTCAGCCGCCACCATATGACTGTGATAGGCTGAAACTATGCCTTTTTAATGCTCAGTCGGCATGCACTGGTGACAAAGCCGATGTTATTGCTGACTTTGTCGCAGATGAGCATGTTGACATTGCTTTTATCACGGAGACATGGCTTAACCCCCTTGGTCACGAACCTATACTTGCTAGCCTCACTCCGAGTGGTTACAGGCTTGCTTCTTTCCATCGCTCATCCCGAGGTGGCGGTATCGCCATCCTCTACAACGACTCACTCCATTCCCGCCTATCTTTCTCGCAGTCTCTGCCTTTCTCCCATCCTTCTTTCGAGCACGTTGAAGTATCCTTCCAATCCACCCCTCACCCCATCACCTTCTCCTGTGTCTATCGACCCCCACCTAGCTCTGCCAACAAACTCACCACATCCATGTTTCTCTCTGACTTTGACCAATTGCTTGACCACTACTGCCTCTTACCTGGAAATCTCATCATTCTAGGTGATATCAATGTCCACAATGACAACACTCACCGTTATGACACAAGACATATCATCAACTCTCTGTCCAATCATAATATGACTCAACACATTTCTGAACCAACCCATCAAAAAGGTCACATTCTTGACTGGATCATTTCTCGTGATCATCACAATTCCGCTACTGACAACTGCTTAGTTCTTTCTACCCGTCTAACTTCAGCCCTTCCATCTGACCACTCTGCAATTCTCTGTTCTCTCGACATTTCTCCTCCTTCCCGTACCATGCGCACAGTGACTCGACGCAATCTCAAATCTATCGACCTCTCCACATTTTCATCTGATGCCTCCCGTCTCCTTTCTGAAAAGTCACATAACCTTGCCGATGAATTCTATACTACTCTCCACCATCTTCTGGACACTCATGCTCCAGCCACAACCCGTCTTTTACCTGACCGCCCCCCTACCCCCTGGCTCACTCATGAGATCGCCTGTGCAAAACGTGCCCGCCGCAGAGCAGAGCGCCGCTGGCGCAAATCCAAACTCACTGTACACAGGCAACTTTTCCAAGCCTCTAAAACAAAAGTATCCACCCTCATTGCATCAGCAAAAACAAGCTATTTCCAAACCAAAATCCTGAATGCCTCTTCTTCAAAAGAACTCTTTACAACCATGAATCATCTCCTTGGCACACGAAAAGATTTACCTCTCCCAACAAAACATACAAATGAAGAACTCCCATCTGTATTCTCCAACTATTTCACCACCAAAATACAAACTCTTCGTGACAGGCTTGACAGGACACCCTGTCAACCATGCCCACCTGACCCTTCCTTCTCTGGCACACCTCTTACTACTTTTATCCCAGTCTCACAAGAAGAAATTCTCAACACAATCAGATCCATGTCGTTCAAAACCTGCGAACTGGATCCTCTTCCAGGTTCTGTCTACGCCGACTGTCTCCCTACTCTCCTCCCATTCATCACTGACATCATCAACACTTCTCTTCAAACTGGAACTGTCCCAGATTCTTTCAAGTCTGCTATTGTTCACCCTCTCCTCAAGAAACACAATTTAGATCCAAATGAACTGAAAAATTACCGGCCTATCTCTAATCTCTCTTTCTTGTCAAAACTCCTTGAAAAAGTCGTCCTCAACCAGCTGAACTCTCACCTGTCTGCCAACAATCTCTTCAATCCTTTCCAGTCAGCCTACCGCCAGTGCCATAGCACTGAAACTGCCCTACTACACATTCTCAACAATCTCCTCCTTGCAACTGATACTGGCAAAGTCTCTCTCCTCACACTCCTTGATCTGTCTGCAGCCTTTGATACCATTGATCATGGTATTCTCCTTTCTAGACTTCATCATACTTTTGGCATCTCTGACATTGCTCTGTCTTGGTTCACTTCATACCTATCAAACAGAAAACAAACCGTTCTCATCAATGGCACTTACTCTCAACCTGCATACCTGACCTGTGGTGTTCCACAAGGATCTGTCCT
>JAPXFY010000021.1:54040470-54057970 GCA_030674185.1 Monoplex corrugatus
AGAAGACGAAAGCGGCACCGGCGGGACAGAAGGCGAAGGCGGCACCGGCGGGACAGAAGGCGAAGGCGAAGACGGCAGAGGAGGAGACGAAGTTTGCAGCAGCAAGGTCGAGTGCAGGGGTAGTGGAGGAGACGAAGAAGCAGAAGAGTGGTGTCGGACTGGCACAGCAGGAGGCAGATTGTGCCAAAGTCGGTGGAGACGTCCACCACGACAGGATCGCGCAGTGCGGGGCTTAGGACACAGCCCCAGTATTCGTATGCGCTGGTAGACGCCTCCACCGAGGTAGCACTTGCTGTGTTTAAAAAGTGTCAGTCCAATTTGTTTTATAAAAGACGGGTCCATAATTGCGAGAGGAGAGGAAGATATTTGCAGGTTGGTGTGTGGGTTGGTCAGTTCACAACACTTAAAACCAGAGAACACAAAGGTTTGGGAAAGCTGTAGCGTTGGGCGAACACAGTAGGCTAAAATGGAAACACAGTTCACAGATAAAATGTCCGACTTGAGCGGCTGAATTAAAATGATGAAAAGTAGGTGTAAAAACTTTGAAATCAGATTATCTGGTAAAATATTCAAAATTTTAAAATTATCTTCATTTTCCATCGTTTTTCTGTCCATAATTGTCCTGGGGAAACTACGATGGTGGTTTCCCCTTGCCTTTCTTCGTTTTTTTCAGGATTAACTCCCTTAGCCTTATTCTCTCCCGAGATGTCCACAAGGCAGTGGAGCTATTTACCCATAGCTTGGGGATCTGGTTCGTGGGCACCAGGGCATATCCACACGCCGGTGGGCCTGCATGCCACACGTCTGGGGGCCAGACCTCCTCCGAGTCCCTCGAGATTTATCCTGAGTCCGTGAGGTGCTCAGTTACCGCATGTCGCCAATGAGGAGGCATAACGTAGGGCTTGCTGATGGAGGGGCTATGTGCTGACAGAAAGAGACTTATGCATTCTGCTCTTCTTTTCGCATAGCTGCAAGCAGCAGTGATAGCCAGCGGTGCAGGCTGAAAGTGAGAGGTGATAAGCAAGCAGTCACTAGCCGACACACTAGACGCATCACATCCGCCGTTGACATGTTGCATCACAAGACATGGATACAACCTGCCTATGACATACTAGAGGACATGCGGAGTGGCTGAAGACGAGGAGGGTGGAGGAGATGCTTCAGGCAACAGGAAATAGAGACAGATGGAAGTCCATGATCGCCAACGCCATGCGGCAGGGCACCTGATGATGATGATGATGATGACGCATATCGTCCTTTACGGTCGCCGACACCTATGCCTTTTTAAGATACACAGACTCTAACTGCAACACTTTTCCCGAGATATTTTCCAGAGAAATTCACTGTCTCATCCTCAAAGCACAACTATTTATCCAAAACAAAAGTACTGACGTTGTACAGGATGCGTAGATGTCTTTAACACAAATTTAATTCTTTAAAGAGGTTTGTATAAGAACATTGCATACTTTCATAGATCTCGTTCGTTATTTGTTGAAAGAAGTAAGGCTAGTTTTATTTTTGTAGGGAAGTTGTAGTGTAATTGTGGAATCAGTTCGTCAAGTGCATGAAACTAAGGGAGAATGAGAGAGAGAGAGAGAGAGGGGGGGGGGGGGCGGACAGAGAGAGAGGGAGACAGACAGACAGAGAGAAACAGAGAGAGACAGAAAGAGACAAAAAGACAGACAGACAGAGATAGAGAGAGACAGAAAGAGACAAACAGACAGAGGGAAAGAGAGACAGGCAGACAAACAAACAGACACATAGAAACACAGACACACGAACGGACAAACAAACATGCATACAGACAGAGACAGAAACAGAGAGACACAGAAACAGACAGACAGAGAGAAACATAGAGAGACAGAGAAAGAGACAGCGGAGTAGAGAGAGAGTAAGAGAGAGAGCGAGAGAGAGAAAGAGAGACAGACAGACAGACAGACAGAGACAGACAGACGTTACAGACAGTCCTCTAGAGTAACACAGTCATAACAGTATAATACAGCATTTAAATTTTCAATCAGAAAACACTTTCTTTTCGTAGAAATGATAGTGTGTGAAGGTTATTAAATATTTCTTCCTCCCCCGTCCTTCTCTTTCTCGCTCCTGTTTTCTGTCTTGTGGCAAAAGTGTAACAACACATTAAAGTTTTAAATTGGAAGGAGACACTTTGTGGCATCAACAGTTCCTATTTCAAACAGACGTCCATAATTTGCCTCCTTTGTTTTTGTCTCTCTGTCTCAGTCCATTTTCTCTGTTTTCTGTTTGCCTCCCTCCCTTCTCTCTCTCTCTCTCTCTCTCTCTCTCTCTCTCTCTCTCTCTCTCTCTCTCCTCTCTCTCTCTCTCTCTCTCTCCTCTCTCTGTCTCTCTGTCTCTGTCTCTGTCTCTGTGTCTGTCTGTCTCTCTCTCTCTCTGCCTCTCTCTGCCTCTCTCTGTCTCTCTGTTTCTTTATCTCTTTGTCTCTCTGTTCTCTCTCTCTCTCTCTCTGTCTCTTTGTCCCAAGGTTTCTCTCGCTGTCTCTGTCTTTCTTTGTATCTGACTGTCTGTCTGTTTGTCTGTCTCTCTTTCTGCCTGCCTGTCTGTCTGTCTGTCTCTCTTTCTTTCTTTCTCCCCCCACTACCGTTTGGGACTAACGAAAGTGTAACAATGCATTAAAACTTTTAAATTGGAAAACAATGTGAACAGAACTGACAGAGAGACAGAGAGACAGAAACAAAGAAAGAGACAGAGAGACAATGAGGCAGAGAGAGAGAGAGAGGGAGAGAAGGGAAAGAGAGAGAGAGAGAGAGAGAGAGGAGAGAGAGAGAGAGAGAGAGAGAGAGAGAGAGAGAGAGAGAGAGAGAGATATAATCAATAAGGAACATGAATTCTATCAATACTCTTGTCATATGAGCATACTAGCTCGTAATTTCAAAACTTTGTATACAGATATACACATAGACGTTTCACATTTCTTCTATTCTGGTGTGCCGTAAGTAACTTGACACAGAACACATGGATTTATGGAATTTCGCAAAACTTACGAAGTATTTTCTTTTGAGGAGGACGACAGAGTATAAAGTGCATTTCATCATTTATTGCGTCACTACGTAATCGATACGTACATGTATTTACATTTTCTGAAACTTTTTTGCATCGATCATGATGTGTTGCAATGTCTGTTACACCACATCCAGAAACTTTGTCATGCAGTTTATGATGGTCTGTCTATATTTAACAAATCGGTATTTTGCACAAGTTATGGATGACTTAATGTTTAAATTTAACAAACAGGTATTTTTCACAATTTCTCTATGACGTGTGTTGGAGGGCCGAAATTAGAGTACTGGTACTAGAGTTGGGAGCGGTGATGTACGGAATGAAGGCTGTAGCAGTAGCAAAAAGACAAGAATGATAGATGCAAGTTACAAGATAAAAATGCCACGATTCGCAAATTCGGAAAACACGAGAAGATAAAATGAAAACGTAGACATATGGAGGAAACTAGAGGGGAGAAGATAGTGTGGACAGTTAGAAATACGAAGGAAACTAGAAGTGACTAAAATAGTGGTTAACGCAACGGACTACCGACTGGAAGGTTGTGGGTTCGAATCCCCATCAATACCTTCAAAAAAAAAAATCATTGTGGGATTTTTCGGCTCTAACCGGCTCCTACCCAGTGCTATGGGCTCAGTGGGAAGACTTGGAACCACACAGTCGAGTCTCATCCACTTCGCGGATGCGTTATTGAGGGTGTTGCTCAAATCTTCTGACCAACACCGCAGGTGTCTGTATCTCTCAGGCCTGGTTGACGCCAGGATATATTATGATAGTAAGCATAGAGTACAGCCCTGTCACGCAGTCTCAATCCTGGATGGAACTCCATAACATCATGATTATCATCCTCATCGACATCATCATTATCGCATAATTAAAAACTGTTTCAGCTTCTATAGCCATTAAAGTGGCGTTATAATGAGATGAAAAAAAAGGTGAGCACTAAGGTAGCCTCCCTGAGTGCAATGATCCTACAAGAAAATATAAAAAGAAGTCACTAAAATAAATAGCCAGCTGAGAAGAGGCCGGATTAGAGATGGCATGGACATGTCTTGCGGAAAGAAGACAGCTACCTCGTAAAAAAAAGAATATGAAAAATGATATTTGAGAACAGAAAGAGAGGAATGCCAAACAGAACGATGTGTTACTGTCTTAGTAGAGGGTACCACTGACAGAAGGCCAGGATTCGCACAAGCGACCTGGAGGGAAAAGCCTGCATAAGAAGATACACGAATGGTACAGAAACACATAAATATAATTCACTGCAACTTGCACAATACATCAAAACATTGTCTTCCTCATTGCACACAAAGTATAGCATCAATCACATCAGCCAAGACTCAAACGTTTTCTTGTACTGTGATCCACGTAGTTATGGTGTTAAGCTAAGATGCGAGCACTTACCCAATTACTAGATCCCTGACTACTTCCAGTAATGTTACTTCTCTATAGGAGGAGTCAGGCATCTTCTTTCAGCCACCGAAAATCCGTTGTTGGACATAGGCCTTCCCCAGCTGCTTCCATTCACTTCGTTCCAGCGCTTTTCCTCTCCAGTTCTTGTCAAATCCATCTAGGTGTCTATCCATATAGTTTTCTGTCTTCCTCTATTGCGAGTGTCGTCTCTTGATATTCAGAATATGTTTTTTGTTGTCCAACAATTGGCTAATCTCTGAGTAATATGTCTTGCCCAGTTCCATGTCAGTTTGTTGATGGTTTCCAGGATGTCTTGCACTTTAGTTCTTTCTCTGATCCACTTAGCCGTTTTGCGATTTTTCCTTGTGATACCAAGCATGATTCTTTCATGTGCTCGCTGAATGGTTCTTAGTTCTTAGTTCTTAGTCAGACATCACGAGAGACTAAATCAGAACTGTAGAGTAGGGAGAGAGAACGTGAATATGCTGGTATCCCAGGCAGGTTACAGCCATTCCAGAATTATCAGTCCTTGTATGTGTTTCCATTGTGAGTTATCCCCCTTTCAGCGGGCGCCGTAGTCAAGTCGGTTTGCATCGGATTACCATCTGGCAGCTGAGGTTCAATCCCCTAGATATCTCTACATGGTGGGTAAAACGTGGGGGGATGTTTCCAATCTCCCAGGTCAGTTTCAGTTTCAGTTTCTCAAGACGACGTCTCTGCGCTCGGACCAAATTCCATATGCACTAACGTCACAGATGCCATGTGTATGGTGATCATGGCACAAGCCTTAAGTCTGCACATAAACACATGAGCTGACCAGGTCCTGAGGCCCTACCTAGACTATGTTTTACCTAGTCTATAATTTACACTGGTATTTTATCAGGCCATCATGGAACAATCTTGGTTACATGTAAATGACACATTTGTCTGTGTATCTTGTGAGAAAAGTAACATTGAACACAGCAGCAGGGAAGTTTCAGTCTTTTTCTCAAATGTTTTGAAACTAGTGTTTGTTTGTTTGTTTGTTTGTAATCTTACGCTTGACAAAGGCCAGTTGGCCGAAAATTTGCGCCTGTCTTGTTTTGTTGTATCAAATACGCGTTCGTATTCTTCTTTCGTGTTTTTTCTGGTTCATGTACGTTGAAGATTTTGTTGGTCATGTCAACACCTGGCTTATAGAAACATGAAAACATTCAGCAGGGACAAATGTAGGAGAAGTAGTAGCAGTCTGTGCTTCAATATTTTGCCCGTACAGTGTGGATAAAACAACTTACACGCATGATTCAGAGAAACATTAGTATGATTATAAACAGTATTCCTCATTTCTTTTTTTTTTTGATGAAAAAACAAGCATATGCCCACTGCCTTTAAACGAACTGGTTTGAACCTCCGAGAAAAATATCTAAACTCTAAGAAAAAATGTAGCTAAATAGTTTAAATACGAGTTAACAGTGAATGACCTGAATACTATTCCATGACGTGTTTTTAAAAAATATAAAGATAAGTCGAAATTTCATTCTATGGATTTTTCCTTTGCAAAGTTTGCGTTGAATAATAGAACATAGCTATCACACTGATAAAGAAAAATACTTCTGTGCTTTTAGGATTACCAATAATAAAGATGAGAATATAAAACAGTTTTCACTTCTAGCCACGATCCCTCTTAACAGAACAGTATTTTTATCCAGATATTAGTTGTTGTTTTTTTCATTGTATCAGTATCACTCACATTTTTTTCTTATTTAGGTTTGTAGGTTAATAGCAATGCTTGTTTGCTTTTGTTTGTTTTGTTTTTCACTTTGTGTTTCATTGTTGTCATTGTTGTCGTTGTTGTCGTTGTTGTCGTTGTTGTCGTTGTTGTCGGGTTTTTGTTGTTGTTGTTGTTGTTGTTGCTGCTGCTATTGTTGCTTCTGCTACTTTTACTGTTATTGTTGCTGCTGTAGTTATTGAGTTTTTAATTTGTTGCACTGCTTCTTCTCGTTCTTGTCCTTGTTTTTCTTCTTTAAATCCTTCTTTTTTTCTTATTTTCCTTCTTTCTTTCTTTTCCTCTTCTTCTTTTTCTCTCTTTTTCTTCCTCCCCTCTTCTTGTTCTCTTCTTCTTCTTTCTTCCTTTCTTTCTTTTCTTTCTTTCTTTTTTTCTTCTTTTCGTTCTTTCTTTTCTTCTTCTCCTTCTTCTTTTCTTTTTTCTTTCTTTCTTTTTCTCTTTCAGTCTCTCTCTTTCTTTCTATCTTTCTTTCTTTCTTTCTTTTTTCTTTTTTTCTTCTTTTTCCTCTTTTCCTTCTTCTTCTTCTTCAGCTTCTTCTTCCTTCTTTTTCTCCCCTCTCCGTCTTCCACTTCTAGAGACAATCCCTCTTAACAACAATATTGTTATCCAGATATTAGTTGTTCTTGTTGTTGTTTTTTGTTTCTTTTTTTTTTTCATTGTATCATTATCAGTCACACTTCTTTTCTTATTTAGGTTTGTAGGTTAATCGTAATGCTTGTTTGCTTTTGTTTGTTTTGTTTCCTCACTTTGTGTTTCGTTGTTGTCGTTGTTGTTGTTGTTGTCGCTGCTGTTTCTGCTACTTCTACTCCTGTATAGTTATTGAGTTTTTAAGTTGCTGATGTTACGCTTCTTCTCGTTGTTCTTGTTCTTGTTTTTCTTCTTTCTTTCTTTCTTTCTTGCTTTCTTTTTTTTTTCCTCTTCCTCTGCTTCATTTTTCCTGTCTTCCATTCTTTCTTTCTTCTTTCTTTCTTTCTTTCTTTCTTTCTTTTTCTTTCTTCTTCTTGTTCTTCCGTTTCTTCTTGTTGTTGTTGCTGTTGTTGTTGTTGTTGTTGTTGTTCTTCTTCTTCTTCTTCTTCTTCTATTTTCTTTCTTTCTTTCTTTTTTCTTTCTTTTTTCTTTCTTCTTCTTCTTCCTTCTCCTCCTCCTCTTCCTCGGCTTCTCTACACTGTAGTTGGTTTCAGTCGTGTGATGGCAAGTTTAGAGTGCCACTCGACGGACAACTGTTACTTTCTTAGTAGTTGCGATAGTGATACATATTCAGAATAATGATTCCTATGTCAAAATCACTAAATTTCTCACAAAGGTGTTGGAGATTGAAGTTCATTCTGAGAAGAATGTTGAGAGCTTCATGGACAGCAAAGAAAACAAACGAGGCAGTCTTGACGGAAGCAAACACAAGATCATTAATAAAGAAGATTAAGAAAAGACAAGCAACATTCATGGAATGTTTTATGGGGAAAGGGGTATTACAGCACCTGGTCGCACCAGAAAAGCTGGAGGGAAAGAGAACACCAGATAGACCCAGGGAGAAAATTTTGGACGAACATGCAGGGTGGCTGAGGACAGAGAGGATGGGAGATGTACTTGCAGCGACAGGGGATAGATTCGTGTGTAGGACCATGATCGACAACGCCATGCGGCAGGGCACATGATGGTGATGATGATGATGATGATGATGATGATGATGATGATGATGATGATGATGATGATGATGATGATAAAGGGGTTCGTTCTGCTCGAACAAATCCATACACGTTTGTTATCTGGCACTGTCTTCAAGCCTGCACGAAATTGTACGAGCTTGCAAGGTCTTTTAACCGGAACAGAACAAAAGGAGGTGGGCAGGGGGAGGGTTCAGGAAGACTCATGGAATGCTACGCTGATGCTACTAGAATGATGGAACATTAACATTTCAGCGATCAGGCCAGCTTTTATTTTCCTTGGCATGCTGGAATTGAACTCGATGTATCAGATATTATGTTTACGACTCTGTTATAAGAGCCAACCAACCCGTCGGAGAAAGCTGCAATCTTTGCTTGATTAGCATGGCACTCCAACAAATGGAGCTAACGACGAAATGTAAAAACTATAGCCCAAGAGTTCAATTCACAACACCTGAATTACCAGCATAGTGCTCTAATCACTGAAAAAAAGTCTTTTTTCTCATAATTTTTGTATCTGGTGTTTGTTTGTTTGTAATCTTACGCTTGATAAACGCCAGTTGGCCGAAAATTTGCGCCTGTATTGTCTTGTATTAAATACGCGTCCGTGTTCTTCTTTCCTGTTTTTTTCTGGTTCCTGTTTGCTTGAACGTGGGCAGTCACACTTGTACTGAAAATGTTATAAAAAATTTCACGTTTTCCTTTTCAAAACAAGAAGACTTTCATACAGTCAGATTTTCAATTTCATTAAATCGACGAAGTCTTGCGCTATCACGTAACCGCGCTGTCTAGTCAATTGCGCGAGGGTTGATTCGATTGACCTGCGCGATTTAGGGATAACTGCTGACTGTGACTGATGGAAAACCTGATCCAGACTTGAAATCGATCCATCGTAAATGTTGTAGCCATGTTGGCTTCGTTTCTTAGAGAAGTGGGGAATTGTGTGTTGAATGAGGGCTTACACTTTTCCTTGAGGTGTCTTACATCTTGGAGTGGGAGGGGACAGAACCGCTATGCAGTCTCTCCGCCTGGAACTTAAGAACATTCCTGCAGGTTAAAAAAAACTCAGAGAACTGGCTCATGAGACCGACAGATAATACTGGCACATTTTCGACCGCTGCGAAATTAGATAGAAGAACGATCAAGAAATGGAGACAGAAGATGGGCATGTTCGTCATTACAGTGTGCAAGAGAACAGATTTACACATGGGGATTTTGTTAGGTCAACAAGAATACCAGGAATGCTGTACTAGAATGCTGCCATTTCCAGGATTGTGACCGTACGTCAGCGAGCAAAACCATTTACCACCATGGTAATGTAAATATAACATCCCCAAATCAGATTATGATAGTGACAAGATCGAAGAATTCTACACCCAACTGCAAACGGTGATCAGCAAAGCTGACAAGAAAGACATCTTCAGGGTGATTAGAGCGCCAAGGTTGATACAGCTGACCAAGAAGATTGGAGGAATTTCTGCGGTCCCCACTGTAACGAGAGAACAAATGACGGGGAACTACTCCTGCTAGAAATTGCCAGTGATAACGATTTGATTTTTTGCAAAAAAATAGTGGTGAACATAAAGCATCTTGATGATGGAGAACTCGAATAGGTGTACATGTAGCATCAGCAGGGACTGAAACAAGGACGTTTCCAGCATCTGAACGTTGCAGTGACCATTATCTTGTCGTGATGATATTTAACCCTTTGACTCCCGCACCTTGTCCACCACCTTCCTGCAGGAAATTGGTAGATAGGGTGGGGGAGTCAAAGAGTTCAGTTTTTGCAGTTCGTGGTTGGGTTGTAGGAGTCAAAAGGTTAAAATACAGTTTGAAAAACTGCTGAGATAACGAGGACGATGGTTTTATCATAGTGGAGGGCAGGTGAGACCTTGCATCGTAATGATGGGGATGACTTCTGTGATGTAGTTGTACAGGGTATTGGTGAGGTAAATATTTATTAAGATATGGCCATGTTTCATCCGTTTCCATTTGGTTGGTTGGTTGGTTGGTTGGTTGATTGGTTGGTTGTTTGGTTGGTTGGTTGTTTGGTTGGTTGGTTGGTTGGTTGGTTGGTTGGTTGGTTGGTTGGTTGGTTGGCTGGTTGGTTCCTTCATTCGTTCTTTCGTTCGTTCGTCGATTCATTGATTGGCTTGGGTTTTTGCAAAACGGATTGAGAAGTACATTTTACTACAATATAGCTTGGGTTGTTCGATTGGCAGATTGATCCACAGATAAGATATAAAACACCCACGCTAGATAGGACCTCAGTATTTTTCCAACGCACAGGGCTTATGTGCAGGCTTAAGGCTTAGGCCATGAACATCTTGGATCTTCTTTATTACACAGCATCAGCGGCACCCGTGCATGATGAATTTATTCCAAGTGCAGAGACTGAAACTGAAGTTGAAACTCTAACTTAAGCTCGTCGATTACTATTCTATTACCTATGTCTCCCTGTTATGTCTGTCTGTCTGTCTGTCTGTCTGTCTGTCTGTCTGTCTGTGTCTCTGTCTGTCTGTCTGTCTGTCTGTCTGTGTCTGTCTCTCCCTGTGTCTCTCTCTCTGTCTCTGTTTTTCTCTGTCTGTCTATTTGTCTGTCTGTCTGTCTGCCTGTCTCTATCTCTCTCTGTCTCTCTCTTTCTCTCTCTCTCTCTCTCTCTCTCTCTCTCTCTCTCTCTCTCTCTCTCTCTCTCTTTCTCTTTCTCTTTCTCTGATTCACTCTCTCAGTCCGTCGATCTATTTATCTTCTGACTGCTAGTCGATTTATATTTTTCTCCATCTCCCTTCCGCTTCCTTTCTCTATCTCTTCTTACGTCTCTTATATCTTCTTCTCCCTTCTCTGCGCTTTCTGTTTTCATTATAAACCTGTCTATATTATCACTGCATTTTTCCTTTAGGTGAGAAGAGGGAAGCGATATTGTGCAAAAAAACCAAAAAAACCAAAAAAAAGAAAAGAAAAAAACAAAAAGGATTTCGTTGCCATCTATATTTTTACCCCTCAACACTTCAATCAATCTATTGATGGACCATTTTTCTACTTTTTTTTCTCAGTTCTTCTTCGTCTTTTCTTTCATTCTGTCCAGCACTCTTTGTTTCTATCTGGATTTAATTTGAGAGGTAGACCAAGGAAGACTTGGTTTTATGGCCTGAAAGGGACATTGACGTCCCAGGGCTTTTCTCCACATCAGGCCTTACAACATGTTGCTGACAGACTACTCTTTCTCTCCACGACAACCACGAAGCTGTAAATTGATAGATTAAAGAAATAAAGAAAATATACAATTTGTTTCTGTCTTTCTCTTTCATTCGTTCTCTTTCTTATTTGATTTATTTCTTATTCTTGTCTTCCTCTCTCTGGGTTGATCGATCGATTGATTCCTCGATTAATCGATCCATCCATCCATCCATCCATAGATAGAGAGAGAGAGAGAGAGAGAGAGAGAGAGAGAGAGAGAGAGAGAGAAAGTGAGAGAGAGAGAGGAAGATAAAAGACAGACAGACAGACAGACAGACAGACAGATAAATAGATATATAGATAGATAGATAGATAGATAGATAGATATAGAGAGAGAGATAGAGAGAGAGAGGAAGGTAAAAAGACAGACAGATAGACGATAGATAGATCGATAGATAGATAGATAGATAGATAGATAAATAACTAGATAGATGGACAGATAGATAGATAAATAACTAGATAGATGGACAGATAGATAGACAGATAGATAGATAAATAAATATATAGATAGATAGATAAGTAGATGAATACATAGATAAATAGATATATAGACAGACAGATAGAAGATAGACATATAGATAGATAGTGATAGACAGAGATAGCTAGCTAGCTAGATACATAGATACATATATAAACATTTAAGTACACACATTCATTGTGCAACCACTGCTCAAGTCTCATCAGCACATCACATTACGTAATAATTAAGTCGGCATCAGAATCAACATTCGCCTAAGAAATTAAATTTTTTCTCATCCTTTCCACAAATTGTCTCATCCTTCCACTTTATCTGAGCCCCCCTCCCCACCCTTCCCCCAAAACACATTTCTCCTAAGAAACAAAAGAGCTGGTCTCTTTTTCTTGTTTCCCAGTGCGACGCACCAAATGGAAAAACTAACACTTCTACTGAAGACTCTATTTCCACAGAAAGGTTTTCAGTTCCGCTGGTCTTACCTTCAAGTTTCACGTAAGTTCCAGTTTATTTACAGTTGAAGAAACTGGTTAAGAGTGGAATGCATATGTGTGTGTGTGTGTGTGTGTGTGTGTGTGTTTGTGTGTGTGTTGTGCGTATGTGTGTGTGTGTGTGTGTGTGAGTGTGAGTTGTGTGTGTGTGTGTGTGTGTGTGTGTGTGTGGTGTGGTGGAGAGAGAGAGAGAGAGAGAGAGAGTGAGTGAGTGAGTGAGTGGTGTGTGTTGTGTGTGTTGTGTGTGTGTGTGTGTGTGTGTGTGTGTGTGTGTGTGTGTGTGTGTGTGTGTGTGTGTGTGTGTGGAGAGAGACAGACAGACAGACAGACAGACAGAGTGACAGAGACAGAGACAGATAGATACAGAGAAAGAGATAGACAATCAGACAGAAAGAGAGTGCGCGCGCGGTGTGTGTGTGTGTGTGTGTGTGTGTGTGTGTGTGTGTGTGTGTGTGTGTGTGTGTGTGTGTGTGTGTGTGTGTGTGTGTGTGTGTGTGTGTGTGTGTGTGTTTATCGGACCGTGCACATGTGCTCACACGTACGAAAGACAATGCAACACCAATTTATTTTATCAACAAAGTCACAAGAAAGAGCTGTTTATCAACGTGGCTTGACTGATTCGTTTGTGACAGATGTGTCTCTTCCTTTTCCCTTCCTCTCTTTATACAAACACCCCTTTTCTTCCCACCTTCCTTCCTCATCCAATCAGTCACAGTCTACTTCAACTAACGTCTTTCAGTCACACTGGTTGGTTAATGGACACCTAACCCATCCTACAACCTATCTTCGTGTTCACTCGCTACCCTCACAGTCGGGACTGAAAGTTCTGGAACTGGTATATGACATACTGCACACACAGACAGTACTATATGCTTTTATCTCCAGGCTGCCAACAGACAAATGTTTGCCAAGGTTCTTACAGTTCAGTCTTTTTACATTTTGTTCAGATTTTTATCTGTAAGAATCTCTTGAAGCCAGTCTGGTTCATTTATCAAACTGAAATAGAGAAAGAACAAAACTCTTGAGAGTCACGTAGGAATTATCTCCCATGTTGTAGAACTTTTCAAATCTAAGACAAGTTTGCGCTACCCATTCAGCTAGCATAGAAGCAGATACAAAGCACAAAAACCGTAAGCTGAATGGGTAGCGCAAAGTGTGTTAGATTTGAGAAGTTCTACAACATGGGAGATGATTCCTACATGACTCTCAAGAGTTATGTTCTTTCATTGATATTATAAAAAAAAAAAAGATCCCTGCTTCTCTCTTATTTCTTTGAAATAGAGAAATGTTGGACGTGACATTATGAAGTTCAGCTCATTGCAGACAAGAAACACGATGTTATATCATTAAGATAAGGTACATTGGACACAGAAACTCCCATGGGACGGCTTTAAATTAAGAACTTTGGTCTTGACTTGAAGTCTTTGCGTGTTGAGGGATTTCCCGTTTGAGTGGAACCGAATGTGCACATCCCCATTAACATGTCTGAAAGCATTAATCAGCTTTGTCACTAAACCCCCGTGTGTACGCCTCTTCCATTCCTTTTTGCACTTACGGGTGGCAAGTAACCCCCTCCCCCCCTCCCCCCGTGGGGATGCCGTGGGACTCTTTTCAGTATACATAGTATCGCCACCGTCTGGAAGTTCTGTGAGAGAATTTTCATCTTTTCTGTCATTCTCTTTATTTCTCCCTTGTTTCTTTACTTTCTGTCATTTCTTGCTATCATTTTCTGCCTTGTTGGTCCATTCAGCTGTATGTATTCAGTAAAGTCTTATGTACTCTCTCTTAGGAGTGATAATTGGGTACATGTATTACGTTCATTTTTGGTTCTAGGGAAATGAGATTTGCGGAAGCAACTTTAAGTAGTTTAGGTCCGTTTTATATATATACGTTTTAATGTCCATAGTTGTGCTTAAATTTGTAGTCAGGTTGTTGTTTTTTTTTAAATTCCCTGTGTGATAACTTGGACGGAGTGGTCAACGCCCAGGGGCATCTCCTTAGATTACTTGGGCGAATGCATTCACATGTGTATTTTTCTTCTCCTTTTTTTCCTGTTGAAGTAGGGTGTGTGTTTTGAAACAGTTATAGCCCTGATGTGGCTCTACGCAGTCGGCTGGGCTTTGAACAAAATAACAGTAGCTGCCACTATAGATGGAGAAGAAAATGAAAACTGATATTAGAGTAACCAAACAAGCTCGCAGACGTGCAGAACGTTAGTGATTGTCGTCTAAACTTGTACATATAGTTCGTTCCAATATTTCCTGGAAAACAGGTAAAAAAAGAACCACCACAATGATCATGAAAGCCAAATCTGACTATCAGTTACCCAGGTGCTTGGATCTACAGCTACAGTCATAATTGATCTTTTGGATACCACAAAGTCATATCCACTTTCCTTTAATGTCAATCCTTTAAATCTCCCACATCTCTCTCTCTCTCTCTCTCTCTCTCTCTCTCTCTCTCTCTCTCTCTCTCTCTCTCTGTCTGTCTGTCTCTCTCCCTTCTATACATATATCTCTGTCTCTCTCTCTCGCTTTCTCTCTCTCTGTCTTTCTCTCTCTCTCTCTCATTCTCTCTCTCTCTGTCTCACTCTCTCTCTCTCTCTCTCTCTCTCTCTCTCTCTCTCTCTCCCCCCCCTCTCTCTCTCTCTCTATTCCAAGGTTAATGATCTTCGAGCGAAACTAGACAAACCCTCTTTTCTTCTATCTCTATCTGATCCTACATTCACAGGCTTTCCTCTCACTGAATTTCAACGAGTTTCTGAAGCTTTGATTATCACCATCCTGAAAGAAATGTCTATATATTTTTAATGAACTCGACCCTATACCAGTCTCTCTCTTCTTATGAACACTTCCTGAGCTTCTTCCATTCATAATTCATGTTAATAACATCTCTCTTCTCCCTGAATCTGTTCCATCTTCTCTCAAAACAAGGACTGTTCAACCTCTAACTAGAAAGAAAAAAAAACACGAAAGAAGAATAAGAACGCGTATTTAATACAACAAGACAAGACAGGCGCAAATTTTCGGCCAACTGGCTTTTGTCAAGCGTAAGATTACAAACAAACACCAGATACAAAAATTATGAGAAAAAGACTGAAACTTCCCTGCTGCTGTGTCCATGAGACAAAGACTGAAAGTTCCCTGCTGCTGTGTCCATGAGACAAAGACTGAAACTTCCCTGCTGCTGTGTCCAATGTGAGAAAAAGAATAAACTGACTCATTAGAAATAAGACATTTCTTTCAGGATGGTGGTAATCAAAGCTTCAGAAACTCCTTGAAATTCGGTGGGAATATCCTCACATTGGACACAGCAGCAGGGAAGTTTCAGTCTCTTTCTCATAATTTGGACACAGCAGCAGGGAACTTTCAGTCTTTGTCTCATGGACACAGCAGCAGGGAAGCTTCAGTCTTTTTCTCATAATTTTTGTATCTGGTGTTTGTTTGTTTGTAATCTTACACATGACAAAAGCCAGTTGGCCGAAAATGTGCGCCTGTCTTGTCTTGTTGTATTAAATACGCGTTCGTATTCTTCGTTCGTGTTTTTTTCTTCTGGTTCCTGTTTGCTTGAACGCGGGCAGTCACACTTGTTTTGGATTTTGTTCAACCTCTGCTGAAACAGGCTGATCTCGATCCTTACATGCTCATTTGTCCTCTTTGTAGTTTTCTGTTTCTTTCTAACCTGTTTGAGAAAGTGGTTTTGAAACATCTGAATGATCATCTCTCAACCAACATTTTTTTCTTCCATTCTATTTTTTTAAAAATTGTTTTGGATAAAGTAATAAAAACACGAACAACAATAGCAAAGTGTAATGACAATTACATCATAAGAAATATTAACCGATTAACACAAAACGCTTGTATGCTTGAATAGATATGCAGATGTACTGGGAAACAAATAAAGATTATATGAAAAGATAACATAAAGCTGTCAGTCTTACTGGGAATTTCGTTAGTCGTTAGATTCACAATCATACTTCATTAGTGCATTGACGATACGTGCATTAAAAATTAAATAACCAACATCAGGTTTAGTCAGCCAACAATCTTTTTCATCCTTTTCATTCAGTCTGATTACCGAAACTACTCTCGTTCATATTATGAATGATTTCTTGCTTTCCGTTGACTGTGGCTGAATTTCCTTTTTTTTTTTTTTTTTTTTGAAGCTCTCTGCTGCTTTTGATATCATTGGCCATTCCACCCTTCTCTCTGGACTTGAGCACACATTCGAAACCCAAGGTTGTGCTGTTTCTTAACTTTTGTCATACCTATCTGACTGTGTTCAGTCAGTCGTGGGAAATGAGTCTCAAAGTTTCACCCAATTAAGCCTAACATACGGGGTCCCGCAAGGCTCTGTACTTTGGCCAGTCCTCTTCACATTTACACCGTACCATTTGCAAATGTCACAGTCAGCACAATATCGATTATAATTTCTTTGCTGATGGCTTTAAGCTCTACAACAATACCATTTCTAAAATTCTGTAAACTCTTCTTTCCGACGCTTCTGCCTGTTATGTTGAAATCCAGTGTTGGATGACACAAAATAAGCTACATTTGAATGGAGACAAGACTATAGCAATGCTATCGGCACCAAGCACACGCTTTCTACTTTAAACTTGTTTCTATCCAACTAGGGGATAACATTATTGTACTTTCTGATTTAGTCATGAACCCTGTCCTTGATCCGTAACTCTATGCAGAAGTCGCCATCTAAACCTGTCAGTGTTCTTACTGTCAACGGCAACATTTCAGTTGTGTTCGCCGTTATCTTTTATCTTCAGCAGCATCAAAACTCGCGATACATCTAAGGAACAACGCTACTGGTTTTTTTTAGGATTCAGTCAAGAACTTTGGCGTCGTACTTGATCCTTAACTCTCTATGTAGAAGTCGCCACATAAACCTGCCAGTCTTGTTACTGTCAACGGCAACATGTTTCTTGTGTTCGACGTTATCTTTTAATTTCAGCAGCTTCAAAACTCGCCACTTCTCTTGCTTTGTCTCGTATCGTATCGATTAGTGCAATAACTCTTTGCTCCCTGACTTGCCTGCTTCTTCCGTCGCATGATTCTAGCATTTTCATATTTCTGCGAGCCTTCTTGCCCTTCGTAAAAGGAGGCATGATCATATCACCCTCTTGCTTTCACATTATCTACTGGTTGGCTGCTTCTCAAACAAATGTCATGTATGAATAATCAGTGCATTATGTTACAAGTGCATCAATGCTATTACACTTACTTATCTTTGTGACCATCCATCCATCCATCCATCATCCCCTCCCTCCCTCCCTCCCTCCATCAATCTATCTATCCATCCATCCATCCATCCATCCATCATCCCCCTCCCTCCCTCCCTCCATCCATCCATCTATCCATCCGTCCATCCATTCATTAAGTATATGTATACAATAAAAATCAACTTTCTGCAGGAC
>JAPXFY010000021.1:54065470-54070470 GCA_030674185.1 Monoplex corrugatus
TGATGGAGGAACGGAGGAAGGCAAAGAGAAAGGAGGAGATATACAGGAAGATAAACAAAAGAAATCAGGAATAGATGCAATGAAGCTAAGGAACCTTGGCTGAAAACAAAATGCAAAGAAATAAAAGACAGACACAAAACGGATCCTCAGGGTATGTACAGAAGAACTGAAGAAATTGTCCACAGGAAAAAATACATGCACATCAACTAGTTGCTTAAAATCGAAAGAGGGTACGCTTATATGGAAAAAAGACAAAATATTAGATAGATGGGGAGAATACATCAAAGACCTTTTTGAAGATGATAGAAACGAAGAAAACATTGCAAGAAAGAACGTTGGAGGATCACCCATAATGAAGTTAGAGCAGCACTGAAAAAGATGAAATCAGGAAAAGTCCAAGGACCAGCCAATTTTGCTACAGAGATAATTGAAGCCCTGGAGGAATTTGGTATTGAAAAAAAACAGACCTCCTAAATGGGATTCATGATATTGGAAAAACTCATAAGATATGTCAATATCAATTTTTATTGCACTTCAAAAAAAGAAAAAGAAACCAACAACAACAAAAAACGGGATATAGAATGCGAACTCCATCGCGCAATCAGCTTGATGAGTCATGTAACAAATACCCTACGAGGAATAATCATGATGAGGACAAGGAATAGAATCAAAAATGAAATAGCAGAAGAACAGTGTGGATCTGTGGAAGGGAAAGGAACTATTAATGCCATATACATCCTAAGAAATATCATAGACATGTCAGTCGAGATGCTTTATATTTATGCTTTGTTGATTATGACAAGGCTTTAGGTCAGGTAAGACTTGAATAGATCAACCAGCTAGAAAGACTCAATACTGATGAAAAGATCTATGAATAATCAGAAATATGTATTGGGAGCAAACAGCTACAATGAGAATAGAAAACAATATAAGCTCTTTCCAAAATATCAAAACATGAATCAGACAAGGTTATGTTTTGTCACCAGATCTGTTTTCACTTTACATCGAAAACATCATGCCAAACCTGGAAGAATATCCTGGATTTAAGGTTGGAGGAAAAATGATAAACAACATTCGATACGCAGATGATACAGTCCTAATTGCAGAAAATGAAAGGGACCTACAAAACTTTGTGAACATACTACAAATAGAAAGCAAAGGTAAGGGGTTGGAGCTAAACAGCAAGAAGACTGAAGTAATGGTAATCAGTAAAAAAAAAAAAAAAATCCCCTCATGCAAAATAGCAACAAACAGCACAACCTTGAGACAGGTTGATAAGTTTACAGATCTGGGAATGATCATTTCACCAGACGGCAGATGCACATTAGAAAAAGCCAGCAGAATCGGCCAAGCCAAAACAGCATTCAAGAAGATGAAAACCACCCTCACCAACAAATGTCTATCTATCAACATCAGGAAGAGAGTTTTTGAATGTTATACAAAACCGATAATGTTATACGGCTGTGAGACGTGGACAGTCAACAAACAAAGCCAGAACAAGATTGAGGCAGCCGAGATGTGGTTTCTAAGAAGAATGTTGAGAAACATGCCACGCTGAACTGCTGACATAATCCACGCACACAAACACATAAGTATACGCACACACATAAACACACACGAACAGACAGAGAGAGAGAGAGAGAGAGAGAGAGAGAGAGAGAGAGACGAGAGACAGACAGACAGACAGACAACAGACAGACAGACAGACAGAGACAGAGACATAGACGAGACAGAGACAGAAACAGAGAGACAGAGAAACAGAGAGACAGAGAGAGAGACAGACAGACAGACAGAGACACAGAGAGAAAGACAGAGACAGAGAAACAGAGAGACAGAGACAGACAGAGAAGAGACAGAAGACAGACAGAGAGAGAGAGATGAGACAGCACACAGAGAGAGAGACAGAGACATGCACACAGAAGAGAGAGACAGATACACAAAGAGAGAGAGAGAGTGAGACAGATACACAAAGAGAGAGAGAGAGTGAGACAGATACACAAAGAGAGAGAGAGAGTGAGACAGAGTGACACACACAACACACAACACACACACACACACACACACACACACACACACACACACACACACACACACACACACACACACACACATACACACACACACCACACATACACACACATACACACACCACAACTATCACACGCATTTTCACACATTACACCGAACTATGCTACGTGTTGCATGTGTCACAACATAGACGTGATTGCATGTTTATTTTCATGCAGCAAGTTGTTGTTGCGTAATCCCAGATCTACTGCATTGATTTCACAGGTCTCACAGGAACGAGAGAGGCGGGCAAGCAGACAGACACAGAGAGAGAAACAGACTGAGCGAGAAAGAGAGAGAGAGAGACAGACAGACAGACAGACAGACAGACACACACAGAGAGAGAGAGAGTGAAAGAGAGAGAGAAAGAGAAAGAGACAGAGACAAAGACAGAGACAGACAGAAAGAGAGAGACAAGAGAAAGAGAGACAGAGACAGAGACAGAGACAAACAGGAAAGAAAGAAAGAAAAAAGAGAAAGAGAGACAGAGACAGACAGAGACAGTCAGAGGGACAGAGAGACAGAGAGAGACACAGAGAGAGAAAGATACAGTCAGAGAGTGAGAGAGAGAGAGAGAGAGAGAGAGAGAGAGAGAGAGAAAAGAGAGAGAGAGAGAGACAGACAGACAGACAGACAGACAGACAGACAGATATATAGAAATAGACAGGCAGGCAGACGGGCAGACAGACAGGCAGGCGGACGGACAGACAGACAGACAGAAATAGACAGGCAGGTAGGCGGGCAGACAGACAGACAGACAAAGGCAGGCAGGCAGGTAGACAGACAGACAGACATACAGACAAAAATAGACAGGCAGGAAGGCGGGCAGACAGACAGACAAAGGCAGGCAGGCAGGTAGACAGACAGGCAGACGGACAGACAGACATATAGAAATAGACAGGCAGGCAGGCGGGCAGACAGACAGACAGACAAAGGCAGGCAGGCAGGTAGACAGATAGGTAGACAGACAGACAGGCAGACGGACAGACAGACGGGCAGACGGACAGGCAGGCAGGCAGGCAGGTAGACAGACAGGCAGACGGACAGACAGACAGACAGACGGGCAGACGGGACAGGCAGGCAGGCAGGCAGTCAGACACACAGACATAGATACAGACATAGACAGACAGTTCCACCCCCTGTAGATGTCAGTATGTAGATATTTACGTTATGTGCGATGTACCATGGTTTGTTAGAGGGCGGTCTGTAGGCCTGGTAACTGAACAGGTCTGCTGTTGTTATGTCGCAGACAGGGGCAGAGTTCACACTGCCAGTTCTTGAATTTTCGTTTCGATCAACAAAGAGCCAGCCACCAAGCCCATCTTAACCCTTTAACTCCTGCACCCTATCCATCAACTGCACAAAAACTTAACCCTTTGATTCCCTCACCCTATCCAACAGCATCCTGCAGGAAGCTGGTGGATAGAGTGGGGGGAATTAAAGGGTTGGTTTTTTTTTTTTTGCTTTGTTAGACTGGTTGACAGTGCAGGATGCTAATGGACAGGGTGCGAGAGTCAAAGGGTTAAATCACCATGGCCTGAATGAGGGTCAAGCACACGATTCTGTTGAGAATAATACAGCACAACACAGAGTATGAAATTTACAGATCGAGAATCGTGGACCTGATTTTTCTACATTACTTATATGCTGTTTTCATTAAAAAAAAAAAAAAAGACAAAAAAAGATCCAAAGTAGATGGTGCTTACAGAATGATAAAGGTAAAAGTTGGTGGAGTTGTTAGAGAGTAAGGGTTTTATTGTATTTCCTTTTCACACACACACACACACACACACACACACACACACACACACACACACACACACACACACACACACACATTCTTACATACACACACGCGCACAGCAACGCACATGCACGCACACACACACGTACACACACACGCACACGTCTAATATCACGCACACGTCTATACTACTCTCCACCATCTTCTGGACACTCATGCTCCAGCCACAACCCGTCTTTTACCTGACCGCCCCCCTACCCCCTGGCTCACTCATGATATTGCCTGTGCAAAACGTGCCCGCCGCAGAGCAGAGCGCCGTTGGCGCAAATCCAAACTCACTGTACACAGGCAACTTTTCCAAGCCTCTAAAACAAAAGTATCCACCCTCATTGCATCAGCAAAAACAAGCTATTTCCAAACCAAAATCCTGAATGCCTCTTCTTCAAAAGAACTCTTTACAACCATGAATCATCTCCTTGGCACACGAAAAGATTTACCTCTCCCAACAAAACATACAAATGAAGAACTCCCATCTGTATTCTCCAAGTATTTCACCACCAAAATACAAACTCTTCGTGACAGGCTTGACAGGACACCCTGTCATCCATGCCCACCTGACCCTTCCTTCTCTGGCACACCTCTTACTACTTTTACCCAGTCTCACAAGAAGAAATTTTCAACACAATCAGATCCATGTCGTTCAAAACCTGCGAACTGGATCCTCTTCCAGGTTCTCTCTACTCCGACTGTCTCCCTACTCTCCTCCCATTCATCACTGACATCATCAACACTTCTCTTCAAACTGGAACTGTCCCAGATTCTTTCAAGTCTGCTATTGTTCACCCTCTCCTCAAGAAACACAATTTAGACCCAAATGAACTGAAAAATTATCGGCCTATCTCTAATCTCTCTTTCTTGTCGAAATTCCTTGAAAAAGTCGTCCTCAACCAGCTGAACTCTCACCTGTCTGCCAACAATCTCCTCAATCCTTTCCAGTCAGCCTACCGCCAGTGCCATAGCACTGAAACTGCCCTACTACACATTCTCAACAATCTCCTCCTTGCAACTGCTGGCAAAGTCTCTCTCCTCACACTCCTTGATCTGTCTGCAGCCTTTGACACCATTGATCATTGTATTCTCCTTTCTAGACTTCATTATACTTTTGGCATCTCTGACATTGCTCTGTCCT
>JAPXFY010000021.1:54072970-54075470 GCA_030674185.1 Monoplex corrugatus
GTGTGTGTGTGTGCGTGTGCGTGCGAGTGTGTGTGTGTATGTGTGCGCGCGCGCGCGCGCGTTCTTTTAATGCGCAAAGAAACACAGAAGTGGATTTAAGTGCAAAACTCTTAAAAGACGCCGATGCTTTCTCGCTTTTAACTCAATGGTGTTAATGAGTTCGCTAAAGATACGCAACATCTTGGTTAAACTTAAATATAACAGAGCTTTCAGTTTTATTTTTCAAACTCCTTCCTGGTTGTATCTTTAGAACAACCACATATGCAACCTTCATGGCAACCATTTTTCAAGGAAAAAACAGAGGCAAGAAGGAAGAAAGGCAGACCTCCAATCTCATACATCGAGAACATAACCAACATCAGTGGCCTAAGTATTCAAGACATTGTCCACAAGAGTGGCTGTGTCAAAGAGTGCAGCGGCCAACACTGAACCCGGTGACGCCGACAGGTGAGACAGGTGAGACATACATAACTATAAATCATCACTGGTGCTATAATTATACATGTAATTCTCATGGCTTAGGAATTAGGGGCTTAAGTGTTAAGAGATATAGTTGTAGCGACAAAGAATATATTCGTATGGAGGGCCATGATCGCCAGCGCTATGCGGCAAAGGCACATGATGATGATTTTTTTTCAAAACACCAATGAAATGAATGTACGCATACGAGTGAATTCCCTTTTTTTCCCAAAATCGTTTTTGAAATAAATATCCACTTTAGATTTTTGTTTTGTTTTGGTGCTATCAAGAAGTCTAGCATAGACGTTTAGAAAACACATGAGTTATAACATTGTTGTATGAAACTATGTATTGAAATGCGCATTTGAGAAAAAAATAAATAGTTTATTCATTTTCTTAGTTAAAAGACAAAACACAGTAATTACCACAGTGATTACCATGATGAAAAAAGTTCATGAGCATATAACACATATAACTTCATCAGGATACATGTGTCATACGTAAGATACGTGTCTTCATTTTTTTGTTCCTGTTGAGAAAGAAATGATTGAGTGCCCACGCAACATTAAATTATGAGACGTAGGGGAAGTTTCAACAGTTGGGGGGTAGACATAATGCTACCAACAGTTCACAGAACATCTGAACAACCAACACCCAGCCATCAAATTCACGAGGGAAGTGGAACAGAACAACTCCATAGCCATGCTGGACACCCTCATCACCAGAACTGATGGCATTCTATCCTTCTCGGTCTACCGTAAACCAACTCATACGGACCAATATTTACAGTTCGACAGCCACCAGCCCCTTGAACACAAACTGGGAGTGATTCGAACCCTTACCCACAGAGCTAACACCATATGCAGTACCCAAGAGGCAAAAGACAAGGAGACAAACCACCTGAAAAAAGTGCTCACCATCTCGGGCTACAAAAAGTGGGCCTGGAACAGCCCGGGAGGCAGGAAATCCAACACCGCATCCTAACAGCCAGTGAAACAACACCAGCGCAAGGGACACATCACCATCCCATACGTAGGAGGTGTGAGTGACGCTCTGTCCAGAAAGATCAGAAAACTGGGGGTGGCTGTACATTCCAAACCTTCCAACACCATACGCAGCCAGCTGGTCACCCCCAAGGACAAAACCAGCAAACTCGACAAAGCTGGCATTATATACAGAATAGACTGCCAGGACTGTAACCAACATTATGTCGGTGAAACTGAACGCCCCCTTCAGAAGAGACTAACAGAACACAAGAGGGACTCTTCTCCAGTAGGAGCTCACCTACACGCCGAAAAACATCAATTCAGTGCGGACAATGTCAACATCCTGGACAGAGAAAATAAGTGGTTCCAGCGAGGAGTCAAGGAGGCCATCTACATCGCAGCCACCAACCCTCCGCTCAACAGGGACCGGGGCCGTTACACCCTGCCCCCGGTGTACCATTCTCTGATTCGATCTCGTGAACTGGGTTCATCCCATGTTCGCGAGATCTGAGTAGAGATTCACGCAGACAGCATTAGAGCGCTGACGAAGATGGCGAGAACGCCATCGAAAGCTACGGAACTGTGAGTAGCGATTTTTACACTGTTGGGAGACCTTGTTCTTCAAAATTGGTAGCATTATTAAATTATGACACTTGATATACCACGGCCCATCACATAATGGCAATGGGCATGTACAAAAACAGAACAAAACAAACAAAAAACGTCCCGTAAGCTTAGAAACACATTCAGAAATGTAAACATACATTTACAGGAAAAATGATAAAACTGCAGCATAGTAGAAAGAGTTACTGTACATGTAAATGTATATGTTCACTGGCTCGGGAATAAATGATATCTAACTTGCATGACAGTATTTGTGTGTCTGTTGTCATGGCCCTATAGTATTGTCTTTAACTGTAAGTATTCTTTGCGTTATAGGAAATCTGCCATTGCATTCTTTTATTTTACATCGTTTATATAACAGTCGTCTATCTAGGGTTAAACGAGGCAGGTTACACTTGTACAGATAATATCTAAGAAACGGCATTAAGAAA
>JAPXFY010000021.1:54092970-54162970 GCA_030674185.1 Monoplex corrugatus
AGAGGACCCGGTAGACCCAGGGAGAAAATATTGGACGGGACTTGCCGGGTGGCTGAGGACAGAGAGGGTGGGATATGTACTTGCAAGCGACAAGGGGTAGATTGGTATGGAGGGCCATGATCGCCAACGCCACGCGGCAGGGTAGATGATGGTGATGATGGTTTGAACTTGTGACAAGGTGAGCGTTTTACCTTCTTTTGCACTAAGTTAAAACGTTGATCCCCTGGTGTTTTTGAAAGTTACGTGGACTACCTGGCTCTGTCTAAAGCGCTGTGGACTGGACATGTGATGACTCGAGTACAGCCCAAGCCGCCAGCATACGAACTGTCCTGTTTGCTGCTAATCTTAATGCTTCAGTATTTCTTGTGGTGTCAGATTATCGTTTCACTACCCCCGTGGGGATGTCGGGGGCGGGCTCTTTCAGTATAAATAGTATCCCCAACTTCTGGAAATTCTGTACCAGAAATTTCCTTTTTTTATGTCATTCTCTTCGTGTTTTTATTTCTCCTTTGCTTTCTGTCGTTTCTTCTGATCGTTTTCCACCTTGTCGGTTTATTTACCGGTAAGTGTTCGATACAGTCTTACGTAGTTTCTCTTGGGATGGATAACTGGGTACATGTATTTTAGCTCTAGGGAAGCGAGATACGCGGAACAATTTTAGGTAGTTTAGGCCCGTTTTTATATATATATTTTTTTAATCTCATTTACGATAAATTGGACGGATTGGTAACGCCAGGGATATCTCCTTAGATTATGTGCACGAATGCATTGATATATGTACGTGATTTTCTTTTAACTTTTTTTTTCCTGTTGAAGTATTGTGTATGTTTTGAAATGGTTATAGTCCTGGTATGGCCCTACCCAGTCTACTGGGCTCTCAACAAAAATAATTACAATATCGTTTCACAGGTGCCTTCCCCCCCCCCCTCCCTATTTCAACACCTTGACATGGCATAGTTTTTCTCAGGTTCAAGGAATACGTTCATATAATTGCAGTCATATGTAGATAGAACGTATAGATTATGGAATAGTCCGAATAAGATGACTTTTTACAACTCCCTAACCCTGTTACGCTGCTTCAAATAGGACACGAGAAACCCAGGTTCCATAGTCAGATCTGCCCACTCCCACGCACCTCCCTCATCCCATCTAACCCTGAGTGGTGGGCTGGGTGCTAGTCTTAAAATGAAAAGAATCAGAACGTGTATTTAATACAACCAGAAAAGACGGGCCCAGATTTTCGGCCAACTGGCCTTTGTCAAGCGCAGACGTAAGATCACAAACGGAACAAACACCAAATACAAAATTTAGCAGAAAAACTGAAACGTCCCTGCTTTCTCCTTCTCCTAATTTTTGCATTTAATGTTTGTTCGTTTGTGATCTTATGTTTACTCTTGAAAAAGGCCAGCTGGCCGACAATTTGCGCCTGTCTTGTCTGGTTGTATTAGGTATGCGTTCTGATTCTTTGCTCTTTTTTCTGGTTCCTGTTTGCTTGAACGCGGGCAGTTGTTTTGGATTCCAGATGAAAATAATAAACCGAAGTCCCTTGTACAGAGTACTCCTAACGCAGAAGATCCCATGACAATAAGAATCGACTCGGGCAAAATTATGTGGGAAAAAAATCCATTTTCATAGGTATAGATACACACAAAATAATGGGCGGTACCGCGGCTTGTGCTGACGTGCTTTCTGTGCGAAGCGCAGCCCGCTCATCACGTGGGAAAAGTTCATTGTGACCAACAACATCCAGTTCAGTTGTTCACCATTATGTAGGCCTATACCAAGAATCAGAACAGTGAAACTTTTCTGTCCCACGCATAACAAACACGCGACCAGAATATTGTGAATCAAGTAACTATTATGTTGCACATCCTAATGACAGTTCCTGTGTCTGCAGCAAGGAGACAGTGTGTGGTGCTTCTGTTTGCCTTCAATGGACAAGATGCCCCGCACACCCACAACCCGTGTCACTCAGCATCTCAAGACATCGCACAGCGTCATTTACACGTTCCTCCATCGCCTGGTCCATCTTACACGATTTTCACAATGCTCTGGTAAGTAACCAGATTAAAAAAAAACAACTTACGGAAGGGGGAGGGGGTTGAGCAAAGGGAAAAAGGTGCAGGAGGGTGGTGAGATGGTGGGGATCCAGAACTTTTTTTTTCGTGACCAGTGTTGTGAGGATCCTGTCAATCTCTAATCTCTCAGATTCCACTAACTTACTACCAGATATGTCATTAGCATGCAGAGGAGCAGTTCTGGACCAGCCTCTGTACTGTACCCAAGATGTCTTCTAAAGCCTCAAGTTGTCCTTTTGTTCTTCGCCAGGCATTCATATTTTTCTATTAAATCCTACTGGTGACCAGTGAAGGGCAGCCTGGATGATGTGATTCTGCTTTCCTGGAGTAACAGTTCTTGGTTGTAAATGGTGTTGGGCAAGATGATTTGTATGTTTCTTCCAAAATTCTTAACGTGGATGGTTAATAGCTTGGTAAGGTCGCTATCTATCATCTCCAGCATTCTGAACAGTAAAGTAGGGTGGAATATATATATATATACGAGTATAAACATAATTATGTATATATACACAATTATTTGATGAGAACATGTACTGAAATATTTTGGACTTGCTACATTAGGATGCTCAGAATAATGTTGATAGCAACACATGAACTCAAAAGCGCGAACACATCCATACAGAAATATTTTACATATAACCAAATACAAACATATATACATTTTAATGCAAACAGTTCAAACCCACAGGATTTCCTCCAAGTAAATACTGACCTAACAAAAGCGAATCGTTTTACGATTCATAAATGCTGAATGATAATTAAATAATTTGTCCATAATAACATATCATTTAATTTGCTTGTATAGTTAAGATTTTTTAAACTCTTATTTCAAGTGAATTGTTTGAATTTGTAACCATTTTGATACAATACCGTAATCCCAGTCTCTTTGAAATGTGAAGAAGAAACTTTATTATTGTTCTGTTTCATGCTTGTAGTTCAAAGTCTTGAATGGAAGGAACGGTATGATGAGTTATTTTATCGAAAGTACACTTTGCGGGCATTATTATGTATAAAATCAAAAACCGGGATCCGTTTGGATTTCGGTGTCCACTCTAAATTGAACTAGATTTTCTGTTTCTTTGATTTTGTGACATGTTTGAAAGTTTTCGTTTACTTATATTCTAAACCTAATTAGACTTGTTTTGAATACCGTCATGTCTACGGAAATAGGTCAGTTGTGTTGTCAACCTTGATGCAGACGCTGCGTCGATTAGTTTGAATGATTTTCATTCTTTTCTTGCCAGTTTTCTGTGAACGATTTGAATTTGCAACCATTTTTTAAGCTCAATGACTTTGATCTTTGTGTGTAGTTTGACAATGTGTTATATGTCATGTTTCTACATAATTTCACCTCACATTTTGAGCAACGTTTCCATTTAATGTTACGGCTAATCAGTACATTGTAATATCTTGTGCCTTTCGTCACACAGTAAATCCATTTGAAGGCAGTATTTTTTCAAACGTTGTTATCGTCGAGTTGCATATAACATTTTACACATAGCTCTTATTGAAATTGCACAACAGACACAATTAACATAATCATGTTCATCAAAGTTTACCTTAAAACACAAAATATGAAAACACGAAATCCATTTCAAAGCGTGCTAGACAATAAGCTTTCGATTTGTTCACGAATCTATTATATTTCAATCTTTGTAACAGTATATACAATTTTGGTTTCCTTTTGTTTCAGTTTGATTTAAAGACACGCTACACATGGATGCCCAGCACCACGATGCACTACGAAAGAGAAGCAGCAGCAATAACAGCAGGAACAAGAACAAGTAAGTCTTCTATTACATAGGTAAAATACAACAGAAAAAAGCAAATAAAAAAAAAGAATAAACAAACCCAATACAAACAAAACAAAACAAAAGTACACAAAATAGAATAAACCAATGGATGAAGAGAAGAGGAATGGAGAGACGCAATGGAACACGCACACGAACAGCAAGAAGAAGAACAACGAAAACAGCCACAAGAAGAACAAGGAAAACAACAAGAACATCGAAAACAAGAACAACAAGAACAACGAAAACAGCTACAAGAACAACCTAAACATCAAAAAGAACAAGGAAAACAACAAGAACAACGAAAACAAGAACAAGAACAACGAAAACAGCTACAAGAACAACCTAAACAACAAAAAGAACTAGGAAAACAACGATAAGAACAACGAAAACAGCAACAAGAACAACTACGAGAAGAGCAACAACGACAAGAAAAACCAAAACAAGAACAACGAAAAACAACGAGAAGAACAACGAAAACAAGAAAGACAACACGAACAACGAAAAAAAAGCGACGAAAACAACAAAGCAAGCTACAACAAGAGCAACAAAAACAGCAACGACAAGAACAACGAAAACAATAACGACAAGAACAACGAAAACAATAACAAGAACAACGAAAACAATAAGAACAACGAAAACGACAAGAACAACGGAAACAATAACGACAAGAACAACGAAAACAAAGCAAGCAACAGCAAGAACAACGAAAACAAGAACAACGAAAACAACAAGAACAACGAAAACAAGAACAACGAAAACAACAAGAACAACGAAAACAAGAACAACGAAAACAACGACAAGAACAACGAAAACAACGACAAGAACAACGAAAACAACGACAAGAACAACGAAAACAACGACAAGAACGAAAACGACAAGAACGAAAACAACGACAAGAACAACGAAAACAACGACAAGAACAACGAAAACAACGACAAGAACAACGAAAACAACGACAAGAACAACGAAAACAACGACAAGAACAACGAAAACAACCACAAGAACAACGAAAACAACCACAAGAACAACGAAAACAAGAACAACAGAAACAACGACGACACGAACAACGAAAACAAGAACAAGAACAACCAAAAAACGCAGCAAGAACAACCACAACAACGAGAAGAACAACGAAAACAACAAGAACAACCAAAACAGCGACAAGAACAAGCAAAACAACGAGAAGAACAACGTCAACAACAACGAGAATAACAACGAAACAACGACAAGAACAATGAAAACAGTTGGGAAAAAAACAATGAAAACAAGAACAACGAGAAGCGCAACGAAAACAACAAGAACAACAAAAACTAAGATAAGAACAAAACAACACCGACAAGAACAACGAAAACAAGAACAATGACAAGAACAACAACAAGAACAACGAAAACACAAGAAAAAAGTAAACAACAATGAAAAAAACAACGAAATCAAGCTCAACGAAAACAACCTTAAGAACAACGAAAACAACAAGAACAACGTAAACGACGACAAGAACAAAGAAAACAACGACGATAAGAACAACGAAAACAACAACGAAAAGAACAACGAAAACAGCGACAAGAACAACGAAAACAGCGACAAGAACAACGAAAACAGCGACAAGAACAACGAAAACAGCGACAAGAACAACGAAAACAGCACCTCAAGAACAAAGAAAATAACAACCAAAAAGGAAAACAACAACAAGAACAAAAACAGCGGCAAGAACGAAAACAACAAATAGAAGAACAACGAAAACAACAATCACAAGAACAACGAAAACAACGACAAGAACAATGAAAACAAGTACAACGAAAATAACAACGGCAAGAACAACGAAAACAACAACAAAAATAAGAAGAACGAGAAGAACTTCAAAAGAACGAGAAGAACAAAGAGAAAAACAAGAACAACGAAAACAAGAACAACGAAAAAAAAAAAAAAAAAATGAAAACAACGGGAACAACGAAAACAACGAGAACAAGGAAAACAACAAGAACAACGAAAACAAGAACAAGGAAAACAACAAGAACAACGAAAACAAGAACAACGAAAACAAGAACAACGAAAACAAGAACAACGAAAACAACAAGAACAACCTAAACAACAAAAATAACGAGGAAAACAACGATAAGAACAATTAAAACGGCAACAAGAACTACAAGAATAGCAAGAACAACGAAAACAACAAGAACAACGAAAAAAATAAGAACAAGAACAACAAGCACAACTAAAACGACAAGAACAACGAAAACTACGACAAGAACAACGAAAACTGCGACAAGAACAACGAAAACAACCACAAGAACAACGAAAACAACCACAAGAACAACGAAAACAAGAACAACAGAAACAACGACGACACGAACAACGAAAACAAGAACAAGAACAACCAAAAACGCAGCAAGAACAACCACAACAACGAGAAGAACAACGAAAACAACAAGAACAACCAAAACAGCGACAAGAACAAGCAAAACAACGAGAAGAACAACGTCAACAACAACGAGAATAACAACGAAACAACGACAAGAACAATGAAAACAGTTGGGAAAAAACAACGAAAACAAGAACAACGAGAAGCGCAACGAAGACAACAAGAACAACAAAAACTAAGATAAGAACAAAACAACACGACAAGAACAACGAAAACAAGAACAATGACAAGAACAACAACAAGAACAACGAAAACACAAGAAAAAAGTAAACAACAATGAAAAAAACAACGAAATCAAGCACAACGAAAACAACCTTAAGAACAACGAAAACAACAAGAACAACGTAAACGACGACAAGAACAAAGAAAACGACGATAAGAACAACGAAAACAACAACGAAAAGAACAACGAAAACAGCGACAAGAACAACGAAAACAGCGACAAGAACAACGAAAACAGCACCTCAAGAACAAAGAAAATAACAACCTAAAAGGAAAACAACAACAACAACAAGAACAAAAACAGCGGCAAGAACGAAAACAACAAATAGAAGAACAACGAAAACAACAATCACAAGAACAACGAAAACAACGACAAGAACAATGAAAACAAGTACAACGAAAATAACAACGGCAAGAACAACGAAAACAACGAGAACAATGAGAAGAACGAGAAGAACTTCAAAAGAACGAGAAGAACAAAGAGAAAAACAAGAACAACGAAAACAAGAACAACGAAAACAACAAGGAACAAGAAGAACAATGGAAACAACAATGACAAAAACAACAAGAACAACGAAAACACAACAAGAATAACCAATACAACGACAAGAACAACAAGAACCAAAAGAACAAAACACGAGAAGAACAGCAAAAACAGCAACGACAAGAACAACGAGATCAACGATGACAGTAACAACGAAAACAACAAGAAAATGAAAACAACGAGAAGAACAATGAAAACAACGAGAACAACGAAAAAAACAAGAACAACGAAAACAAGAACAACGAAAACAACAGAAACAACGAAAACAACGAGAAGAACAACGAAAACAACGACAAGAACAACGAAAACAAGAACGAAAAAAACAAACAAAAACAAAAAACGAGAACAACTGAAATAAAAAAACAACCAAAAGAAAAATGAAAACAACAACACGAACAGCGAAAACAGCATCGAGAAAAACAACGGAAAAAGCAACGAGAAGAACAACGAAAATGACAACGAGAAGAAAAATGAAAACAGCATCGACAAGAGCAACGAAAACAGTACCGATAAGAGGAAGAGGAAGAGGAAGAACAAGGAAAACAAGTACAATGAAACAAACGTTAAGATCAACAAAAAGAACAAGAACAAAAACTAAAACAAGAAGAAAAATGAAGACAGCAACAAGAACAACGAAAACAGCAAAGAAAAACAAAGAAAAACGACAGGTACAACGAAAACAACGACAAGATCAACATAAAGAACGAGAACAAAAACAAAAACAACAAGAACAAGGAGAAATACACGAGAAGAAGAACGAAAACAACTAGAAGAACAACGAAAAGAACAATGAGAAGAACAACGAGAATAGCAACGAGAAGAACAACGAAAACAGGAACGACAGGAACGACAAGAACAACGAAAACAACGAAAAGAACAACGAAAACAAGAAGAACAAAAGCAACAACAAGAAACAAACAAAAACGAGAAAAACAAGGAAAACAACAACGAGAAGAACAACAAACAGCAACGAGAAGAACAACCAGAACAGCAACGAGAAGAACAACGAAAACAACAACGAGAAGAACAACGAAAACAACAAGAACAAGGGAAGCATCAAAGACATGAACAACGAAAACAACGACAAGAACAACGAAAACAGAAGAATAGCCAATACAACAAGAACAGCCAAAACAACAAGAACAACGAAAACGAGAAGACCAATCAAAACGAAAGGAACAATGACAAGAACAACGAAAAGAACAAGACGAACAACGAAAACAACAATAACAGCGAAAACAACGAGAATAGCAACGAAAACAAGAACAATCAAAACAACAAACCACAAGAAGAACAGCAAAAACGAGAACAACGAAAACATCAGCGACAAGAACAACAAAAAAACCAAAACAAACAACGAAACAGCAACGAGAAACAACGAAACAGCAACGAGAAGAACAACGAAAACAGCAACGACAAGAACAACGAAAACAACAAGAACAACGAAAACAACAAGAACATCGAAAACAACGAGAAGAACATCGAAAACCAACAAGAACAACGAAAACAACGGAAGAAATCAAACCAACAAGAACAACGAAAACAACGAGAAGAACATCGAAAAAAAACAAGAAGAACAAGACCTACGAAAACAACGAAAACAGCAACAACAACAACAACAGAAAGAACAACGATAAGAGCAACCAATACAACGACAAGAACAATCAAAACAACGAGAGGACCAATCTAAACGACAGGAACAACGACAAGAACAACAAAAAGAGAACAGTGAAAACAGGACGACAAGAACAACGAAAACAGCGACGACAAGAACAACGAAAACAACAACGACAAGAACAACGAAAACAACGAGAAGAACAACGAAAACAACGAGAAGAACAACGAAAACAACAACACGAAAACAACAAGAACAACGAAATCAACGACAAGAGCAACGAAAAAGAAAAAAAAAACAACCAAAAGAAAAACGAAAACAACAGCGAAAACAGCATCGAGAAAAACAACGGAGAAAGCAACGAGAAGAGCAACGAAAATGACAACGAGAAGAACGGAAACAGCAACAAGAACAAGGAAAACAGCAACGATAAAAGGAAGAAGAACAAGGTTAAACAAGTGCAATGAAAACAACGTTAAGATCAACAAAAATCAAAACAAGAAGAAGAACAACGAAAACAGCAACGAGAAGAACAACGAAAACAACAAGAACAAGGATAACAGCACCGACAAGAGCAAAGAAAACAGCGACGACAAGAACAACATAAAAACAACGACAATAACAACGAAACCAGCGATGACAAGAACAACGAGAACGACAAGAACAACCAAAAAAAAAAAAATAAATAAAGAGAACAACGAAAACGAGAAGAATAACGAAAACAACAACACGAAAACAACAACAACAAGAACAACGAAATCAACAACGACAAGAACAACGAAAAAAACGAGAACAACGAAAAAATAAAAACCCAAACAAAAACAAAAAACACAAAAGAAAAACGAAAACAACAACAGTGAAAACAGCATCGAGAAATTCAACGGAAAAAAGCAACGAGAAGAACAACGAAAATGGCAACGAGAAGAACAACGAAAACAGCAACGACAAGAACAACGAAAACAGCAACGATAAGAGAGAAGAAGAAGGAAAACAACGACAAGTGCAATGAAAACGACAACGATAAGATCAACAAAAAGAAAAATAACAAAAACCAAAAAACAAGAACAACGAAAACAGCAGCGAGAAGAACAACGAATAAAACAAGAACAACGAAAACAGCAACGACAAGAACAACGAAAACAGCAACGTTAAAAGGAAGAGGAAGAACAAGGAAAACAACGATAAGTACAACGAAAACAACAACGATAAGATCAACAAAAAGACAAAAAAACCAACAAAAACAACAAGAACGAGAAATACAACAAAAAGAACAACGAAAACAGCAACGACAAGAACAACAACAAAAAAACACAAGAACAACAAAAACGAGAAGAACAACGAAAACGACAATTACAAGAACAACAAAAACAAGAACAACAAGAACAACGAAAACCGCAACGCAAGAACAACGAAAACAACAATGACAAGAACAACGAAAACAACAAGAACAACGAAAACAGCAACGAGAAGAAGAACGAAAGCAGCGACGACAAGAACAAGGAAAACAACAACACAACAGCAAAAACAACAACACGAACAACGAAAACAACACGAACAACGAAAACAACAAGAATGAGAAAAACAACAAGAACAACGAAAACAGCAACGAGAAGAACAGCAAGAACAACGACACGAACAACCAACTGCATTGTCTTGGTTCACTTCATACCTATCCAACAGAAAACAAACCGTTCTCATCAATGGCACTTACTCTCAACCTGCATACCTGACCTGTGGTGTTCCACAAGGATCTGTCCTTGGCCCTGTTCTGTTCACTCTTTACACCTCCCCCTGTCCACCATCATCAACTCCCATTCTATAAAACACCACTTCTATGCTGATGACACCCAACTCCAAGACAGTGACTCACCTGATAATATACAGCGCCTGTTGACTCGCACCACTGAGTGTTACTCGGACATTAAGAACTGGATGACACACAATAGACTTCAGCTTAATGACGACAAAACAGAAGCTATCCTCATTGGCACCCGTCAGAAACTTTCTCAGCTGCCTCCTCTTTCTCTCCCATTATGTAACACATCAGTCCCAATTTCTGATTCAGCTAAAAACCTTGGTGTCTGCATTGACTCTACCCTCTCCATGAACAACTTTGTTTCTCAAACTGCCAGATCTTGCTACTATCATCTCCATCGTATAAGGCTGATCAGGAAGTATCTCTCTGTCGAAACAACTGCAAAACTCGTTCTCTCCTTCATAATGTCTCGCATTGACTATTGCAATTCACTCCTGTCTGGTCTTCCTGCCTCCACCATTCACATCCTACAGCGCATTCAAAACAATGCTGTACGCCTTGTACTCAAAAAGAAAAAAGCTGACCACATATCTCCTCTCCTGGCACAACTTCACTGGCTCCCTGTATCAAAGCGCATACAGTACAAACTAGACACCATGTGCTACAAAAGCCTCAATAACGCAGACCCCGATTACCTGTCGAGCCTACTTGAGATCTATGTTCCCTCACGTACCCTCCGCTCTGCCTCCGATCCTCTGACTTTTCGCTTTCCACGCACTAAGCTCAATACCTATGGTCCACGAGCCTTCTCTGTTTCTGGTCCACTCTCCTGGAACAAACTTCCTCTCTCAGTCCGTCAGCAACCTACTTTTGTCTCCTTCAAGTCCGCTCTCAAAACTCACCTTTTCTCCTCCGCATAAAATCCTAACCTCACTCAACCCCCCCCCCCCCCCCTCTGCAGCCTGTCTCCGCTCGGAGGGAATCACATGGTTATAATATATAATTGTATATGCTATGCTCTCTATAATTTTCCATTGCTTTTATTCTTGCTTTCATTGCTTTTATTCTTTCTCCCCATTTATAGCCATGCGTGTGTGTGTGTGTGTGTGTGTGTGTGTGTGTGTGTGTGTGCGTGTGCGTGCGTGTGTGTGCGTGCGTGCGTGCGTGCGTGTTTACGTGTGTGTCTGCTTCAGCGCTTAGATTTGATTTTTTTATCAAGATTTTGCGCTATATAAATATTGTAATTATTATTATAACAACGACAAAACCATGGAAAACAGCAACGAAAGCAACAACAAGAACAACGACAAGAATAAAGACAAGAACAACGAAAACAACAACGAAAGCAACAACTACAAGAACAACATGAACAACAAAAACAAGAACAAGGAAAACAGCAACAAGAACAATGAAAAAACAACAACGAAACCAACAACGAGAAGAACAACGAAAACAACAACAAGAACATCGAAAACAACGACAAGAACATCGAAAACCACAAGAACTACGAAAACAATGACAATAACAACGAAAACAAAAACAAGAACGAGAAAAACAAGAACAACGAAAAATAAAACAACGAAAAGAACAACGAAAACAACGAGAAGATCAACGAAAACAACAATGAGAAGAACAACGAAAACGGCAACAAGAAGAACAACGAAAACAGCAACGAGAAGAACAACGAAAACAGCAACGAGGAGAACAACGAAAACAGCAACGAGGAGAACAACGAAAAAAGGAACGACAAGAACAACGAAAACAGCAACGACAAAACACGGAAGAACAAGGAAAGGAGCAACAAGTACAACGAAACAAAGAACGACAAGATCAACGAAAAGAACGAAAGAACAACAAAAAGAACAAGAACAACGAAAACAACAAGAACAATGAAAACAACAAGAACAACGAAAGCATCAACGACAAGAACAACGAAAAGAGCGACAAGAACAACAAAAACAACAAGAACAACGAAAGCATCAACGACAAGAACAATGAAAGAGCGACAAGAACAACAAAAACAACAAGAACAACGAAAGCATCAACGACAAGAACAACGAAAAGAGCGACAAGAACAACAAAAACAACAAGAACAACGAAAGCATCAACGACAAGAACAATGAAAAGAAGGACAAGAACAACAAAAACAACAAGAACAACGAAAGCATCAACGACAAGAACAACGAAAAGAGCGACAAGAACAACAAAAACAACAAGAACAACGAAAGCATCAACGACAAGAACAACGAAAAGAGCGACAAGAACAACAAAAACAAGAACAACGAAAGCATCAACGACAAGAACAACGAAAAGACGACAAGAACAACAAAAACAACAAGAACAACGAAAGCATCAACGACAAGAACAACGAAAAGAGCGACAAGAACAACAAAAACACAAGAACAACGAAAGCATCAACGACAAGAACAAAAAAGAGCGACAAGAACAACAAAAACAACAGACAACGAAACATCAACGACAAAACAACGAAAAGAAAGACAAGAACAACGAAAACGACAAAAACAAGAGCATCGAAACAACAAACGACAGGACAGGAGCAACGAAACACGACAAGAGCAACGAAAACAACGAAAACGGGATCAACAAAAACAACGACAAGAGCAACGAAAACAGGAGCAACGAAACAACGAAAACAGGAAGCACCGAAAACAACGAAAACAGGAGCAACGAAAACAACGAAAACAGGAGCAACGAAAACAACGAAAACGACAAGAGCAACGAAAACAAGAGCAAGAAAACGACAAGAGCAACCAAATAGAAACAAGAACATCAAGAGGAATGAAAACAACGAGAAAAAAGAACAACAAGACACCACCACCGACAACAAGAACAACAATAAACAGCAACGAAAAGAACAAGAATAATAACAAGAGCAGCGAAAACAACAAGAACAAGAGCAACGAAAACAACGAGAAGAAGAACAAGAGTAACGAAAACAACAAACAACAACAACAACAAGAGCAACAAAAACAACAGCAAAGGAACGAAAACAACTACAAGGGCAACGAAAACAACAGTAACTACTACAAGAGCAAGAAAACAATAGCAACAACAACAACAAGAGCAACAAAACAGCAATAACACAAGAGCAAGAAAACAATAACAATAAGAGCAAGAAAACAAGAGGAAGAACAACAACGAAAACGAAAAAAAAACCGTAACGAGAACAGCAACGACGAATGTTTTTTTCTTCAAGATCAAAGCGGAAAAAAAAAAGGGGGACGAGAACAAGATTTAGAAGAAAATGGACAGCAACAAAAAGAAAACGCCTCAGGATTCCAAGGAACAATGGTGCGAGCTGGACAGCAAGTCTTTATAGGAGAAGCAAGTGTTTTGGCACTGAACTCTTTACACTCTACGAGGACAAGACTGCTTCCAGGTCATCACTCCTGAATTCCTTCTACTGTCGCCCCTTTGTTTATTTGTGTGTGTGTGTGTGTGTGTGTGTGTGTGTGTGTGTGTGTGTGTGTGTGTGTGTGTGTGTGTGTGTGTGTGTGTGTGTGTGTGTGTGTTGCTGTTGTTGTTGTTGTTGTTTGATTATCTGTTTATTTGTTTGTTTAGTTTTTTGTATGTGGCTTTTTTCAGTCCTGTTCCTCTATGGTGATTGGGTGTCTCTGCTGTCGCCCTTTTTCCCCATCCGAGTCCTAACTCGCGCTTTCATTGCCTCAAAACCAATTCGTCCTTGTGACAGATGTCCTGACCGCTTGGCTAGCGGACACTGGTCAGCCTTATGAAGTTTGCTTTTGTTGTTTCTCGGTTAGATCGACCTGGAGTTTGCTTGTAAGCTGCTTCTGCTATTGCCCTAAAGGTTTTAGTTTTCTTTTTCCCAAAATATCGAGATATCTTATGAGATCATTGATTGCCTATCTACCCCATCGCTCCAACTTCAGTGGCAAGGACCTTGGCTTGAAAGCCTGATTTCGTCAAGTTGCTGGAGACACTGGCATACCATTTTCTTCTTATGGCACAATGAGATCTATCAGAATCTATTATTCTGATGAATGGGAATGGAAAACTACAGCCTTTCTTATGCCATGCTTGATGATAATTTCTGGGTGCTTTTTGTTAAAAAATTGTCGAACTGTTGTGCACTCCCAGTTGTCTGCTTCATCCAGCAGATTCTGCTTACATGCTCTGGCTGTTACAGATTTTCCGGGCCACAATCTGCTGCTACGTTGTGTCCTGTAGGTTGCCAGAGCCTCTGGTGGTATGGTTTCACTCGTGATCGGATTGCGCCGATGGAGTCATTATTCTCCCTCTCCCCCTTTCCGTGAAACCCGGGTGCATCATTCGCTTACAGAATCTAAGGCAAATTAAAGAAGGGCAAGATGGGAAGCCAACCCACAGAGCCTGTGAAAACGGTCTTTCCCAGTGTCATCCGGTCTTTCCCACGGGTTTTCTGGACTTGTTCTTTGAAGTCAAGGATCGAGCCATGTATCGGCAGCAAGAATCTGGAGTTTATTCAGGAGGGGTTTTTCACACTTTGACAATTCTGTATATGCTTCACCCTATCTGTCATATGTTTATCTGGCAGATTCATACAGTCTGTGCAAGACTCGGTAACTTATGGCCCATTTCATGGTTGACTCCACAGCCTGTAAGTTATGAACAGGGCCCTCTAACAAGTCGGCTATTTGGCCACAAGAAGTAGCAAGAAACTATTGGGATAGCAGAAGGTCTTCAGAAGAGAAGCTCCGCTCAAGAGCCTAGACCTGGATTTTCTTACACTCTGAGGGGAACAGGCCGCATCTAGTTCATGACATCTGCCATTCTGTTGTTTCCATGTTGTTGTTTTCCAAACTCACCCCTCTGATATCGCCTTTTTTCCTACCTGGAGTCGGACCTGTGCCTCTGGTGTCTCAAAGCCAAGTCAGCTTTCACCACTTAGCTATTGGACATCAGAAAGATATAGGGGGATTTCTACACCTTATGAAGTTCACTTGTGTTCCTCTTCGACCAGATCCAATTGGAACTCTTCAGCTGCTTCAACCGTTTTCTTTTTGGACTCTAATCCTCGTTGAGAAATCCTGAGCTGTTTAATAAATTACTGAGGCCATAGGCAGATGTGATATCAACCCACGTACTTTGGCCAGGACTTTGATTTGGAAGCCAGAATTCTCCAAGCTGCTGACTAGACTGGCATACATTTTAGTCTTACGAGCTTCCTGTCTCCTCTTTCACACGCCACAGTGAGTTCTTCCAGAATCGTTTGTTCTGAAAGGGGACTTATCCTGCAGAAAACAAAGAGCTGCACGAAGTGTTAAACAGCCGAAGAGAAACGACTATAATTATAAGGAGACAGAAACGGAGCACTACAAGATAAACACAAAGCGAATAGAACGAACAACAACAGCAAGAAAAACGCTATTTTTTGCAAGGAAAAGAATAAGAGAAACACCAAGAACACTAAAACTTGATCGACCGCTACCAACATAACGGCAACAAATATGAAATTCGAATGAACAAGAAAACGGACAGAAAAAGAAGACAAAGAGAACAGGACAAAACGAAGGGAGGACAAGAGGTAACACCGTGATAAACACGAGTAGGACAACCAGCAACACGAAGAACAGCAAGTACACGACGAATAAGGTAAGAAAAATACAGGGATAGGTGTGGGGGTGCGAACCAAGGGGGAGGGTGGGCTGGGGGTAGATTTGAAAACCAAGGGGGAGGGGGAAGCAGACGAACACGAGCTAGGGAACTCGGTAGAACCAAGTGAAGTAGCTCAGAGGAACCAGGGGCAGGAAACTGTGGTGGGATACATGTTGCAATCAATAATTGTGACTTCCCACCATGAAATCAGTCTTAAATAGCATTTTGGGCATTTTGAAATATACATAACACTAGAAAGTGTGCATTCTGCTGATTATTTTGGTACTTAAATAAAGCTTGTACTCAAAAAAATATAGAAGTTATATATGTTTAAAGTCATTGAGTTGTATGACGGCCATTTTGAGAAAACGGCCTCTAAAGTTTTTGTGTGCTCTCCTACACATTTTCCTTATATTTTTTTATTTAGTGGCTTTGACCCAGTTTGTTTCTAATTTTCGCTGTCAATATCTGAAAGGTGCACCAAAGAGCTTTCCATCAGTATATTACATGTGCGGGTACTGTACAGGTTACGGTTCATAATAAGAGACAAAAATAGGTACTTTTGGTAGGAAATTGCGTTCTTTCTGTTGCGATCAGTGCATTAAAGTACCATTTTGAATTGATTGATATTTTTTCAAGAAAAAAATTTATGTGGGGGATAGATTATAGTGTACAGAAATCAATTTTGAGAAAAAGTCAAAACACCCCAGATAGACCCTCAGTCACCTTTTCAGCTCCTAGTGCTGTTCGACTGACTGCGAGTTGAGACTGATTTCGTGGTGGGAGGTCACAACTGTGGAAGGGCGGAGAGAGAGTGAAACGATATCAAGCAGAAGAGACAAATGGGAGGATATATGGGGGGCACCAAGAGGTAAAAATGATGACCAAAGTAATGAAATTCAAACCAAGAGGAGGGGAAGTGAATAAATAGGACAATTCAGAGGAGATGATTTAAGGAAGGGAACTTCCATGGGTGCACCTTTTTTTCCGTTTGACGACGGAATCCATTTTTTCAAGAGTCAGAAACGGAAAATCCGTTTTTTGAAAAAATCGCCGAGCTAGGGTCGTTTTTTGTGTGGTCTAAAATCGTTTATCGAACGTGAATGTTTCGCGACGGTTACTCTCCGGTGTAGAAAGGAAAGCGGAAGCACTCTTTTGTGAATGAAGCTATGAAAGTCAATGCGCATGCTCCGTTGCGAAATATTGCATCAACTTCCGTGAAATCGCCGCCATTTTCGAGCTTCGCATGTTGAGCGAACTTCACGATGCCAGCGGTAAAAGAAGGCGAATATGTCGCCTTAATAGACGCAACTGTCAAGAATAAATGGCGTTTGGAATGGCTAGAGGAGAAAGATACAAATATAATTCTCGTCGCCTGTGGTGTGTGAAAATCGACCGAGCAGTTATAAAGATACTTGAAATTGTCTGAAATAGGATGAAAAGTATCTGCTGTTTTTCTTGAATCTAATTGCAGGAGAAAGCTTAAGATTCAGTTTTATTTTTACAAAAGCTTCAGCATCTGGGGGGGCATAGCCCCGAGACCCCCCATACGGGGCGCTGCCCCTGCACCCCACCAGCCACCTTCCGCCCCGCTGGACCCCTTTCCGTTTTTTGACTTTTTCTAAGTTGCACCCTTCAACTTCAGAGAAAAATACCAGTGGGACCAAAAGGAAAAAGACCAAATTAAAGCAATCTGGGGGTACCAAAGGGACGAAATCTAGTGAGTGCCCGAACCAATGAAGGCAGCTCTTGCCAAGGTCACATAGAAGAGATTAAATTCGACGTATGGGGAACCAAAGCTTTAGGGAACATAGGGGGGGTCCAATGTGAGGAAACTGAAGATATCATGGAGAAAGAGAGGGGACAAGTGGAAGAGAATTTCAAGGCAAATAACGTGGAGAGAGAAGGACAAGGGGAGTGAACTTGAAGGAGGAGGACCAAGGGGAGGGGAAATTGGAAGGGACCCAACTGATGGAACATGAGTAGTGGGCAACCAACGGGAGGGATCTCTCAGGGAGATCAATGCTAAATAGCTGGAAAAGAAGATTTAGTTGGGTGGGTGGATGAGTGAGAGGAATGTGGAAGGGAACGCAGTGGGAACTTCAAGTGGAGAAAACTTTAATGAAGAAACTATGGGAGACGACGGGATAGAATTGTGGGGAATTTGGGTGTGAGAGAATTCTTGAAGAAAGTAACGAGAGGGAGCAAAGGAGAGAGAACTTCTTTGAGAACTTTTAAGACTATCTCCAAGCTGGGCTGAGGGTGGGGGGTGGGGGGCTAGAGAGGACAACTTCATGGAACGTCCGGGGATGGGGGGGGGGGGCAAAGGGGGAGGGAGCTATAGTTGTCACCTGTGGTTCGGGCTGAGGGTGGGGGTGGGGGGCTAGAGAGGACAACTTCATGGAACGTCCGGGGATGGGGGGGGGGGGGGGCAAAGGGAGGGAGGGAGCTATAGTTGTCACCTGTGGTTCTGGTGGAACCAGGAAGAGAAATTTGGAAGAGGGGGCAAAGTAATAGGGAAAAAGTGGGAGTGAACGTCAAAAGAAAAACTTCACAGGAAAATAAAAGATGGAGTTTTAAAGGTGCAAGGGGGAACAAGGGGGAGGTAATTTGACAGGGAACTAAAATGGGAGAAGGATTAAATTCAAGGTGGGGACGCCAAAGGGCGAGAACTCTGGGGGAAACCAGTGGGATGAAGGAACTTCAGTGGGGTGGATGGTTGCATGGATTGAAATCAAAGAGATAGAGGGCTGCAATAAAACCAAACAGAGAACAAAGGGAAAAAAGTCGGACATTGGGAACCGAAGGGAACGAATTCTAAGGAGTCCAATGGGAAGGAACTTTAATGGGTAGGAATGGAAGAGGAAGAAGTAGAGGAACTTCAGGGTGATTTGAGGAAACTGTAGTGAAGATCAACGGGAGGGAAATAGTGGATTAATTGTGGGAGGAAAGTTAGTGGAGGGGAGGGGGGATGTAGACACAAGTGGAGGGAACTTCAGGGGAGGGGCACCAAGGAGGGATAGCTTTGTGGCATTCAACGGGAGAAAATATGGAGGGGTACAGTGAGAGATAGGAAGAAAGGCTACGTGAATTCCAGAGAAAAAATTAGATAGACCTTAGGGAATACGGGAACAAGAGGAGTGAACCTAAAGTAGACTTCTAAAGGATTTTAAATGAAGAAACTTCGGGTAAGAAAACAATGGGGAGTGGGAATTGAAATGGAACCAAAATGAACGCAGAGAGGAGAACCAAAGGGAGCAAAGGCAGGGGGGGGGGGGGGGGCAAAACGGGAGTGAACGCAGGGGAGAGAACCAAAAAGGGTGAATGAAGGGGGGGGGGGAACCAAAACGGGGGTGAACACAGATGTGTGAGCCAAATGGTGAACGTGAAGGGGAGAGCCAAAGGGGGTGAACGCAGGGGGGGTGGGGGTGGGGTGGAGAACCAAAGGGGGTAAACGCACGTGGGAGTAGTAAAAAAGGGGGTGAAGGTAGGGGAGAGAACCAAAGGCAGTGAACGCAGGGCGTGAGAATCGAAAGGGAAAAAGTCAGGGGGAGAACAAAAGGGGGTGAGCGCAGGGGGTGGGATGGATAGAGAACCAATGGGGGTGAACTCGTGGGGGGGGGGGGGGACCAAAGAGGGTGAACACAGGTGGGGGTAAAAAACAGGGTGAAGATAGGAGAGAGAATCAAAGGGAGTGAAGACAGGGTGGGAAAACCAAAGGGAGTGAAGACAGGGTGGGAAAACCAAAGGGAGTGAAGACAGGGTGGGAAAACCAAAGGGAGTGAAGACAGGGTGGGAAAACCAAAGGGAGTGAAGACAGGATGGGAGAATCAAAGGGAGTGAAGACAGGATAGGAAAACCTAAGGGAGTGAAGACAGGATAGGAAAACCAAAGGGAGTGAAGAAAGGGTGGGAAAACCAAAGGGAGTGAAGACAGGATGGGAAAACCAAAGGAAGTGAAGAACCAAAGGGAGTGAGGCAGGTGGGAAACCAAAGGGAGTGAAGGCAGGGTGGGAAAACCAAAGGGAGTGAAGGTGGAACAAGGATGGGAAAACCAAAGGGAGTGAAGACAGGGTGGGAAAAACCAAAGGAAGTGAAGACAGGGTGGGAGAACCAAAGGTAGTGAAGACAGGGTGGGAAAACCAAAGGGAGTGAAGACAGGGTGGGAAACCAAAGGAGTGAAGACAGGGTGGGAGAACCAAAGGGAGTGAAGACAGGGTGGGAAAACCAAAGGTAGTGAAGACAGGGTGGGAAAACCAAAGGAAGTGAAGACAGGGTGGGAAAACCAAAGGGAGTGAAGACAGGGTGGGAAAACCAAAGGAAGTGAAGACAGGGTGGGAAAACCAAAGGAGTGAAGACAGGGTGGGAAAACCAAAGGAGTGAAGACAGGGTGGGAAAACCAAAGGAGTGAAGACAGGGTGGGAAGAACCAAAGGAGTGAAGACAGGGTGGGAAAACCAAAGGGAGTGAAGACAGGGTGGGAAAACCAAAGGAAGTGAAGACAGGGTGGGAAACCAAAGGGGAACAGGTGGAAAACCAAAGGGAGTGAAGACAGGGTGGGAAAACCAAAGGGAGTGAAGACAGGGTGGGAAATCCAAAGGAGTGAAGACAGGGTAGGAAAACCAAAGGGAGTGAAGACAGTGTGGGAGAACCAAAGGGAGTGAAGACAGGGTGGGAAAACCAAAGGGAGTGAAGACAGGGGGAGAACCAAAGGGAGTGAAGACAGGGAGGGAGAACCAAAGGGAGTGAAGACAGGGTGGGAAAACCAAAGGTAGTGAAGACAGGGTGGGAAAACCAAAGGAAGTGAAACAGGGTGGGAAAACCAAGGAGTGAAGACAGGGTGGGAAAACCAAAGGGAGTGAAGGCAGGGTGGGAAAACCAAAGGGAGTGAAGGCAGGGTGGGAAAACCAAAGGGATTGAAAACCAAAGGGAGTGAAGGCAGGTGGGAAAACCAAAGGGAGTGAAGCACGGTGGGAAAACAAAGGAAGTGAAGACAGATGGGAAAACCAAAGGGAGTGAAGGCAGAGTGGGAAAACCAAAGGGAGTGAAGACAGGGTGGAAAACCAAAGGGAGTGAAGACAGGGTGGGAAAACCAAAGGGAGTGAAGCAGGGTGGGAAAACCGGGTAACAAAGGGAGTGAAGCAGGGTGGGAAAACCAAAGGGAGTGAAACAAACCAAGGGAGTGAAGGCAGGGTGGAAAACCAAAGGGAGTGAAGGCAGGGTGGGAAAACCAAAGGGATTGAAAACCAAAGGGAGTGAAGGCAGGGTGGGAAAACCAAAGGAGTAAGGAAGCGGTGGGAAAACAAAGGGATGAAGACAAAGGGAGTGAAGCAAGGGAGTGAAACAAGGGTGGAAAACCAAAGGGAGTGAAGACAGGTGGGAAAACAAAGGAGTGAAGACAGGGTGGGAAAACCAAAGGGAGTGAAGGCAGGTGGGAAAACCAAAGGAAGACAGGATGGGAGAATCAAAGGGAGTGAAGACAGGATAGGAAAACCTAAGGGAGTGAAGACAGGATAGGAAAACCAAAGGGAGTGAAGAAAGGGTGGGAAAACCAAAGGGAGTGAAGACAGGATGGGAAAACCAAAGGAAGTGAAGACAGGGAGGGAGACCCAAAGGGAGTGAAGCAGGGTGGGAAAACCAAAGGGAGTGAAGACAGGATGGGAAAACCAAAGGGAGTGAAGACAGGGTAGGAGAACCAAAGGAAGTGAAGACAGGGAGGGAGAACCAAAGGTAGTGAAGACAGGGTGGGAAAACAAAAGGGAGTGAAGACAGGGTGGGAGAACCAAAGGAAGTGAAGACAGGGAGGGAGAACCAAAGGGAGTGAAGACAGGGTGGGAAAACCAAAGGTAGTGAAGACAGGGTGGGAAAACCAAAGGAAGTGAAGACAGGGTGGGAAACCAAAGGGAGTGAAGACAGGGTGGGAAAACCAAAGGAAGTGAAGACAGGGTGGGAAAACCAAAGGAAGTGAAGACAGGGTGGGAAAACCAAAGGAAGTGAAGACAGGGTGGGAGAACCAAAGGGAGTGAAGACAGGGTGGGAAAACCAAAGGGAGTGAAGACAGGGTGGGAAAACCAAAGGTAGTGAAGACAGGGTGGGAGAATCAAAGGAAGTGAAGACAGGATAGGAAAACCAAAGGGAGTGAAGACAGTGTGGGAGAACCAAAGGGAGTGAAGACAGGGTGGGAAAACCAAAGGGAGTGAAGACAGGGAGGGAGAACCAAAGGGAGTGAAGACAGGGAGGGAGAACCAAAGGTAGTGAAGACAGGGTGGGAAAACCAAAGGTAGTGAAGACAGGGTGGGAAAACCAAAGGAAGTGAATACAGGGTGGGAAAACCAAAGGGAGTGAAGACAGGGTGGGAAAACCAAAGGGAGTGAAGGCAGGGTGGGAAAACCAAAGGGAGTGAAGGCAGGGTGGGAAAACCAAAGGGATTGAAACCAAAGGGAGTGAAGGCAGGGTGGGAAAACCAAAGGGAGTGAAGGCACGGTGGGGAAAACAAAGGAAGTGAAGACAGAATGGGACAACCAAAGGGAGTGAAGGCAGAGTGGGAAAACCAAAGGGAGTGAAGACAGGGTGGGAAAACCAAAGGGAGTGAAGACAGGGTGGGAAAACCAAAGGGAGTGAAGGCAGGGTGGAAAACCAAAGGGATTGAAAACCAAAGGGAGTGAAGGCAGGGTGGGAAAACCAAAGGGATTGAAAACCAAAGGGAGTGAAGGCAGGGTGTTAAAACCAAAGGGAGTGAAGGCAGGGTGGGAAAACCAAAGGGATTGAAAACCAAAGGGAGTGAAGGCAGGGTGGGAAAACCAAAGGTAGTGAAGACAGGTGGTAAAAACAAAGGGATTGAAAACCAAAGGGAGTGAAGGCAGGGTGGGAAAACCAAAGGGATTGAAAACCAAAGGGAGTGAAGACAGGATGGGAAAAACAAAGGAAGTGAAGACAGAGTGGGACAACCAAAGGGAGTGAAGGCAGAGTGGGAAAACCAAAGGAAGTGAAGACAGGGTGGGAAAACCAAAGGGAGTGAAGACAGGGTGGGAAAACCAAAGGGAGTGAAGACAGAGTGGGAAAACCAAAGGGAGTGAAGACAGGGTGGGAAAACCAAAAGGAGTGAAGACAGGGTGGGAAAACCAAAGGGAGTGAAGACAGGGTGGGAGAAACAAAGGGAGTGAAGACAGGGTGGGAAAACCAAAGGGAGTGAAGACAGGGTGGGAAAACCAAAGGGAGTGAAGACAGGGTGGGAAAACCAAAGGGAGTGAAGGCAGGGTGGGAAAACCAAAGGGAGTGAAGGCAGGGTGGGAAAACCAAAGGAGTGAAGGCAGGGTGGGAAAACCAAAGGGAGTGAAGGCAGGGTGGGAATACCAAAGGGAGTGAAAACCAAAGGGAGTGAAGGCAGGGTGGGAAAACCAAAGGGAGTGAAAACCAAAGGGAGTGAAGGCAGGGTGGGAGAACCAAAGGGAGTGAAGGCAGGGTGGGAGAACCAAAGGGAGTGAAGGCAGGGTGGGGAACCAAAGGGAGTGAAGCAGGATGGGAGAACCAAAGGGAGTGAACACAGGATGGGAGAATCAAAGGGAGTGAAGGCAGGGTTGAAAAACAAAGGGAGTGAAGACAGGGTGGGAGAACCAAAGGGAGTGAAGACAGGGTGGGAAAAACAAAGGAAGTGAACACAGGGTGGGAGAACCAAAGGGAGTGAAGACAGGATAGGAAAACCAAAGGGAGTGAAGACAGGATGGGAGAACCAAAGGGAGTGAAGACAGGGTGGGAAAACCAAAGGGAGTGAAGACAGGGTGGGAAAACCAAAGGGAGTGAAGACAGGGTGGGAGAACCAAAGGGAGTGAAGACAGGGTGGGAAAAACCAAAGGGAGTGAAGACAGGGTGGGAAAACCAAAGGGAGTGAAGACAGGGTGGGAAAACCAAAGGGAGTGAAGACAGGGTGGGAAAACCAAAGGGAGTGAAGACAGGGTGGAAAACCAAAGGGAGTGAAGAAGGGTGGGAAAACCAAAGGGAGTGAAGGCAGGGTGGGAAAACCAAAGGGAGTGAAGGCAGGGTGGGAAAACCAAAGGGAGTGAAGACAGGGTGGGAAAACCAAAGGGAGTGAAAACCAAAGGGAGTGAAGGCAGGGAGTGAAAACCAAAGGGAGTGAAGGCAGGGTGGGAAAACCAAAGGGAGTGAAGGCAGGGTGGGAAAACCAAAGGGAGTAAAGGCAAGGTGGGAGAACCAAAGGTAGTGAAGGCAGGGTGGGAAAACCAAAGGGAGTAAAGGCAGGGAGTGACCAAAGGGAGGAAACGCAGTGTGAGAAAACTAAAGGGAGGGAATGAAGGATGGTAACACCAAAGGGAGGAAACGCAGTGTGAGAAAACTAAAGGGAGGGAATGAAGGATGGTAACACCAAAGGGAGGAAACGCAGGGTGAGAAAACTAAAGGGAGGAATGAAGGATGGTAACACCAAAGGGAGGGAACGCCTGGTGAGAAAACTAAAGGGAAGGAATGAAGGACGGTAGAACCAAAGCAGGAACTGCAGGGTATGAAAACCAAAGGAATGGAACACAAGCGGGAGAACCCAATGGAGTGTATGCAAGGAAACGCAAGGTGGTAGAAACAAGGCGGATTGGAACCTAGGGAGGGAGAATGACAGGGGAGACGCATGCACAGATTGGGAGAATCAAGCGGTTTGTATGACAGAATTGAAAGAGAGTAAGAGTGAGAGAAAGAAAGCAAGAGGCTGAGAGAGATATATGTATATAGAGAGAGACAGAAAGGAGAGAAGAGAGAGAGAGAGAGAGAGGGAGAGAGGAGAGAGAGAGAGAAGAGAGAGAGGAGAGAGAGATACAGAGACGATCAGAAAGACAGAGACAGAGACAGACAGAGACAGAAACAGAGACAGACAGAGAGACAGAGACAGAAGCAGAGAGAGAGAGAGAGAGAGAGAGAGAGAGAGAGAGAGAGAGAGAGAGATAAGTCAGAGGCTGACAGAGAGACAGACAGAGACAGAAACAGAAAGAGAGACAGCGACAGAGAAAGACAGAGACAGAGCAGCTACCCATTTCCCACTCTGGATACTGGCAACAGGATCCATAGGTATTCGACATACAGAGAAGTTCAGCCACGATGAAACGAGGGTGGCAGAATGATAAACGAACATTGGGTGACCACAACTTCATTAGTCTAATCTCCTGGTCAGTCTGGAAGAGTTATCAGCACTTTGCCGTGTAGGAAAGTATGGTTTACTGCTAAGTCAAGAACGAAAACTAGGTATGGAAAGATGTAAATAAAAATAACATTTATAAAGCATCAAATTTTCTTTCAAGAATGAAATCGAAACGCACTCTCATTGACTAAAGCAGTCAACCAAAAACGACCAAGACTCCAAGGCACAAAGCACACACAAACTGGAAGGGAGAAGATAGGAGGGAGGTGGGGCAAAGGGATGGACACGTAGATGGGGGATGGGGGTGGGTGGAGGGATCACTGCTGGACAAAATGGTATGCCTTCAAGGTAGACAAGAAGGAATACAGAATATGTGACTGTCGAATAGATGAGGGAGTATCATTCCCGTTGTTTGGACCAGACAAAGAAAAAGAGCGGCGACCGACTGTAGGACATCTGTATCAAGAAATTTGTAAACAAGTAAAGTCAGTAGCAGAACGGAGAGGTCAGACAGTAGTGTACATTTCGAGGTGGTCACAGGGACAAATAGGTGCAATACCATTCTTACCAACAAATGCCTATCAATTAACATCAGGAAGAGAGTTCTTGGTTGTTACATAGAACCGATAAAATTATACGGTTGTGAGACGTGGACAGTCAACAAGCAAAGCCAGAACAAGATTGAGGCAGCCGAGATGTGGTTTCGAAGAAGGATGTTGAGAGTTCCATGGACAGCAAAGAAACCAAACGAGACATTCTTGATGGAGGCAGACACAAGAAGATCATTCATAAGGAAGATTGAGAAAAGACAGGCAGCATTTAGGGGCGGCCATTTTGTGAGGAAAGGGGAATTAAAACACTTGATCACAACAGGAAAGCTGGAGGGAAAGAGAGCACCTGGTAGACCCAGGGAGAAAATATGTGACCCGTTTTAACAAAATGAGTCCTAAGGTGAAAATAACAGATTTTAGGATATTATGATTTTCAAAGTGTCCAGATTATTAACTTTCTTTTCATATGAAATGTATCATTCTACTCCTAAAAATAAGGAAGTTATGGGTGTTTGAAGTGTGTAACATAGCAAACAGCCATTTTGAGAAAATCAAGTTTTAAAATTTTCACTACTTCAGTGAAGTTTTACCAAAACAACAGGTATTTCTGCTTACCAATCTTTACCAAATTTTATACCATGGTAAAAACACATCATGCCACAATAGCACACAAAACTTGGTGTGATAATCTACTGTAATTGTCTTGTTATTTAAGTTTATATATCTCTTTTTCTGACACAAAAAGCATGCCGTTATCTGGTTAAAACGCATTTTGGATACATTTTCCGAATGAATTATAAAGTGCTGAGTGCATGTACATGTAATTTAAAGATTAAGTATTCCATTTTTGACGAAAAGTACAAATTGACTATATCGACCCATCACATCTTTTCCGAGCCTCTACGCTTTTTGCTGCCTGAGAGTTATTAAGACTCATTTCGTGAAAACGGGTCACATATTGGACGGACTTGCAGGATGGCTGAGGACGGAGAGGGTGGAAGATGTGCTTGCGGAAGCAAGGGATAGATACATATGGAGGGCCATGATCGCCAATGCCATGCGGCAGGGCACATGATGATGATGATGACATTTGTAGCATAATGTGTTGGTTTTGTATGAAATTATTTGAGAAACGGGCAATCAGCGGAGAAAGTGAAGCGAGGGAATGGCATTAATATGCCGTTTTTTACAAAGGGCAAGATGGACCAGAGATTTCTGGATACGCTGGCCTGGAGGCACGCAACAGAAGAAGCTGGCAAGCTAGATGGCAGACAGTCATTACAATCGAGGTGAGAGAAGGTAAGAGAAGTCGCAAATTTGTATCTGCTAAAGTTGAAATATAATGGCCAATAGAACTGAAACATCGTAGTTGAGAGTAAACAGACTGAAAGGTTTGGGGGATTGATTACTGCATAGAGTTGAGGATGAAAATCATCGCCAATGTGTGTGTGTATTTATGTGTGATTACCAATTTCGCTGAAATACCTATATTTTTCATTGATAGCCGCGCTATAATCAAATGAGGACATATCAAAATAATGGTTAAATCAAATTCCATTTTGTGATCCAGCTGTAACTGTTCTTTTGACAGACAAATGAATGAGTTATCATATTTCTTCGATTCTTTTTGAGGAAAGTTAAAATCACTGGTTTGTGCCTGGGACGTGCATTACGATAGTGATAATCAGGATGACAAGTGTATTGCTGACACTACTTCTCTATTTATTCTAAAAGGGACCATTAGCAGAAACAGCCAAATGACAATGTATGTAGTATGCGATTACAACTTATATTAGGAGCGGTGTTCTGAGCTTACGGGTTTTGTGCTTTGTACTTGCTTCTATGCTAGCTGAATGGGTAGCGCAAACTGTGTTAGATTTGAGAAGTTCTACAACATGGGAGATAATTCCTACGTGACTCTCAAGAGTTATGTCCTTTGATTAATATTACATTAGGCTTATAAGTAAAGAACGCATATACTTAAAAGCTGATGTAATAAAACACCTCTTTGATTTCCCAGTACCATAACAAGCAAAAATACAGTTATGTTGGTGTAATAGCAATTTCCTTTCAGGTACAGACGACATATATATATCCTAGAATTATGTTATAACAAAATAATAACTATGAAAAGGACCAGTCCATTTTTGGTCACGTGAAGACTACCATAGTAGCCCCAAGACGTGGCCAGGAAATGGAACAGAGAGGGTTCGGATGTAAGTTGAGAGTGAAGAAGGGACAAGATCAAAGTTTCGTCTGACCTCTCCATTTGCAGACAATTACTCATCTGTGACTGGAATCCATCCCTAACCCTCACCCTCCCTGCGTTTCCCCGTTATCTGTTCCACACTTCTCTAGTTTTGTAATTTAAACACTAACGAAAGTTCGAACTCCATTCAAATTAACACTGTCACATTGATTGATATTAGCCACTCGTTAAATGTTGACGAAAGAGAAGAAAGCTTTGTTTTTTTTCAACTGAACATTGTTTTTGTATTTCACTGAGCTGCAAAATGATTGTTTTAAAATAATGACAAAATATCTTGTCTTCTTTCATTTCAAAGTGTCTTTGTTTCACGTCGTCTAATCATGCGCCTGTCTTTTATCAAATGTTTTGTAACTGGAGTGAATGACAAGTGCTTTGGTGAGGCAATTCTGATTTCATTTCAAGCTATTTCGTTGTCAAAATATGTAAGTAGTGTGTAATTCCTTTATTGTGCTCTGTGAAAAGTGATCACTCAGTATGGATATCATTTTTTTCGGATACATGTATAGAAACCACACACAAAGATATATACCACAAATTGAAACACAGACGCATACATAACAGACACACACACACACACACACACACACACACACACACACACACACACACACACACACACACACACACACACACACATGCATACATATGAGATAGAGATAAATAGAGAGAGACAGACAGACAGACAGACAGAGAAACAGAGAGACAAAGGCAGACAGAGCCAGACAGACAGAAAGACAGACAGACAGACACCCAGAGAGACAGGGGGATTTGGTGGAAGATGGAGGTCTCTAGCTACAAAAAAAGTCTTGAACTCTTGGCACAGGGCCCTGCTGCAGACGTGGAGTGTGGCCAATACAGAAAACTTAAGAAAACACAGAAACAAAGAAGCGAACAAAACAAGCAAACAGGCCCCCAAAGAAACCAACCAACAGTCCCTTCCTCACTGCATACATGCACAGTGAGCCATGGCTCGTATCAACAGTGTTTTTACACTGAAGATGAGATTGATACACACCACACCTCGAATATCAGATAAGGTGACAGCCCAGATCAGTGAGAAAGAAACAAAGAGAGAGGGGGGGGGGGGGAGAAGAGAGAGAGATGGAGGAAGGGAGCGAGGGAGGGAGAGAGAGAAAGAGACAGGGAGGGAGGGAGAGAGAGAAAGAGGGGGGGGGAGAGAGGATGGAGGAAGGGAGGGAGGGAGGGAGAGAGAGAAAAAGACAGGGAGGGAGGGAGAGAAAGAGAGGGGGAGGGAGAAAGACAGAGAGGAGAAGAGAGAGGCGGAGAGGAAGTTTCAGTTTGAGTTTCACTGCGTTATGAATGAATTCCATACGCACTAACACCGCTGGTGCTATGTGACAGAGAAGACGAAAAATGAAGAGACAAAGAGGGACAGACAGACAGACAGACAGACAGAGACAGAGAAACAGACAGAGACAGAATGAAGGACAGAGACAGAGAGAGAGACAGAGAAAGACAGAAATAGAGACAGAGACAGAGAATGAGAGAGAGAGAGAGCAGGGTGTAGAGAGATAGAGGAGGGTGTAGAGAGAGAGAGAGAGGTAGAGAGAGAGAGGTAGAGAGAGAGAGGTAGAGAGAGAGAGGTAGAGAGAGAGAGACAGAGAGAGAGAGAAGTGGGGGGAGAGAGAGAGAGAGAGAGAGAGAGAGAGAGAGAGAGAGAGAGAGAGACAGAGACAGAGACATAGAGAGAGAGAGAGATAATAATAATCGTGTATAAAGAAGGCCCTTACAAAGCAGGACAAGAGCACAGTTAAGATGAAGACACATTAAAAAGACTGACAGACACACAGACACACAGACAAAGGCAGCGACACAGGCAGACAGACACAGAGAGACATGAAGAGCTCTCCACATGATATGAGACTGACCAGACCCCAAACCGCTCTCTCTGCTTGACGTGAGGTGAAAATAATCACTTCTGGTTGCCATTGACTACGGCCACGTAGTCTGGGAAATGTCCGTGTTGGGTGTTGATGACAATATGCCTGACCGCTTGTTATCGGTTCTAGTTAGTAATTTGTCTGCCTGTCTGCCTGTCTGTTTGTCTGTCTATCTGTCTGTCTGTTGTTCCTAGTTGCTAGTCAATATTTGTCTATCTGTCTATTTGTCTATCTATTTGTCTGTTGTTCATTGTTCCTAGTTAGTAGTTTGTCTGTCTGTCTGTCTGTCTGTTTTGTCTATCTCTCTGTTGTTCCTAGTTCCTTGTTAGTAGTTGTCTGCCTGCCTGTATGCCTGTCTGTTTGTCTGTCTATCTATCTGTCTGTTGTTCCTAGGTCCTAGTTAGTAGTTGTCTTTGTCTGTCTGGCTGTTTGTCTATCTATCTGTCTGTTGTTCCTTGTTCCTAGTTAGTAGTTTGTCTGTCTGTCTGTTTGTCTGTCTGTCTGTTGATGTTAGTTCTTAGCAATCTGTCTGTCTGTTGTTGTGGGTTCCTACTTAGTAATATGTCTGTCTGTCTGTTCTGTTATTATGGGTTTTTAGTTAGTAGTCTGTTTGTCTGTTGATGTTCTTAGTAATATGTATATATGTCTGTTCATATCATTTCTTAATTAGTATTTTGTATATTGCTGTCAGTTCTTAGTAATTTGTCTGTCTGTCGTTATGGATACCTAGTTAGTAATATGTTGTTGTCTGTCTGTCTGTCGTTATGGATACCTAGTTAGTAATATGTTTGTCTGTCTGTCTGTTGTTATGAGTTCCTAGTTAGTGGTCTGGCTGTCTGTCTGTCGTTATGGATACCTAGTTAGTAATATGTTTGTCTGTCTGTCTGTTGTTATGAGTTCCTAGTTAGTGTTATGTCTGTCTGTCTGTCGTTATGGATACCTAGTTAGTAATCTGTCTGTCTCGTCTGTCTGTTGTTATGAGTTCCTAGTTAGTGGTCTGTCTGTCTGTCTGTTGTTATGAGTTCCTAGTTAGTGGTCTGTCTGTCTGTCTGTCTGTCTGTCTGTTATTATGGGTTCCTAGTTAGTGGTCTGTCTGTCTGTCGTTATGGATACCTAGTTAGTAATATGTTTGTCTGTCTGTCTGTTGTTATGAGTTCCTAGTTAGTGGTCTGTCTGTCTGTCGTTATGGATACCTAGTTAGTAAAATGTTTGTCTGTCTGTCTGTTTGTTGTTATGAGTTCCTAGTTAGTGGTATGTCTGTCTGTCTGTTGTTATGGGTTCCTAGTTAGCATTATGTCTGTCTGTTGTTATGTCTTCGTAGTTAGTAATCTGTTTTTCTGTCTGTCTATTGTTATGGGTTCCCAGTTAATAGTCTGTCTGTTCGTCTGTCTGTTGTTATGACTTCCTAGTTAGTAGTCTGTTTGTCTGTTTGTTTTATGGCTTCCTAGCTAGTAGTCTGTCTGTCTGTTGTTATGGTTTCTTAGTAGTCTGTTTGTCTGTCTGTTGTTATGGCTTCCTAGTTAGTAGTCTGTCTGTCTGTTGTTATGGCTTCCTAGTTAGTAATCTGTCTGTCTGTTGTTATGGCTTCCTAGTTAGTAGTCTGTCTGTCTGTCTATCTGTCTGCCTGCCTGTCTGTCTGTTATTGATTTCTAGTTTGTAGTCTGTTTGGCTGTTTGTCTGTCTGTCTGTCTATTGGTGTAAATTCTCAGTAGTCTGTGTGTTTGCCTGTCTGTTTGTTTGTGGTTGGTGTTATTTTGGGATCTGTCTGTTCCTGTTTGCAAGTAGTCTGTCATACTTTGTGTCCACGTTTATCAGTTGATTTGTCAGCTTGATATGTTTGTTGTTGTTGTTGTTGTTGTTGGCCATCTGCTAACCATTTAGTGTGTTCGTTCACTTGTACTTGTTCTTTCCGACAGAGTATTTATGTATCTATGGATTTATTTGCTTACTTCTACTGCAACTACTACGACTTCTCCTATTACTACTACTTCTACTACTACGCTGCTGCTATTACTACTACTACTACTACATCTACTAGTACTACTCTACTACTACTTCTACTACAGCTGCTGCTGTCGATGCTGTTACAGTTACTGCTACTACTATTATTATTATATCATTATTATTATTATTATTATTATTATTATTATTATTATTATTTATTATTATATTTATTTTTTCATTATATGATATTATATCATACTACTGCTCTGTTGCTTTACTACTGCTATTACTACTGCTGCTGATTACTGCTGTACACTACCACTACACTATACTACTGCTACTAATGATGATGATGATGATGATGATGATGATGATGATGGTGATGATGATGATGACGATGATAATGATGATTTTTTATGACCGAAAGAAAAAGAGCTGGTGTGTATGTATATGATGGGTGGGGGGTGGTGTCAGACAAGAGAGAGGGAGAGAGAAAGAGAGAGAGAAGAACATAGAGAGAGAGAGAGAGGGAGGAGAGAGAGAGAGAGAGAGAGAGAGAGAGAGAGAGAGAGAGAGAGAGAGAAGAGAGAGAGAGAGAGAGAGTCATTGCAGCAAAAGAAAAGACCATGAAGAGAAAGACGAGACTGAAAGAAATACCCTCAACAAAGGGACAGAGACAGACAATCATCAGTCTGACGAGCTAATTCAGAGAGTCATCTCCTTCACTTCACTCTATCACACTCTTTCCATTACCTTCACTTCACTCTATCACACTCTTTCTATCACTTTCACTTCACTCTATCACACTCTTTCTATTACCTTCACTTCACTCCATCATCACTCTTTCTATCACCTTCACTTCACTCTATCACACTCTTTCCATTACCTTCACTTCACTCCATCACACTCTTTCAATCACCTTCACTTCACTCTATCACACTCTTTCAATCACCTTCACTTCACTCTATCACACTCTTTCCATTACTTCACTTCACTCCATCAACACTCTTTCTATCACCTTCACTTCACTCCATCAACACTCTTTCTATCACTTTCACTTTACTCCATCACACTCTTTCTATCACCTTCACTTCACTCCATCACACTCTTTCTATCACCTTCACTTCACTCCATCACACTCTTTCTATCACCTTCACTTCACTCCATCACACTCTTTCCATTACCTTCACTTCACTCCATCATCACTCTTTCCATTACCTTCACTTCACTCCTCATCACTCTTTCATTACTTCCTTCATCCATCAGTCTTTCCATTACCTTTACTTCATCATTTCCATTACCTTCACTTCACCCATCATCCACTCTTTCCATTACCTTCACTTCACTCCATCACACTCTTCCACTTCACTTCACTCCATCTCACTCTTTCCATTACCTTCACTTCACTCCATCACACTCTTTCATATACCTTCACTTCACTCCATCACACTTTCCATTACCTTCACTTCACATCATCTCATCACATTACCATCACTTCACTTCACATCACACACTCTTTCCATTACCTTCACTTCATCACACTCTTTCCATATACCTTCACTTCCATCACTACCTCCATTACTACTTCATCTTCCATTATCATTCACTCCCCTCTTCCATTACCTTCACTCCATCATCACTTTCCATTACCTTCACTTCACTCCATCACACTCTTCCTATACCTTCACTCTCATCACTTCCATATCACTCTCTTCCATACCTTCACTTCACCCATCACACTCTTTCCATTACTTCATCTCACATTCCATTCACTTCACTCATCCCTTTCCATTACCTTCACTTCACTCCATCCACCACTCTCTTCCATTACCTTCACTTCACACTTCCATTACTTCACTCATCACTTCCATTACCTTCACTTCATCCATCACTACCTTCACTTACTCATCACTTCCATACTTCACTCATCACATACCTCTCCATTCATCACTTCCACTTCTCACTTCCACTCATCACCATCACCTCATTCATTACCTTCACTTCCATACCATTCATCCATCTCTTCCATTACCTTCCTACTCACCACTCCACTTTCATACTCACTTCACTCCATCACCCTTCCATTACCTTCATTCACTCCATCACTCTCTTCTATACCTTCACTTCACTCCATCACTCTCTTCTTCCATTACTCATCACTCTCTACCATACCATCACTCACACACTCTTTCATACTTCACCCTCATCACTCTTTCATTCCCTTCATCATCCACTCTCTTTCTATTACCTTCACTTCACTCCATCATCACTCTTTCTATACCTTCACTTCACTCCATCACACTCTTTCTATTACCTTCACTTCACTCCATCATCACTCTTTCTATTACCTTCACTTCACTCCATCAACACTCTTTCTATTACCTTCACTTCACTCCATCATCACTCTTTCTATTACCTTCACTTCACTCCATCATCACTCTTTCATTACCTTCACTTCACTCCATCATCACTCTTTCTATACCTTCACTTCACTCCATCATACACTCTTTCATCACTTCACTTCACTCATCCATCAACACTCTTTCTATCACCTTACTTCACTCCATCATCACTCTTTCTTCACCTTCACTTCACTCCATCACACTCTTTCTATCACCTTCACTTCACTCCATCATCACTCTTTCATTCACCTTCACTTACTCCATCATCACTCTTTCTATCACCTTCACTTTCACTCCATCACACTCTTTCTATCACCTTCACTTCACTCCATCACACTCTTTCTATCACCTTCACTTTCACTCCATCACACTCTTTCTATCACCTTCACTTCACTCCATCATCACTCTTTCATACCTTCACTTCACTCCATCACCTCTTTCTATCACCTTCACTTCACTCCATCATCACTCTTTCCATACCTTCACTTCACTCCATCACCTCTTTCTATCACCTTCACTTCACTCCATCACACTCTTTCTATCACCTTCACTTCACTCCATCACACTCTTCTATTACCTTCACTTCACTCCATCACACTCTTTCTATCACCTTCATCATCATCACTCTCTTCATTCCTTCACTTCACTCCATCACTTTTCTATCACCTTCACTTCACTCCATCACACTACTTTCTATCACCTTCACTTCACTCCATCACACTCTTTCTATCACCTTCACTTCACTCCATCACTCTCTTTCTATCACCTTCACTTTACTCCATCACACTCTTTCTATCACCTTCACTTCACTCCATCACACTCTTTCTATCACCTTCACTTCACTCCATCACACTCTTTCTATCACCTTCACTTCACTCCATCACACTCTTTCTATCACCTTCACTTCACTCCATCACACTCTTTCTATCACCTCACTCACTCCATCACACTCTTTCTACCTTCACTTACTCCATCATCACTCTTTCCATTACCTTCACTTCACTCCATCATCACTCTTTCCATTACCTTCACTTCACTCCATCAGTCTTTCCATTACCTTTACTTTCATCACTTCCATTACCTTCACTTCACTCCATCATCACTCTTTCCATTACCTTCACTTCACTCCATCATCACACTTTCCATTACCTTCACTTCACTCCATCACACTCTTTCTATCAACTTCACTTCACTCCATCACACTCTTTCTATCACCTTCACTTCACTCCATCATCACTCTTTCCATTACCTTCACTTCACTCCATCATCACTCTTTCCATTACCTTCACTTCACTCCATCATCACTCTTTCCATTACCTTCACTTCACTCCATCAGTCTTTCCATTTCCTTTACTTCATCACTTCCATTACCTTCACTTCACTCCATCATCACTTTCCATTACCTTCACTTCACTCCATCACACTCTTTCCATTACCTTCACTTCACTCCATCAATCTTTCCATTACTTCACTTCATCACTTCCATTACCTTCACTTCACGCCATCACACTCTTTCCATTACCTTCACTTCATCATTCCATTACCTTCATTTCATCACTTCCATTCATTCACTTCATCACTTCCTATTACCTTCACTTCATCACTTCCATTACCTTCACTTCATCACTTCCTTTATCTTCACTTCATCACTTCCATTACCTTCACTTCATGCCATCACACTCTTTCCATTACCTTCACTTCATCACTTCCATTACCTTCACTTCACGCCATCACACTCTTTCCATTACCTTCACTTCACTCCATCACACTCTTTCCATTACCTTCACTTCATCACTTCCATTACCTTCACTTCACGCCATCACACTTTTTCCATTACCTTCACTCACTCCATCACACTCTTCCATTACCTTCACTTCATCACTTCCATTACCTTCACTTCACGCCATCACACTCTTTCTTCTCATGTTTTTCTGATTCCACCTACATCATAACAACACAATACCTCACTGATAACTGGACACTGGCCATCCCTGCTGCTGACCAGGGGCGGAACTAACCTACTTTCTGAGTAGTCGGTCAATGAACATCTCCATTTCTGTTCGGTAACTTTCCCTGTCTATTTCTGGACACGCCCTCTAACTATGGGGTCACTTACCGAATTACCAGTTTGGTGTGTTGCTTGATCATTCCCGTTTTTTTGTTTATTTCGAATATCTTTATTATTCTTGTTCTTGTTTGTTTCTCTCTCTCTGTCTGTCTCTGTCTCTGTCTCTCTGTCTCTCTGTCTCTCTCTGTCTCTCTGTGTGTGTGTGTTGTGTGTGTGTGTGTGTGTGTGTGTGTATGTGCTTGCGCGCGCGCGCGCGCGTGTGTGTGTGTATGCGTGCGTGCATGTGTGTGCGTGCGTGCGTGCGTGTATGTGTGTGTGTGTGTGTGTGTGTGTGTGTGTGTGTGTGTGTGTGTGTGTGTGTGTGTGTGTGTGTGTGTTTTCTTGTTTTCTGTTTCCTTTCAACTATTTTAGTGTTCTTCATGATATCTATACTAATGTTATTGTCATTGTCTTTTTTATTTTCCATTTCTTCATTTCCTTTCTTCTTCTCCTTGCCCTAATTTGTCAGTTAATGTCTGTTCACAGTAGTGATTTTAGACACACACACACACACACACACACACACACACACACGCACACACGCACACACGCACACACGCACACGCACACGACACACACACACACACACACACACACACACACACACACACACACACAAACACTCACATACAAACAAACACACAGACACACATACATACACACATGTATATATGTAGAGGCAGAAAGACAGAGACAAGACAGAGAGAGACAGAGAGAGATGCATGTGCTTGAAAATGGCGTTTCAATTTTTTTGTTTTCAAGAAATTTGGCATACCTGGGAATGTCCACATTCACTCCACCCATTCCTGTCAGCAACAGAAAGAAAAGTCATTTTAAAAGTGTATTACCACTTAGCATATAAAACAGAGAACATCGCGGTCTTTGAACAGGCTATGGCAGAAAATTCAATTGCACGTCTGTCCTTTTATTTTATTTTTTTTGGGTGGGGTGGGGTGAGGTGGATGATCTCTCCAAGAGCGATAGGGGACGTGTTATCAATATTCATTTCTAATAGGAACTCTACGTGCGAGAGCCCCTACGATCAAAGTAATATGTGACAAATACATAGCAAGTGCACGTGTGAGTTGCCCCTAAAATCAAAGTAATAAATGACAAATATGTAGAGCTTCCATGTGTGAGTTGCCCCTAAGCTAAAAGTAATATGTAGAGCTTCCATGTGTGAGTTGCCCCTAATCTAAAGTAATAATGATAATATGTAGAGCTTCCATGTGTGAGTTGCCCTAATCTAAAAGTAAAATGATAAATAGAAGAGCTTCCATGTGTGAGTTGCCCCTAAGCTAAAAGTAATAAGTGATAAATATGTAGAGCTTCCACGTGTGAGTTGCCCCTAAGCTAAAAGTAATACGTGATAGATATGAAGAGCTTCCATGTGTGAGTTGCCCCTAAGCTAAAAGTAATAAATGATGAATATGAAGAGCTTCCATGTGTGAGTTGCCCCTAAGCTAGAAGTAATGCATGATGAACATGAACAGCTTCCATGTGTGAGTTGCCCTTAAGATCAAAGTAATATATGACAAATATATAGCCCATCTACATCTGAGATGCCCATAAGATCAAAATGTAAAAAATATATAGCACGTGTACGTGTGAGTTGCCCCTAATATCAAAGTTAATATGTGACAAATATATAGAACTTCCATGTGTGAGTTGCCCCTAATACCAAAGTAATATGTGACAAATATATAGAACTTCCATGTGTGTGTTGCCCTTAAGATCAAAGTAATATGTGACAAATATATAGAACTTCCATGTGTGTGTTGCCCTTAAGATCAAAGTAATATGTGACAAATATATAGAACTTCCATGTGTGGGTTGCCCCTAATATCAAAGTAATATGTGACAGATATATATAGAACTTCTATGTGTGGGTTGGCCCTAATATCAAAGTCGTTGTGTGAGTTGTCCCTAAGATCACAGTAACATAACTTCCATGTGTGAGTTGCCCCTAATATCAAAGTAATATTTGACAAATATATAGAACTTCCATGTGTGGGTTGCCCCTAATATCAGAGTCGTTGTGTGAGTTGTCCCTAAGATCACAGTAACGTAATTTCCATGTGTGAGTTGCCCCTAATATCAAAGTCATTGTGTGGGTTGTCCTTGAGATCACAGTAACGTAACTTCCATGTGTGAGTTGCCCCTAATATCAAAGTCGTTGTGTGAGTTGTCCCTAAGATCACAGTAACATACATGTAACTTCCATGTGTGAGTTGCCCTTAAGATCAAAGTAATATGTGATAAACATATAGAATTTCCACGTGTGAGTTGTCCCTAAGATCAAAGTAATATATGACAAAAAAAACAATAACAAACAACAACAACACACACACACACACACACACACACACACCACACACACACACACACACACACACACACACACACACACACACACACACACACACACACACACACACACATATCCACAATACAACCCTAAACTTATCGACATGGACTGTGTTATTTGAATTTTGGCATTCGATCAAGGGAAATCCATCAACCTAAACTCTTCCATGCGTAAATCCAATCAACTATACAAAGCGGCTATATGCAAAACTCAAACAAGAAATTGTGGGGAAAATGACAAGAATAAATGTCCGACCACGCACAGTCTTGGAACCTAAAGCCTATCGATACGGGCCATGTTACTTAAAGCTTGGCATTTGCTAAAGAGAGATCCATCATTCAGGACATTCCCATGTGTAAACCCAGCCAACCCTGTCAGCAACGATTTAGAAAACTCAAAGAGATCGTGGACATCATCATCATCATCATCATCATCATCAGGTGCCCTGCCGCATGGCGTTGGCGATCATGGACTTCCATCTGTCTCTATCTCTCGTTGCCCCTAGCATCTCTCCCACCCCCTCGTCCCCAGCCACTCTGCAAGTCCGTCCAGCATTTTCTCCCTGGGTCTACCCGGTGCTCTCTTTCCCTCCAGCTTTCCCGTTGTGACCAGGTGATCCAAATCTCCCTTCCTCATAAAATGGCCTATAAACGTTGCCTGTCTTTTCCTAATCTTCCTTATGAGTGATCTACTTGTGTCTGCCTCCATCAAGACTGTCTCATTTGTTTTCTTTGCTGTCCATGGAACTCTCAACATTCTTCTTAGAAACCACATCTCGGCTGCCTCAATCTTGTTCTGGCTTTGTTTGTTGACTGTCCACGCCTCACATCCGTACAACAGTATTGGTTCTATATAACATTCAAGAACTCTCTTCCTCATGTTAATTGATAGGCATTTGTTGGTAAGAATGCCTGTCATCTTCCCGAATGCTGTTTTGGCTTGGCCGATTCTGCCGGCTATTTCTGATGTGCATCTGCCGTCTGACGAAATTATCGTTCCCAGGTATTTGAATTTATCAACCTGTGTCAGGTTGTGCCATTTGCTGTTATTTTGCCTGAGGTGATTTCATGTTTTTTACTGATCACCATGACTTCAGTCTTCCTGCTGTTTAGTTCCAGCTCCTTACCTTTTCTTTCTATTTCTAGTATATTCACAAGGTTTCGTAAGACAAACAAAACATAATGAAATGTTCTTGCCGGTTGTATGAAAGGTGACTAGTGCAACACATCAGAGCGAGTGTTTGGTCAGCAACCACAACCTTGTACAATACCACGAATTCCTTCATCCCTTTGACTCCCGCACCCTATCCACCAACTGCAAAACTTTAACCCTTTGTTTCCCTCACCCTATGACCAGCTTCCTGCAGGAAGCTGGTGGATTGGATGAGGCAATTAAAGGGTTAAGTTTTTGCTTTGCTAGCATACATTTGACCCTTTAATATCCTCTGACTTTTCGCTTTCCACGCACTAAGCTCAATACCTATGGTCCACGAGCCTTCTCTGTTTCTGGTCCACTCTCCTGGAACAAACTTCCTCTCTCAGTCCGTCAGCAACCTACTTTTGTCTCCTTCAAGTCCGCTCTCAAAACTCACCTTTTCTCCTCTGCATAAAATCCTGACCTCACTCAACCCCTTCTGCAGCCTGTCTAGGCTCGGAGTGGAATCACATTGTAATATATAATTGTATATAATATGCTCTCTATAATTTTCCATTGCTTTTCTTCTTTTTCCCCATTTATAGCCGTGTGTGTGTGTGTGTGTGTGTGTGTGTGTGTGTGTGTGTGTGTGTGCGTGCGTGTGTGTGTGTGTGTGTGTGTGTGTGTGTGTGTGTGTGTGTGTGTGCGTGTGTGCGTGCGTGTGCGTGCGTGCGTGCGTATGTGTTTGTTCAGCGCTTAGATTTGATTTTTATCAAGATTTTGCGCGATATAAATATTGTAATTATTAATTATTATAGTTGGCAATGCATGATACTGGTGCCCACAGTGCGGGAGTCAAAGTGAAACAAGACAGGACAAAAGATAGCTTTGTGCCTAAATATTTCGTTCTCATCAACAACAGAATCAGCTGTGCAAGAATGAGCAGTAGGTGGGTGTGCTGTTAATGGGTTAACGGTTTGTGTGTGTGTGTGTGTGTGTGTGTGTGTGTGTACGTATGTTCGTTCCTTGATTTAACGTCTTTTCACTATAAGTGATATTAGACGGATAAAAATGGCATGGAGGATGATTTTTTTTGGGGGGGGGGGAGGGGGGGGGGGGAGGGAGAGGGGAAAGAAGGGAACAGAGTAAGAGACGGAAAAAAAAAATTAAAAGGAACCGGCAAGGTCTTTAGAAAAATGATATGGATGATCAGAGAAATGAAACTAGAACAACGCTAACATCAAATGTAAAAGAAAAATCGTCATAAAAAGCAAAACAAAACAAAATAAGATAATGATAATTAAAATAATAACCTTAAAGTAACGCATTAACAGGACTGTGAACCAATGATTCTGAAATTTTAACTAACAGAACTTGATCTGATATCACTTCTTTAAAATGCTTTTCAAGATAGTTTCCTTGTGTAAACATCTTTGGTAAAAAATAACGAAGCTTTCTGCAGTAAAACAAACTGATGCAATGTGAATTGTTCACCGCAAATACATAAAACGTTTTTACAATATTTTGTTTTCAAAGCGTTCAGTTGAATACGAAAATATGTGGTAACAATTAATCTCAAATGATATATCGAAGAATACTGCATTTTTTTTACAGATATTTTGAATTGAAAGTTTGATTCTTTTTTGAGACACAAATTTTTCATTTAAATCTTCATGAAATCGAATCCATGATGCTAATTCTAGCGAGCTGTAAGCTTCTTTTACCGAGGTGTTAACATGTAATTCTATGGAATTTTCAAAACGGAGTGCACCGGATTTAGCTGCTCTGTCAACTACGTTGTTGCCGTGAAGACCAACGTGAGAAGGCACCCAGCATAAACTGACTTCCGAGCCATTTATCTTTAAACAGTGTATTAGATGATTTGCCTCAATTATTAAATCAGGTCTTGTGTCTGTATCAAAAGACTGTAAGGCATATAATACAGATTTTGAATCAACAAACAGAACTACTTTGAAAGGCACAGGCCGAAGGCTTATTAAATAATGCAACGCTTGAACAACAGCGACCAATTCTGCTGTATATATAGATACATTTGCCCCAATGAAAAAAGACTTTTTAATGTTAAATTTTGGAACATAAAACGCTGCTCCAGCGCTCTGATTTGCTAAGACTGACCCATCAGTAAAAATGTGGAGGTGGGTACGGTACTTTTCATCGATGTGTTCAAAAGCTGTGGATAGCGTAATGTTGACATTATCATCTTTTTTAACGTCTGCATAATCGAGATCAAACGTGGCCTTTAGCATTTCCCATGTAGGGATAGGCGTTAACATTGGTTTTTTGGCTATTTCATCCATAGTTATGCTGGATTGTTTGATCAGGTCAGATATGTAAGTTGCGGTTGTAATTTGTGATGAAATGTTTTTTGCTCGTTTTGGAAAGTCAATATCAGACCTGATTTTAATTTCTTTGCTCACAAAATTATTCGCTTGTGAAGTAGTTCTAATTGCAAACTTTGCTGTAGCTAGCTCACGATGGTTGTTTAGAGGTAGAATTCCAGCAACTTTGTACGTTTCCAGAGTAGAAGCATGAGTTGGTACACCTAGTGCAATTTTAAGACTTTTGCAGTCCAAGTTCTGAATCTTTTTTAGTAAATATTTAGGTGCATTGAAAAAAACTTCTTGCGCGTAGGATAATTTAGACCTGACCAGCGCTGTTGACAGGTGAATCAGTATATTTGTATCCATTCCCCAGGGTAATTTGCTTATTATCTTTAGAAAATTTAAGGTTTTTCGTGCTTTTGTTAAAATATAATCAAAATGAACATTCCAGCTTAATTTCGAAGTGATGTAAACTCCCAGAAATTTTACGACCTGTTTGTAATTTAAAACTTCACCAAGCAATTTGAAAGTAGGCAAGTTATTTGAGTTACCACCAGGATCAAACAGCATCATGTTAGTCTTTTCTGCCGACAACGACAGACCATTTTCTAACATATAGTTTCCAAGATTATCAAGATCAATTTGATACAATTTCCTGATGTAATTCCGTGTTCTCTGTGGAGTTGTCTTTTTTAAAGTGATATTCATCCAAGTGCATATATCATCAGCATGCTGTACTAAAACAACACGATTTGAAAAAGCTTTAGGAAGATCCTGTATAAGGATATTAAATAAAATAGGTGCTATCACTGAACCTTGTGGAATCCCCATGTCGAGGTGCCGTGAAGTAGAATAACTAGCTCCCACTCCAGCCTGTATTGTTCTATTAGCTAAAAAAGATTTAATGTAATTGTACATATTGCCAGATAAACCAACAGATTTTAGCTTGAACAATAAACGTTTATGCCAAACTTGATCGTAGGCTTTTTTTACATCAAAGAAAGTAGCTAAAACACTTTTTCTGCGGGCAAACTGTTGTTTGATCTGAGTCGTAAGTTTAACCAGGTGTTCAACTGCGGATCTCCCTTTTCTAAAACCCGCCTGGTTTACCGGAATAACGTTATTTTTATCACAGTAGTGTAAAAGTCTGTTTAAGATCAATCTTTCCATTAGTTTGCTCGTGTGGGACGTCAAAGCAATGGGTCTGTAACTGTTTTTATCAGTTTTCGATTTTCCTGCTTTTAAGATCGGTATAACTATAGACTTTTGCCAGATTTGTGGTACAGTTCCGCTAACCCAGCATTTCTGCAAAATTTTGTGTAGGAAAATAAGATAGTTTTCAGGGAGATGTTTAATCATTTCAATCGAAACTGCATCAATACCTACCGAACTCGTTTTGTTGTGTAGAAACAGTATTGTGTTTTTTAGCTCTTCTAAGGTGATTGGAGAATTAAACCAGAGATCATTCTGAGGTATTGGATCAGTGTAGATTGAGTTGTTATCTTCCATTTCTCTGTGATGTTTGCAGTCTGGAGATAAACCTTCAACTTTACTGTTTTTAGCAAATAAGTCCACAAAGGTTTCTGCTTTGTCCATGTCTGAAGGATATGTGTTACATGTTTCTATCATTATCGGACACCTAGGTAAGTTGGTTCCATTCTTCATTTGATTCATTTTCGTCCAGACTTTATGGAAATCTTTGAAATCTGAAATTTCTTTTTTGCAGAATGATGCCCAGTAATCTTTCTTTGCTTCAGCAATGATTTTGTTACATTGGATGTTAGCTTTTTTCATTTCCACATGATCTTTAGGTTTCCGGCTTTTGATGTAGATTTTGAATTTCTCCCTTTTATATTGAACTGCTTTCTCACATGCCTCTGTCCACCAAACATTACCCAATCGATTATTCGATTTAGAAGTTTTGAGTTTCGGAATTGATACGTCTGCAGCGGCTAGAATTGACTCTTGGAATTTAGAAAACATAATGTCTACATTTTCACTTTCATAATGTCTGTAATCCTGATTAGCAAGAGCAGTTCGAAATAAGGACCAGTCTGCACGCTTGTAATTATATTTTGGAATAATATCAGGAGAGCTGTCTTTCATCCTGATGTTTTTGTCAGTTATGGTTATGATGATAGGTAGATGATCGCTTCCCAAAGTGTCTCTGTGAGTTTCCCAGGTACAGGATGGTGCTAATTCTGGTGATATCAGAGACAAATCGATGGCTGTCGCCCTGTGTTTGGAGACATCAGGGATCCTAGTGACACTACCATCATTTAGAAGGTAAAGCGAGCTATCAACGATATTTTCTACCAAACGATTGCTCGTAACAGTAGAACAGTTCTTTTCCCAAAATGGGGAGTGGGAATTAAAGTCTCCACCTATTAGCCATTTACCACGCTGCTGATCTTGGATCGTGCGCAGCCATTCTGTGTTGCGGTCGTTTGGACCTGTTGGCAGGTACACTGATAAAACGTTGATGTTTAAAGAATTGCTTAATTGGACAGTGGCAGCACAAGCGTGCAAATCGTCGCTTGATTTCAAAACCAGGGAAGTAAGTAAGCAGTATTGTAACTCTTTGAGTATGTATATCGCGGTGGATACCTTCTTCCCGTGATTCCCACATTCATAGACTGGAGGATAGTAATAATTGGGGAAATTGGGAAGCTTGGTTGCAACAACATTCATCGACTGCAGAATCAAAACTTCACATCTATTTGATGTCAGGAAATGCTCCAAATATGCCGAATTGGTGGAAAGGGATCTACAATTCCATTGCAAAAACTTGACTTGGGATTGTTGTCGCATTACTGATACTGGTTTATCTCCAACTTTCTATTGACTGTTATTTATGGTCGATAATAATGAATACTTTGATTTTCTGTGTAAAGGAGAGATGGGCAGAAAGAAAATTACGCAATTACTTAGACTACGAAGTAAAGATAACAAAATTGTAGCAAAACGATGAAAAGAAAATTACACAGTCAACGTAGAAATAACTTATTGAAGAGATATTATATTACAATGGATAACAAATAACCAATAAACAAAATAATAGCATACACGTCTTCAAATGAACAGAGTGTATAGTCTGAGTCTTGATAGTCGGACTAAAACCTGGTTATTGTATACTTTCAGCAGAAGAAATGTCAGAGATGACGAGGAAAAAGTCCTGTGACATGAACGTCAAGAATTGTATATATAATACTGTTATATCAAAACATTATATGGCCACCATGGTACGTAGTTGTCGAAAAGGTGGTACCGTTCTCTGGAGAATCTGGAAGAGTGTAGCTGTGCTGATCTTGATCTTGCTGTTCTCCTTGGAGTCTCCCAAAAGAGGTCTCGAATGTGTCTTCCAAGATTTCCTGCAATGATGCTGCTTCCTCTGGTGGTGGGGTGTATGTCATCTTTTAGAAATTGTTGAGTGGTACGAAGGTTTTCATGTGATACAAAAGAAATATTTTTCATATCAACAAGTTCAGCAGATAGTAAAGCGTTGAACAGATTTCGTTGAACCTCCATTCGTGCCTGTCGTACAGGGGCAATCTTACTAACGACTAATTTTGAATTAGGATGTTCTTGTGCTATTTGTTTTATGCCTGAAGCGAGATGTTTACTTGTTGTAGCGAGATCTTTACTATTCAAATCATGCACACCACAGTGAAAAACAATACAGTCTGCAGTATCGTCACATTTGGAAAGGGCCATGTCTAATGAGCTTTGAATGTCATGAGGGGTGGTCACAGGGCACGAGTCTCCTTCGAAGCCGTAAGATCGTCCCAGTCTTCTCGAGTTGACACCCCTCAACACAGAGTCGTGGACAGTGATAACATAGTGTACGTATGTGTGTGTGCGTGCGTGCATGCATGTGTGTGCGTGCGTGTGTGCATGCATGTACGCGTGTGTGTGTTTGTGTGTGTATGTGTGTGTGTACGTATGTGTGTGTACATGCATGTGTGTGTGTGTGTGTGTGTGTGTTTGTGTGTGTGTGTGTATGTGTGTGTGTTTGTGTGTGTGTGTGCTTGTGTGCACGCGCACGCACACGCACATACTTTATTTAGAGGGTATTCCACATGATGACATATTCCATCAGTTTGATGGTAAACACAGTATTTACCGTCATTTCTTCGTCCTTGACAGCAAAAAGATAGATTTCATGATGATGAAAACGCAGTCAGATTTTATCATGTATATAAACATAATGCTCATTACATAGGTAATATACTGTGCAAGAAACTGACAAGGATGAGAGAAAGAGAGTGGGGCAAAGAGAGAGAGAGACAGAGACAGACAGAGAGAGAGAGAGAGAATCAGAGAGACAGACACACAGACTGAAACACGCACATACAGAGAGAGAGAGGGAGAGAGAGAGAGAGGAAGGGAGGGAGACAGACACAGAGAGAGAGAGACAGAGAGAGAGAGAGAAAAGAAGAGAAGAGAGAAAGAGAGTGGGGGATGGAGGGAGGGAGAGAGAGACACAGAGAGAGACAGAGAGAAAGAAGAGAAGAGAAGAGAGGAAGAAGAAGGAGGAAAAAGAAAGTAGAAAGAAGAAGAAAGAAAAAGGAAGAAGAAAGCAGGAAGAAGAAGAAAAAGAAGAAGAAAGAGAGAGACAGGGAGATAGAAAGAGAGAGGCAGAGACAGAGAGAGACAGAGACAGAGAGACAGAGACAGAGTCAGAGACAGAGACAGAGAGAGAGGTCAGAAAACAATCAATCAGCCACGATAATCCAGTTCCCAAATCACTTCAGCCAAACCGAATCTTCTTTCTCTCTCTCTCTCTCTCTCTCTCTCTCTCTCTCTCTCTCTCTCTCTCTCTCTCTCTCTCTCTCTCTCTCTCTCTCTCTTATCTCTCTCTCTTTTATCTCTCTCTCTCTCTCTCCTCTCTCTCTCTCTCTCTCTCTCTCTCTCTCTCTCTCCCTACACCCATTCCCTCTCAGACACTGTTGTTCTCTCTCACCTGAAGCGGTGCCAAAAGACAAACTTCATCAATTAAGTGAAAGAACCTGAGGGAAAACACCATTAGACTCCAGGCTCTAGTCCAAGAGATGAGTAGGGTAGGGACGAGGAGACACAGACTGACAGACAGAAAGGCAGACAGACAAAGAAACGGGCAGGCAGGCAGACAGGCAGACAGGCAGGTAAATAAACAGATGGATAGAAAGATGGATGGACAAGCTGGTAGATACAGGAACGTGCATACAGAAGAACATGCATGGACATCTTGACAGAAAGAAAGACAAACAAAGACAGACAGAGAACACACACACACACACACACACACACACACACAACACACACAACACACACACACACACACACACACACAACACCACACACACACACCACACACCACACACACGCACACACAAACAACGTTTTATGCATTTGTGGCGAACAATTCACATTGTATCATTGTTTGTTTTACTGCAGAAAGCTTCGTTCCTTTTTACCAAAGACGTTTACACAAGGAAACTATCTTGAAACGCATTTTAAAGAAGTAGTATCGGATCAAGTTTTGTTAGTTAAAATTTCAGAATCATTGGTTCACAGTCCTGTTAATGCGTTACTTTAAGATTATTATTATAATTATGATTATTTTTGTTTTGTTTTGTTTTTATGACGATTTTTCTTTTACATTATTGATGTTAGCGTTGTTCTAGTTTCATTTCTCTGTTCATCCATATCCTTTTTCTTAAGACCTTGCCGCTTCCTTTTATTTTTTTTTACGTCCCTTACTCTGTTCCCCTCTCCCCTCCACACCCCCCCCCCCCTTATTTCATCCTCCATGCCATTTTTCCCCGTCTAATATCACTTATAGTGAAAAGACGTTAAATCAAGCAACGAACGAACACACACAACACACACAACACACACACACACACACACACACACACCACGCACGCACCACACACACACACACACACACACACACACACACACACACACACACACACACACACACACACACATACACACACACAGACCAACAGAGTAAAATTTTGTGTTCAACCAGTATGCAAAAAGTTGACTCGGCAATTTTTGGACCTGTGCATTTTTTCATTACTTGTTGCTGAATACAATACGCATGTAACATTTAAAATACATTTTCAGCTTGAAAGAGAACAACAGGTTGACGGGATAAAGGCATATCTTTTCGGGGGAATTTTTGTTGTTGGAATGTAAAGTGAATCTGACTTAACTTAGCTATACCAAAGACACTGACATAGCTATACCAAAGACACTGACTTAGCTATACCAAAGACACTGACTTAGCTATACCAAAGACACTGACATAGCTATACCAAAGACACTGACATAGCTATACCAAAGACACTAACTTAGCTCTTCCAAAGACACTGACTTAGCTATACCAAAGACACTAACTTATCTCTACCAAAGACACTGACTTAGCTCTACCAAAGACACTGACTAGCTATACCAAAGACACTGACTTAGCTGTACCAAAGACATGAACTTAGCTATACCAAAGACATACCAAAGACACTAACTTAGCTATACCAAAGACACTATACCAAAGACACTAACTTAGTTATACCAAAGACATACCAAAGACTCTAACTTAGCTATACCAAAGACACTGACTTAGCTATACCAAAGACACTGACTTAGCTATACCAAAGACACTAACTTAACTGTACCAAAGACATACCAAAGACACTAACTTAACTACACCAAAGACACTGACTTACCTAGACAGTACAGAGAAACAGACAAGACAATCATCGGTCTGCCAATTCAATCATAACTTCACTTCAATCCATCACACTCTTTCATAAGTTCTGTCCACTTCTGCCGACATCAGAAGCACTCACTGAATCCTGCTTACTGATCAGAGGTCACCTAGTCCCAGGCGGTCAGTGGTCATACGTCACCTCCATTTTCCTTGTAATTTTTCTTGTCTCCTTCTAGACAGTCAGTCTGGCGGTGCCTTTTCTTTGTGATAGTACCATCTTGCTGTATTGGGCTGCCAGTATCCCAGACTCACAATTCAAGGATGAGAAATGCAGCTGGCTTACTAATTTTGGCATTTTTCACCACCACCACCACACCACCCCTTTCAAAAACGAGACATTGTCTCGATCAGCCAATGGTGTGTACATGTACTTGTGTATGTGCATGTGTGTATGCATGTGTGTGTCTCTATTGATAAGCAATGATTTGGCCTCAGTGGGGAAGACAGTATAACCACAGTACGACAAAAGTCTGGTTCTGAGCATACCCCACTTCCTATAGAAACCGAACTTTTCGAAATTGATAACTATGAATTGAAGGGGGGGAAAAAAACTAGGTACCTGCATCCAACAGAACTTTATTTTTTAACGATTGTATCGAAAAGCGCATCCTCAAATTTATAATGACTGTATTCTATGCTGGGGGGAAAAGAAAAAGGTTTTATTTTTTCCCCTCTCTATCCATCTTTCTTAAGATGGGGCCCAGTTGTAAATGACGTGAAAATGATTACACAGATATAAAAACATGGCAGTGTCCTCGGTGTTCATCATTTCAAAGCGACACTGTTAAACAAGAAATGATGTAAGATCTTGAACATTTTATGAACAATTTTCACTTAAACAACAGCACCTTTTCCCCCCTGATGAGACAAAAAACTTTCTCAGTTTTGAATATTTGAGGTTTCTTGGTTTTCTTTTTGCAACAAATAAATCTAAGCACATTTCTTATGTTTAAGTAAGCATAGATTTATTCTTGTTTTATCCCTCGATGGTATTAAAACTTGATTCAAATTGTGTTAGAACTAGTAGGATATATATGTGTATATATATATACATATGTGTGTGCGTGTGTGCGTGTGTGTGCGTGCGTGCGTGTGTGTGTGTGTGTGTGCGTGCGTGCGTGTGTGTGTGTGTGTGGTGTGTGTGTGTGTGTGTGTGTGTGTGTGTGTGTGTGTGTGTGTGTGTGTGTGTGTATGTGTGTGAGTATACAACACTTATTCTGTGCTCATGTCTAACGGATCCACAAATCGTCAACTTCTTCAGTTCAAGATCTGTTTTAGTTTCTGACCTTCACAGATATTTTCATTAAGAAGTACTTGCGTTAGAAACGAAATTTTCTTTCGTTGACCTTCTTGTTTTTAATTTGCTTTTGTGATTTTTTTCGTTTGTTTCTTTTTCTTTTCTTCTCTTCTCCTGTTTTTAGTCAGTTATTCTTATTACTCGTGTTGTTATTGTTCTTCCTCCTTTTTGCTTTTCACTTGTTTCTGTTTTTTTTCCTGACAGCAATAACGTTTCATTTACGTTCCATCTTTTGTATTACAAAGAAACAAACTGCTACAAAAAGTGTCACTTCAACGACTCTTAGAAATACTTGAAGACAGATCTCAAAAAGAAGATTTAAAACGTAAGCCTATTGGCAATGTATAGATTTATAGATAAATGCTCGTTGTGCACTGACATATGTTTTAAAGATTGCTGCTACAGATCAATTTTTTTCCTTTCGTATCTTTGAAAAGGTTATTGTTTCTTTGTTTTTTTCCCCTCATGTCAATAGTTTGCTGTTGTTGTTTTTTTATTTCGTTTTGTTTTTGTTTTGTTTCGAGTCATCTCAACTTGTTAAACAGAAGTAATTGCATGCTCACATTTTAGGAGAAAAATTGTGCAGGAGAGTGAGCTATGCTAGTTACAAACCTTGGGGAGGTCTCTTTCTGATGGGAATCGCAATAAATGGATGTTTCAGGCTGTTTGTCCTCGGAAACTGGCTGCATATAAGAACTTCATGAGCAGATTGTTTGCGTTTGAAAACTCACGCCAGTGAAGTATTCCGACGATGGTCTATGAAAGCGAAACAGAAAGAGAGAGAGAGAGAGAGAGGAGAGAGAGAGAGAGAGGAGAGAGAGAGAAGAGAAGAGAGCAGACAGAGACAGAGAAGAGAGACGAGACAGAGACAGAGGACAGAGACAGAAAGAGACAGAGAGAGGACAGAGACAGAACAGAGAGAGAATGAAGAAGAGAATGGAAGAGGCAGACAGAGAGAGAGAGAGAAGAGAGGAGAGAAAAGACAGAGAGAGAAAGAGAGAGAGAGAGAAAAGAAGAAGAGAAAGGGGGAGACAGAGATAGACAGAGAGAAGAGAGAGAGAGAGAGAGAGAGAGAGGAGAGAGAGAGAGACAGAGAAGAGACCAACTAGTCCATATGCATATATTTAGCAGACTGTGCGTGTGTGTATGTGTGCGTGTGTGTGTGTATTCGTTCGTTCTTTGATTTAACATCTGTTCACTATGTGTGTGTGTGTGTGTGTGTGTGTGTGTGTGTGTGTGTGTGTCGCGTGTGCGTGCGTGTTGTGTGTGTGTGTGTGTGTGTGTTGTGTGTGTGTGTGTGTGTTTGTGTAAGTGAGAGAGACAGACAGACACACAGACACACAGACAGAGAAACAGAGACAGAGCTATGGGACAGCGAGAGACAGAGGCACTCCAGCAGCTGCCTTCAATCGACCCTGGTCCTCGCAGCCAGTGACCGGAGATAGGACTGATGAAATCCCAACGGTCAATGGTCATGTGTCACCTTCATTTCCGTCGTCTTATTTCCCCTTGTCTTCTTCTGGCCTCTTGGTCTGACGAGACGTTAATTCTGTTGGAACCATCCTGATCTCTTTGTCTGTCTGTGTCTGTCTCTCTGTCTCTCTGTCTCTCTGTCTCTCTGTCTGTCTGTCTCTCTGTCTGTCTGTCTGTCTGTCTGTCTGTCTGTCTGATCACTCTGTCTCATTTTCTCTGTCTCGTCTTCTGTTTCTCTGTGTTTCTCTGTCGTCTGTCTGTCTGTCTGTGTCTGTGTCTGTGTCTGTTCTCTATCTCTGTCTAGTTCTCTGTCTCTGTCTCTTCTCTCTCTCTCTGTGTCAGTCTCTCTCTCTGTTCTCTGTCTTTTCTCTGTTGTCTCTGTCTCTCTCTCTGTCGTCTCTCTCTCTTCTCGGGCTCTTTCTGTGTCTGTGCGTGCGTGCGTTGTGTGTGTGTGTGGGTGTGGTATGTGTGTGTGTGGTATGTTGTGTGTGTGTGGTGTGTGGTATGTGTGTGTGTGGTTGTATGTGTGGTGTGTGATGTGTGTGTGGTAGTGTGTTGTGTGTGTGTGTGTGTGTGTGTGTGTGTTGTGTGTGTGTGTGTGTGTGTGGTTGTTGTGTGTGTGTGTGTGTATGTTGTGTGTGGTGTGTGTTGTGTGTGTGTGTTGTGTGTTGTGTGTGTGTGTGTGTTGTGTGTGTGTGTTAGGAGAGAAGACACCACAATTACCTTATTTGGGATGAGAGGATAAATCGAAGTCCCCATGCAGCACACTCTCACGGCATTAAAGGAGTTGTCCAGAGCGAAAATACAGGAGAAAAAGTCTTTTTCTTGTAGGAAACATAAACACATAGAATTCAATTGCTTTAGAAGGTGGCACTGCGCTGCGGCTATGCTCTCTCCATGGGTAAGAGCATCACGGTATTTGTAAGTTAGCTCTGTTGAATATACTAGAAATAGAAAGCAAAGGTAAGGGGTTGGAACTAAACAGCAGGAAGACTGAAGTCATGGTGATCAGTAAACAACATGAAATCCCCTCATGCAAAATAACAGCAAATGGCACAACCTTGACACACAGGTTAATAAGTTCAAATACCTGGGAACGGTCATTTCATCAGACGGCAGATGCACATCGGAAATAGCCGGCAGAATCGGCCAAGCCAAAACAGCATTCAAGAAGATGACAAGGATTCTTACCAACAAATGCCTATCAATTAACATTAGAAAGAGAATTCTTGAGTGTTATATAGAACCGATACTGTTGTACGGATGTGAGGCGTGGACAGTCAACAAGCAAAGCCAGAACAAGATTGAAGCAGCCGAGATGTGGTTTCTAAGAACAATGTTGAGAGTTCCATGGACAGCAAAGAAAACAAACGAGACAATCTTGATGGAGGCAGACACAAGTAGATCATTCATAAGGAAGATTAGGAAAAGACAGGCAACATTTATAGGCCATTTCATGAGAAAAGGGGATTTGGAGCACCTGGTCACAAAGGGAAAGTGGGAGGGAAAGAGAGCACCAGGTAGACTCAGGGAGAAAATACTAGACGGACTTGCAGAGTGGCTGGGGACAGGGAAGGTGGAGGAGATTCTTGGGGCAACAAGAGATAGAGACAGATGGAAGTCCATGATCGCCAACGCCATGCGGCAAGGCACCTGATGATGATGATGATGACCTCTCAGCACGAAATCACTCTTAACTAGCATTTTGGGTATTTTGAGATATACATATTGCTGAAAAGTGTACATTCTGCTTATTATTTTGGTACTTGAATAAAGCTTGTACTCAAAGAAATGTAGAAGTTATGTATGCTTAATGTCATTTAGTTGTATGACGGCCATGTACTCTCCTACACATTTTCCTTAAATTTCTTTATCTGGTGGCTTTGACCCGGTTTGTTTCTAATTTTAGCTGTCATTATCTGAAAGGTGCAGCAAAGAGCTTTCCGTCAGTATATTACATGTTGCGGTTCTGTACAGGTTACGGTTCGGAATAAGAGACAAAAATAGGTACTTTTGTTGAGAAATTGCGTTCTTTCTGCTGTGATCAGTGCATTGAAATACCAATTTAAATTGATTAATGATATTTTTTCAAGAAAAAAGATTCTGTGGGGGATAGATTAGAGTCCACAGAAATCAATTTTTTAAAAAGTCAAAACACCCTAGACCCTCAGTCACCTTTTTTCAGCTCCTAGTGCTGTTCGATTGGCTGCGAGTTAAAACTGAATTGGTGGTGGGAGGTCACATATTCAGTATGGCCACTGTTGTTTTATATTGTCATCGTTCATGCAGTTTCTTGATTACATGTGTTGTGCAACGTTCTACCTTCCATTGGTAAAACCGCGTACCGCAGTTCTGAAGCGCAGAATCGCCCAGGTTCGATCCCCGGCTTGGGAAAAAAAAATAGACAACAGCAGAAGGGCATCCAGGAGTCATGACCTGATGTGTGGCCCGGCCCCCGAGAGTGTAAGGAATTCAGGGCCGAAACACTTGTCTAAAGGGGGTTACTTCTATGAAGACCTTCTGTTGTCTAGCTCTCCCTAGAGTTTCTTTCTACCACTGTGTGAAATTGTGAAATATGTAAACCATCAGAGAGTCTGGAAAGCGAATCTATAAGAGGGGAGAAGATGACAGAACGGTTCAGATGTTTGTCTGCTAATAACTAAACTCTTTCAGTTTCAGTTTCTGAAGATGACGTCCCCACGCTCGGAACGAATTCCATATGTACTAACGCATGGTGACCGTGGCACAAGCCTTAAGCCTGCACATAAACCCATGAGCTGGCCAGGTCTTGAACTAAACTGGAGGGTCCAGAGTTCCTCCTCTTAGTTTGACCGGAAAATCAAACTAAACGTCTAGTCCTTTGAAAGTGGACCCGCATGTCTTTTTGTGGCTCAATATTTTCTTTTTTAATATTTAAGCCTTTGGCGCCATGTGTGGAGGTGGAAAATTAAATGTTCTGTCGTGTCTATGTGTGTGTGTGTTTGGTCAATTCAAGAATAAAAGACTGTCAATCTTGAACATATGACCAATATATTGTATGTATTTCTGTCCTCTCTCATAGTTGTGTGTAGGGTAGTTGCAGAGTATAAAGGTAGGTTTGGGCGCTGCTTTTTTTGAGGAGTGTTCTGAGCTTACGGTTTTTGTGGCTTGTATCTGCTTCTATGCTAGCTGAATTGGTAGCGCAAACTATGTTAGATTTGAGAAGTTCCACAACATGGGAGATCATTCCTACGTGACTCTCAAGAGTTATGTCTTTGGTTGATATGACAAAGAGAGGTTTGAAATAAAAAGCATTAAGAAACCAGGAGAGGTGATGACTAAAACACAAATCACTTTTAGCGACATGTACAAGACTATTATTATTTTTGGGATTTTTGTTTAAACCCAGCCGATATGCGTAGAGCCATATTAAGCTACATTCGTTTCAAAACGTACACACTACTTCAACAGAAAAAGAAAGGAAAGGAAAATTAAGTACACATATCAATGCATTCGTGCACATAATCTAAGGAGATGCCCCTGGCGCTGACCACTCCGTCCAATTTATCACAAAAGGGTTTTGAAAAGACATACCTGAATATAGATTTAAACATAACTATGGGTACTAAAACATATTAAAAACGGGCCTTAATTACCTAAAATTGATTCCGCATATCTCATTTCACCTAGAGCCAAAAATACACGTAATACACATACCCAATCATCAATCCTAAGAGAAAGTACGTAAGACTTTATCGAACACATACAGGTGAATGGACCAGCAAGGCAGAAAATGTGAGGAAGAAATGACACAAAAACAAAGGATGAAGAAAGATACAAAGGGAATGACAGAAAAAGAGGAAAATTCTAGAAGACTTTCCTGAAGGTGGGAGATACTGTTTATACTGAAAGAGCCCCCGGCATCCCATCAGGGAATGTACAAGTGTGAACATTACTGACAAGACTCGTGAGAATTTGGATAGATGAAGCACACCCACTGCATGAAACCATAAGTAGCAGACGGTCGAAGAGAAGCCTGAGGTTTAGAACATCTTGTGACATGACTAACGTCACAGGTGCCACGTGTATGGTGACCGTGGCACATGCCTTAAGCCTGCATATAAACCCATGAGCTGGCCAGGTCTTGAACTAAACTGGAGGGTCCTATAGCCATTGGCACCATCAGCCAACACATGCAACATTCTCACCGATAAGACTGTGATGCCGTGCTTTCACCAGTACATGAGTGCGTACATACAGACCCGCTTTGAGTGTGTATGGAGACAAGTGTGTTGGTATGAGTGTTTGTTTTACATGGACGTCATTAAAGTCAGTTTTCTTTTTTTTTTTATGTCATTATGGATTCGAACAAGCATTTCTTGAGAGCAGGGGATGGGGGTGGAGAGTGAGTCAGTCTTAACTTTGGAGGGGCGCGCTCTTTCTTAATTTTGCCTGCAAGTCTTATATGTGAAAGAGGGACATGGGCAACAGAGGAAGAGAGAAGCATGGCTGTTCGTTCTTTGATTTAACGTCTTTTCACTATAACTGATATTAGACGCGCCTGTATGTGTTTGAAATGCTGTCATATATTGTACATTTACAGAGTTTAATGGCAATCTTATAGAATGAGATGACCTTTCTTCTACATTTTCTCTCTCTCTCTCTCTCGCTCTCTCTCTCTCTCTCTCTCTCTCTCTCTCTCTCTCTCTGTCCATCCATCCGTCTGTCTGTCTGTCTGTCTCTTTCTTTCTCTCCCTCTTTCTCTCTCTCTCTCTTTCTCTCTCTCTCTGTCCATCCGTCTGTCTGTCTGTCTGTCTCTTTCTTTCTCTCTCTTTCGCTCTCTCTCTCTCTCTCTCTCTCTCTCTCTCTCTGTCCATCCGTCTGCCTCTCTCTCTGACTCTGTCTCCCTCTGTCTATGTCTGTCTGTCTGTCTGCCTCTCTCTCTGCCTCTCTGTCTGTCTGCTGTCTGTTCTGTCTATGTCTGTCTATCTGTGTCCCTCCCTCCGTCCCTCTTCCCTCCCCCTCTTTCTCTCTCTCTCCTCCCTATAGCAGTAATACTTAGGTGTATTTTGGATTTATGCTATAAATGACACGTGTATGTGTAAAGATATTATTATGTTATTATTACTTTTCGTGGGTGAATGTCTCGTCTTGTTTACTGGAATGCGCGCGCGCGCGCGCGCGTGTGTGTGTGTGTGTGTGTATGAAATAGCCATATTTCATGGTTTGTATGGGTTCATGGACATTATTGATGAATGTATAATCCTTTATAGATGTGTGTCTGATAAATGTGTGTTTGTGTTTATTACGAGCCTGTGACTGCACAAATGAATTTCCATGTGGATCGCACCAAAGTGATATTGAATTAAACTGAATTATATTGCTTTGGAGCCTGTTACAGCAGAGAGAATGTCGTAAAATACTGTACCGAAGAAGCAACATCAAAACAAGAAGAATAGGTAAATATAGTCAAAACAAAACTTTGCACACACATACACAACAAGCTACGAATCGATTTAATTCAACAAGGAAGACAATGACAAAAACAAGCATGAAGACATACATTTAGTGACCGTCCTTTATAGTTTGTATATGTAAACAAACCGAATTCATTAGCGTTCTACATATTTTTTTTGAAAGTGTAACCATAAGGACGATACGAGGGTGTCAGTATAGACATTGGAAAGGAGAAGAGTTGCAGAAACTCGAGGTTCCAGGGTTCGCTCCCCGTAGAGGCCTCGACGTTTCTCCTCAGTTTGACAGGAAAATCGAACTGAACGTCTAGTCCTTCGGAGTGGGATGAAAAACGAGTCGGACCTGTGTGCCTTCTGATTGCGCACGCTTAAAATCCCACGACAGTTGAAAATCGTGAAGAGCAGGGCGTTGCCCGGCTGCCTTGGTATAAAACATTCGAGAAATAGGTTGATTTCCCAAGTCCCACCCCTTGAAGACCAAATAGCCTTTTTGCCCTTCTGAAGTCTTGGTAAAAAAAATGTGAACATGAATATGATTTTGAAGCAAGGGAGAAGGTATGGCAGCCGCCCTCGTGGTACTGGTCCCAGGAAAAGTTGAGGTTTCTGCCACCTCACTCCCCTACGACCCCAGGGTTATAGAATGATCTAGGTAGGACCGCAGGACCTTGTCAGCTCTTATGTTTAGGTACAGGCTTAAGGTTTGTGCCATGATCGTTCTGGATCTTCTCCATCACATGGTACCTGTGACGTTAATGCATATGGAATTCATTCCGAGCACGGAGACGTCATCTTGAGAAATTGAAACTGAAACTGAAACATGGGAAGCAACGAGGGAAGGGAGAGTGTTAAATGAAAACAAATATACATCTAAACGTGAAAGTCATTCCCAGAGGAGTTTGAAACGAGACGGGGGAGGGGGGAGACGCAAGACGTTTAATGTAAACACACTTCCACAGCAAAAGCCAAACCAATGTGTCTGACGAAAGTTTCCTTTCAAAACAATCCACTCAACTGGCAGAACAGCCCACACGTGAACGTGTGAAACTACGTCATCAGAGGGTATGTGCTTGCTACATGAACTGTCAACAAAGCCAAACCATCACAACTCTTCTGGCAAGTGGGCGAGGAAACATATTGTGTCGGGGGAACGCTAAATCTCGGCAACCAGCTTTTGGAAAAACCACGCTGACATTGAATAGTATATGTGACCTCCCACCACGAAATCAGTCTTAACTAGCATTTTGGGTATTTTGAGATATACATATCACTGGAAAGTGTACATTCTGCTGATTATTTTGGTACTTGAATAAAGTTTGTACTCAAAAAAATGTAGAAGTTATGTATGTTTAAAGTCATTAAATTGTATGACGGACATTTTGAGAAAACGGCCTCTAAAGTTTTTGTGTGTTCTCCTACACATTTTCCTTAAATTTCTTTATTTGGTGGCTTTGACGCAGTTTGTTTCTAATATTCTCTGTCATTATCTGAAAGGTGCACCAAAGAGCTTTCTGTAGTTTATTGCATGTGCAGGTACTGTACTGATTACTGTTCATAATAAGAGACAAAAATAGGTACGTTTGGTAGGAAATTGCATTCTTTCTGCTGCGATCAGTGCATTAAAATACCATTTTAGATTGATAAATAATATTTTTTCAAGAAAAAATGTCTACGGGGGATAGATTATAGTCTACAGAAATCAATTTTGAGAAAAAGTCAAAACACCCCAGATAGACCCTCAGTCACCTTTTCAGCTCCAAGTGCTGTTCGGCTGACTGCGAGTTAAGACTGATTTCGTGGTGGGAGGTCACAAATATTTGTTTTTCATCAGAGTTGTTTAGTGTTCTTGTTTCTAGTTTAGACCATTGAAACTCACAATACACACAGCATCATCACCTCTCTCTTTCTTCGTTATCTAGATCACTAGCAAAATAACATCCCCAACTCCACGTGGGGATGGTGGGGGCTCTTTTACTATAAATACTATTCCCACCTTTTGGAAATGTTGTGATAGAAATGTCCTCTTTTCTGTCACTCTCTTTGTTTCTTTCTTCCTGCTTTGCTTTCTGTCACTTCTTCCTATCAATTTCTGCTTTGCTGGTCCATTCACCTGTAGGTCTATATGTTCGATACAGTCCTATATACTTACTCTTAGGATTGATAATTGGGTGCATGTATTACGTGCATTTTTGGCTCCAGGGAAATACATATATGCAGAAGCAAGTTTAGGTAATTCAGACCCATTCTTTTATGTTTTAGTGTCCTTAGTTATGTTTAAATTTGTATTCAGGTAAGTTTTTAAATCCACTATGCGAGAAACTGGACGGAGTAGTCACCGCCAGGGGCATCTCCTTAGATCATGTGCGCAAATGTATTGATATGTGTACTTAAATTTTCTTTTCCCTTTGCTTTTTCCTCTTGAAGTATTGTGTACGTTTAGACACTGTTATAGCCCTGATATGGCTATACACAATCGCCTGGGCTTTAAACAAAAATAACAATGATGATAACAAAATAACATGAATCAGTGTAGGTTGTACAGACCTAAGAAAAAAAATCATTCAGTTACTGCCTCACTGTAGTGCATATGGAATTATCTCCCTCTTGGGTGAAACAGACAGAAACGTAGCTTCCCTTGATGACCTAGTTACAGAATACATCAACATGCTTATAGAACCATTTCTACAGTTCAGTTTCTCAAGAAGACGTCTCCACGCTCGGAATGAATTCCATATGCACCAATATCAAAGGTGTCGTGTGTATAGTAATCATGGCATAAGCCTTTAGCCTGCCATAAACCCATGAGCTGGCCAGGTCCTGAGGTCCTGTCTAGTGTTTGTTTTAATTAGTCTATATTTTTACACTAGTATTGTACCAGCCTATCATTGGAACAATCTTGGTTATACATGTACGTGACATGTGTATTTGTGTACGTGATATGTGTATTTGTGTATCTTTTACAATGCAATAATTGTCCTCTATGAAACTGTCAATGTGGATAATGTTTAGCTGAATAATAGTAAAGACTGCGTGTATATTTTAACCAAGCAGGAGTTTGGTTAGTCTTTGATCTGCAACACAGTGTTTTGTGTGTGGTTAGAGCACACACCAATTCATATATCAGGACTGGCTTAACGGCTGTCTGTGTTTAAAATTCGGCTGTATATTAGTTATGACACTTTTACAATAAGGCTGTATCATCAAGAAATGAACATGTTGGCTGATAGTCGATAAAGAATCTTTTACAAAGTTTTATCTAAACCAAACCATATTTACACAAAACCAAACGTGCCACAATTATATTAAAAAAAACATGTTCCTAAATCTAAGTCAGTGGATAAAGAGATAGAAGAAAAACATCATGTATCATTCTGATGGGAACACTTGCTGTGTGTATCCTTAAAAACTTCTTCGTCTTACATACAACTTGTTGCTTCACGTTTCAGTACCAGACTGTATGTGTGTTACACATATCTGTCTGTTTTCTACTGATGCTGTTCCTCTTTCTCCAAATGTGACTTTTCTCTGTGTCTGCCTTGAGTGGGCTGACATTCCCACCACAGCCTGAGGGGTTTCCATGAATCCCTGGCTCTTTGCGAAGGAAATCATTCCCTTGCTCTTTGCTCTCTGTCAACAGAAAACCAGCATGAGAATGTCTACAGGGCCAAAGCTTGAAGTGTTGGATGTCAGAGATCTGGGAATCAAGATGCTTTGTGCCAGTCACGAAGCCTGAAGACGATTCATGATGTTGAAACGTTTGAAGAAAGACTCTGTGGCTTAGCAAGAGCATAGAACACATGTGGCCAGTTTCATTGCTGAGTGTAGGATGTCTCAGAAGTACTTTCTGGCGGGAAATAATTCTGATATTGGGCAATAAATGTGTCTGAAAAATATACTGAAATCATGATTTGGGATACACGTACACATTTCAGATGTATTCATATTCTCTTTTAGTCTGATTTTTGTTTTGTTTCAAATTTTGTAAAATCGCATTTCACTGGACTGATACAAGCAATATAGCTTGTGCTTTATTTCTTTATTTTCTGTTCTGTTCAGTTATTTCAAGTAATATATGTGGTGAAAGCCAGCAACAAACTGAGCGTTGCATTACTAACAAAAGCTCTGTTGATGAAGAAAGAAAAACGTGTGTCATGTTACATTTTATTGTACTTGCCAACCGAACTGGAAAAAAAAAATGGATTCGGAGGACGTCACCACATTTGGAGAGTTTCATATTCACTCCATCAACATCTGCAACCAGTACAAAAATAGGTAACTTTAAATGTCCTGTGATGGCTAACCCGTCAGAACCAAATCTATTGTTGGCTTCATTTTTTAAGAATGAAGACATTGGCAGAAACATCAGTTAACATATGTTTTAGACTTGTTTTTCAATGATGCCCGCAAGAACAACGTAGAACATGGAATAATAAAATTCATATTGCCATATCTTGTAACACATATCTATGTATGACCTGCCTCTAGGATCAAATTTGTACAGGAACTGTCTACAAAAAGACTAGAGTAAATGTCAAGCACGCACAGTCTTGGAACCTAAAGCCTATTGATATGGGCCACGTTACTGGAAGTTTGGCATTTGTTCAAGAGAGATCCATCATTCTGGACATTTCCATGTGTAAACCCAGCCAACACTGAGAGCAACAATTTGGAAAACTCCAAGAGGTTGTGGAAACACATATAACACACACGGGGTGGTCTGTGCCAGATATCTGAAATAAAAATGGTACAAAAAGGTCACAACGATTGTTTTCGACACAGATCACATCTTTGTGAGATACCAGGAAATCGTTCCATGTCTATATGTTGTGTATTAGAAGTGACGTTTAACAGAACGAACTCAGTGCCAAAATATTTCGTGTTTGTCAACAAATGACTTAACTACGTACACATGGACGCACAGCAGGTGAATGTGGAATGCATGGGTGCGCAGATCGGGTTGTGTGTGTGTGTGTGTGTGTGTGTGTGTGTGTGTGTGTGTGTGTGTGTGTGTGTGTGTTGTGTGTGTGTGTGTGTGTTTGTGTGTGTGAGTGAGTGTGTGTGTGTGTGCATGTGTGTGTGTATGTGTGTGGTGTGTGTGTGTGTGTGTGTGTGTGTGAGTGTGTGTGTGTGTGTGTGTGTGTGTGTGTGTGTGTGTGTGTGTGTGTGTGTGTGTTGTGTGCGAGCGTGTGCCTGAGTGTATGTATGTGGACTGAGTGTGTGTGAGTGTGTGTGTGTGTGTGTGTGTGTGTGTGTGTGTGTGTGGTGTGTGTGTGTGTGTGTGTGTGTATGTGTGAGCGTGTATGTGTATGAGCATGAGTGTGTGTGTGTGTGTGTGTGCGTGCGTGTGTGTGTGTGTGTGTGTATGTGTGTGTGTGTTTGTGTGTGTGTGCGTGTGTATATGTGTATATATATATATATATATATATAAATATATGTGTGTGTGTGTGTGTGTGTGTGTGTGTGTGTGTGTGTGTGTGTGTGTGTGTGTGTGTGTGTGTGTGTACGTATATATGTGTTCATGTGCTACATGACTGTGACTGTCACTGTGACATCAGTTATATTTCACTACTCTTTCAGAGATAACGTGTTCTGATTTCAAATGGTCTTGATATGGAAGAAGAGTAGCATCCACCAACTGAAAAAAACTAACCTTTTGATTCCCTCATCCTATCCACCAGCGTCCTGTATTATCAACCCAGCTAGCAAAAGAGAAAACCCAAATCTTCCTGCAGAAAACTGGTGGATAGGGTGAGAGAATCGAAGATTCGGGTTTTCTCTTTGCTAGCATGATTGACAATGCAGGATGCTGGTGGACAGGGTGTGAAAGTCGAAGGGTTACGGTGGGCAGCAGACAGACCAGTCTTAACGCTTCTGGCTCGGATTGAACACAAGACGTCGGACGCTGTGTCAGCTGGACTTGACAGTCAAACATATCACTTAGATATTAATGAAATACAGATATACAGATTTTACTTATTTTTCATATGACAGTTATTTTCCATTAGTTCGAGTCTACAGAATGACAACATATGTGACCTCCCACCACGAAATCAGTCTTAACTAGCAGTTGGGGTATTTTGAGATATACATATCACTGGAAAGTGTACATTCTGCTGATTATTTTGGTACTTGATAAAGCTTGTACTCAAAAAACAAAAAAAAAATGCAGAAGTTATGTATGTTTAAAATCATTAAGTTGTATGACGGACATTTTGAGAAAACGGCCTCTAAAGTTTGTGTGTGCTCTCCTACACATTGTCCTTAAATTTCGTTATTTGGTGGATTTGATTCAGTTTTTTTCCCTTATTTTCTCTGTCATTATCTAAAAGGTGCACCAAAGAGCTTTCCGTCAATATATTACATGTGCGGGTACTGTACAGGTTACGGTTCATAATAAGAGACAAAAAGATGTACTTTTGGTAAGAAATTGCGTTCTTTCTGCTGCGATCAGTGCATTAAAATACCAATTTAAATTGATTACTAATATTTTTTCAAGAAAAAAAAATCTGCGGGGGATAGATTAGAGTCTACAGAAATCAATTTTGAGAAAAAGTCAAAACACCCCAGACAGACCCTCAGTCACCTTTTCAGCTTCTACATTGTAGTGCTGTTCGACTGACTTCGTTGTGGGAGGTCACATTTATTCACTGTCACCGTTCTCCTTGCTGGCCGAGGAGCACACTTCAAAAATGTAGAACTCCACTGAGATCTGATCACCCAAGAGCATTGTTATTATCATATAAATACGTGCTATCCCATATCTATACATGTAAATGTAAATCTATGCAAGAAACAGACAAGGATCAGGGGAGAGAGAGAGAGGAGAGAGAGAGAGAGAGAGAGAGAGAGAGAGAGAGAGAGAGAGAGAGAAAGAGAGATGTTCAGATGGCTATTCATATAGGTCACAGCCCCTTAGAGGGGGGTGCCAATAAGTATGCATGAGAGAGGAGAGAGAGAGAGACGGAGAGAGAGGCGAGAGAGCGACAGACAGACAGAGACAGAGACAGAGAGAGACAATAGAGAGAGATAGAGAGGAAAAGAGAGAGAGAGAGAGGGAGAGGAGGGAGAGGGAGGGAGAGAGAGACAGAGAGAGAGAGAGTGAGACAGAGACAGAGACAGAGAGACAGAGACAGAGACAGACAGACAGACAGACAGACAGACAGACAGAGAGAGAGACAGAGAGAGACAGAGAGACAGACAGAAACAGACAGACAGGAGAGACAGACAGACAGACAGACAGAGAGACGGACAGAGAGACAGAGAGAGAGAGGAGAGAGTTTCTGGTTCAGTTTCTCAAGATAACGTCTCTGCGCTCAGACAGAATTCCATGTGCACTCATGCCACTAATGCCTTGTGATGTAGAAGATCCAAAATGATCATGGCATAAGCCTTACGCCTGCACATAAGCTCTATACGACGGCAGGGTCTCAAAAATATCTAGATATTTATCTGACTAGAATGAGGGAAAGACAGAGAGAGACAACATAGAGTGACAGAGAGAGAGAGAGAGAGAGAGAGAGAGAGAGAGAGACTCTGTGTGTGTGTGTGTGTGTGTGTGTGTGTGTGTGTGTGTGTGTGTGTGTGTGTGTGTGTGGTGTGTGGTGTTTGTGTGTGTGAGAGAGAGAGAGAAAGAGTGAGAAAGAGAGAGAGTGAGAAAAAGAGAGCAGAGACATAGAGAGAGAGACACACACACAGACAGAGACAGAGACAGGCAGACCGACAGACAGACAGAAGCAGACAGACACAAACATACAGACAGATTGACTGACAAAGACAGACAGCCAGACAGACAGACATACAGGAAAGCAAACAAACAGACCGACCGAAAGACAGCCCACACACAAAAAAAGTTAAAAAACAGGCAAGTCAGCAAACATAATCCAGTTCCCAAATCACTTCAGCCACAGCAAGACCTAGCGCCCACCCCCCCCCTCTATCCATCCCCTACCCCCATCCGCTTCCCAACACGTTCTCTCACGAACGATGACCTCGCCCCCCCCCCCTCAGTCTATCCATCCCCTACCCCCATCCGCTTCTACCAGACACCGTTGTACTCTCTCACCTGAAACGATGCCAAAAGACAAATTTCATTAATTAAATGGAGGAAGCGGAGGAAAAACACAACAGCAGACTCCAGACTTGAGTCAGACAGGTGAATGGGAAAAAAAAGTAATGACAAGACACATACATGTTCAGACTGACAGACAGACAGCAGACAGGTTGAGGAGACACGTACAGTACAGATGTGACAGACGAGAGACACGTACATGTCAGACAGACATCAGACAGGTGAGGAGACACGTACATGTACAGACAGACAGACAGACAGGATGAGGTGACACGAATGTTCACAGATGTACAGACATGACAGAGCAGACAGGATGAGGAGACACATACATGTTCAGACAGACAGACAGACAGACAGAGAGAGACAGGATGAGGAGACACGTACATGTACAGACAAACTGACAGACAGACAGGATGAGGAGACACATAATGTTCAGAGAGACAGACAGACAGACAGGATTAGGAGACACATAATGTTCAGAGAGACAGACAGACAGACAGGATGAGGAGACACATAATGTTCAGAGAGACAGACAGAGAGACAGGATGAGAAGACACATAATGTTCAGACAGACGAGACAGACAGACAGACATGATGAGGAGACACGTACGTGTACAGACAGATTGACAGACAGACAGGTTGAGGAGACACGTACATGTTCCAGACGACAGACAGACAGGATGAGGAGACACGTACATGTTCAGACAGACAGACAGACAGACAGGATGAGGAGACACGTACATGTTCAGACAGACAGACAGACAGACAGGATGAGGAGACACGTACATGTTCAGACAGACAGACAGACAGACAGGTTGAGGAGACACGTACATGTACAACAGACAGACAGACAGACAGACAGACAGGATGAAGAGACACGTACATGTTCAGACAGATTGACAGACAGACAGGTTGAGGAGACACGTACATGTTCAGACAGATTGACAGACAGACAGGATGAAGAGACACGTACATGTTCAGACAGACAGACAGGATGAGGAGACACGTACATGTTCAGACAGACAGACAGACAGACAGGATGAGGAGACACGTACATGTTCAGACAGACAGACAGACAGACAAGATGAGGAGACACGTACATGTTCAGACAGACAGACGACAGACAGACAGGATGAGGAGACACGTACATGTACAGACAGATTGACAGACAGACAGGTTGAGGAGACACGTACATGTTCAGACAGATTGACAGACAGACAGACAGGATGAGGAGACACGTACATGTTCAGACGACAGACAGACAGAGTTGAGGAGACACGTACATGTTCAGACAGACAGACAGACAGACAGACAGGATGAGGAGACACGTACATGTTCAGACAGACAGACAGACAGACAGGATGAGGAGACACGTACATGTTCAGACAGATTGACAGACAGACAGGATGAGAGACACGTACATGTTCAGACAGACAGACAGACAGACAGGATGAGGAACACGTACATGTTCAGACAGACAAACAGACAGACAGGATGAGGATACACGTACATGTACAGACAGATTGACAGACAGACAGGATGAAGAGACACGTACATGTTCAGACAGACAGACAGACAGACAGGTTGAGGATACACGTACATGTTCAGACAGAATTGACAGACAGACAGGATGAGGATACAGTACATGTTCAGACAGACAGACAGACAGACAGGATGACGAGACACGTACATGTTCAGACAGACAGACAGACAGACAGGTTGAGGATACACGTACATGTTCAGACAGATTGACAGACAGACAGTATGAGGATACACGTACATGTACAGACAGACAGACAGGATGAAGAGACACGTACAAGTTCAGACAGATTGACAGACAGACAGGATGAGGATACACGTACATGTACAAACAGACAGACAGACAGACAGGATGAGGATACACGTACATGTTCAGACAGAGACAGACAGACAGGATGAAGAGACACGTACATGTTCAGACATATTGACAGACAGACAGGATGAAGAGACACGTACATGTACAGACCGACAGACAGACAGACAGACAGACAGACAGGATGAGGATACACGTACATGTTCAGACAGACAGACAGACAGACAGGATGAGGATACACGTACATGTACAGACAGACAGACAGACAGACAGACAGGATGAGGATACACGTACATGTTCAGACACACAGACAGACAGCAGACAGACAGGATGAGGAGACACGTACATGTTCAGACAGATTGACAGACAGACAGGTTGAGGAGACACGTACATGTTCAGACTGATTGACAGACAGACAGGTTGAGGATACACGTACATGTCCAGACAGACAGATAGACAGACAGGTTGAGGATACACGTACATGTACAGACAGATTGACAGACAGACAGGATGAGGAGACACGTACATGTTCAGACAGACAGACAGGTTGAGGAGACACGTACATGTACAGACTGACAGACAGACAGGATGAGGAGACACGTACATGTTCAGACAGACAGACAGGTTGAGGAGACACGTACATGTACAGACAGACTGACAGACAGACAGGATGAAGAGACACGTACATGTACAGACAGACAGACAGGATGAGGAGACACGTACATGTACAGACAGACTGACAGATGAGGAGACACGTACATGTACAGACATACTGACAGACAGACAGGATGAGGAGACACGTACATGTACAGACAGACTGACAGACAGACAGGATGAGGAGACACGTACATGTTCAGACAGACAGACAGGATGAGGAGACACGTACTGTACAGACAGACTGACAGGATGAGGAGACACGTACATGTACAGACAGACAGACAGACAGACAGGATGAGGAGACACGTACATGTTCAGACAGACAGACAGACAGGTTGAGGAGACACGTACATGTTCAGACAGATTGACAGACAGACAGGATGAAGAGACACGTACATGTACAGACAGACAGACAGGATGAGGAGACACGTACATGTACAGACAGACTGACAGGATGAGGAGACACGTACATGTACAGACATACTGACAGACAGACAGGATGAGGAGACACGTACATGTACAGACAGACTGACAGACAGACAGGATGAGGAGACACGTACATGTTCAGACAGACAGACAGGATGAGGAGACACGTACTTGTACAGACAGACTGACAGGATGAGGAGACACGTACATGTACAGACAGACAGACAGACAGACAGGATGAGGAGACACGTACATGTTCAGACAGACAGACAGACAGGTTGAGAAGACACGTACATGTACAGACAGACAGACAGACAGACAGGTTGAGAAGACACGTACATGTACAGACAGACAGACAGGATGAGGAGACACGTACATGTACAGACAGACTGACAGACAGACAGGAGAGAAGACACGTACATGTTCAGACAGACAGACAGGTTGAGAAGACACGTACATGTACAGACTGACAGACAGACAGACAGGTTGAGAAGACACGTACATGTACAGACTGACAGACAGACAGACAGGTTGAGAAGACACGTACATGTACAGACTGACAGACAGACAGGTTGAGAAGACACGTACATGTACAGACTGACAGACAGACAGACATGTTGAGAAGACACGTACATGTACAGACTGACAGACAGACAGGTTGAGAAGACACGTACATGTACAGACTGACAGACAGACAGGTTGAGAAGACACGTACATGTACAGACTGACAGACAGACAGGATGAGAAGACACGTACATGTTCAGACAGACAGACAGGTTGAGAAGACACGTATATGTACAGACTGATAGACAGACAGACAGGTTGAGGAGACAAGTATTGCACACACTGACAGACAAGTAGGATGAAGAGACACATATACACTTACAGACAGACATTATGAAGAGACACATACACACTTACAGACAGACAAGTAGGATGAAGAGACACATACACACTTACAGACAGACAAGTAGGATGAAGAGACGCATACACACTTACAGACAGACAAGTGGGATGAAGAGACACATACACACTTACAGACAGACAGACAGGATGAAGAGACACGTACACACTGACAGACAGACAAGTAGGATGAAGAGACACATACACACTTACAGACAGACAGAATGAAGAGACACATACACACTTACAGACAGACAGACAGAATGAAGAGACACATACACACTTACAGACAGACAGAATGAAGAGACACATACACACTTACAGACAGACAAGTAGGATGAAGAAACACATACACACTTACAGACAGACAAGTGGGATGAAGAGACAAATACACACTTACAGACAGACAAGCGGGATGAAGAGACACACACACACACACTTACAGACAGACAAGTAGGATGAAGAGACGCATACACACTTACAGACAGACAAGTAGGATGAAGAGACAAATACACACTTACAGACAGACAAGTAGGATGAAGAGACAACTACACACTTACAGACAGACAAGTAGGATAAAGAGACAAATACACACTTACAGACAGACAAGTAGGATGAAGAGACACACACACACTTACAGACAGACAAGTAGGATGAAGAGACACATACACACTTACAGACAGACAGACAGAATGAAGATTCACATACGGACTGACAGGCAGACAAACAGAATGAAGAGAAAATACACACTTACAGACAGACAAGTAGGATGAAGAGACACATACACACTTACAGACAAACAAGTGGGATGAAGAGACACATACACACTTACAGACAGACAGACAGAATGAAGAGACACATACACACTTACAGACAGACAGACAGACAGAATGAAGAGACACATACACACTTACAG
>JAPXFY010000021.1:54172970-54180470 GCA_030674185.1 Monoplex corrugatus
ATAGGATTATACACAGAGATGGACAGACAGACACGTGGACAGACTGACGGACGGACAGACAGAGGCAGACAGACAGAGGGATAGAGAAAGAGGCAGAATACAAGCAAAACGGAAGGATGGACAGACAGGAAGACAGACAGACAGACAAACGGAGAAACTGACATTCAGACAGAGAGATAAACAACCAGATAGTCACAGACCAGACAGACAAGCAGGACGAGTGCCAAAATGAAACTTCATTTTCAAATGGCATCCTTACTAGCAAAGCACGTTGGCCAGCTTCCATGTCTGCCCCTTGCTAATCTACATGCACTGAGGCAATGGAACGTAACATACCACTAACACACTGTATTGACAGATACAATTCCAGACAAACAAAGAGACAGACAGATAGACATAAAGCAGGGAAGCAACTGAGTTAAGATAATACACAACTTTTCTATTTGAAATAAAAATGGTGTGGGAATGGGGTAGAGGGATGAATAAAACAGAATGGAGAAAGTAGACAAAAATGAAGAAACAAATACATGTAAATCAAGATGCTCTAACTATTCTAACATTCGACCGTTTATTGAAAAAAATTAACATAAGAAATCCAGACTACTGTGACTTTAAAGAAGCATCAGAAGAAATAAGACATGACCTGAAGCAAGGACATGGGTATACTTTAGCAACAGTGAAAACAGAATTCAAATATTCTGAGAAGTATGTAAGAAAATGTATAGTGCTGTTATCTCATCTTTCTAAAAAAATGTGCTAATTGTATGGGGTTTTCTACTTTGTTGTTGTTGTTGTTGTTGCTTGTCTGTTTGTTTGTTTTGTATGTATGTTTGTTTGGGTTTTGTTTCTTTACATGTTTGTTTGTTTCTTTATTTGTTTTTATTTGTTTTTGACCATGTGATCATAGACTTTGATGCCACGACCTTTAAACGTATGCTTTCGCGATTTCTTATCAGTCCACATCTTCAATCCAGATCAGGTAAAGGTGTTGCTGTATTCATACGTCTTTCTAACTGTAAAATGGAAAATCATTTAAATGAGTTTAAAATGAAACAATTCCCATCCATTAACAAGTGAGAAACTCTTGCAATTACATTACTTGTCACATACATAGAGACGCACAGACAAACAGGCACACACATACACACACACACACACACACACACACACACACACACACACCACAACACGCGCGCGCGCGCGCACGCACACCACGCACACACACACAGACATACACACACACACACACACAGAGACACACACACAACACACACACACCACACACACCACACGCACGCACGCACACACACACACACACACACACAACACACACACACACACCACACACACACAACACAGAAAAAATCTGCTTCTTCGGTCAGTATGAAATAATCTTCCTTTAGAACAAAACAAACAAACAAACAAACAAACAAACAAACAAAAACAAACAAACAAACAAACAAACAAAAAAGAAAAGAAGGAAAGAAAATAGACAATGGGCTTTTTCGCTCTGCGTCATTATTCACATTAGGTTACAAACTAGTCGTGTTAAAATTTTCCTAACAGAATTATTATCTTATCTTTCCAAAGGCATACCTGAATCATTAAGTGCTTTAACTAGACGAATGGAAAGGAGGAATCTTTTATATAATGTCTGTTCACAAGAGTGATTTTAGACAGACGAAAAAGCAAAGCCAGGATACTAATCTCCTATATATGACGTGTAGAAGGATTGGGATGGGGTAATTTCTCTTGCCTCATAAAAAGCTGTATAAATGTTGCTCGTCTCTTCCTAAGCTTCTTCATTAACGTTCATTTTGTGCACCATATAATACCACGTAACATAAACTGATGAGAGATAGTGCTGTGAACAGTGTGACGTCAGTTAAGGTCTGTGTGAATTCAGGCGTCATTCAGTTTTTTGTTGTTGTTTTTATTGTTTTTTTTTTTTTCAGAATGGCAAAGATACAGAAGTGATTTATGTTATTTGTGTTTCTGATTTGTGTGTGTCTGTCTACACTTTGTCTTCGTTGCATCTTCCACTTCCACTCCCTCCTCCTCCCCCCACCACCTCTTCTCTCTCTCTCTTTTCTCTCTCTCTCCTCTCTCTCTCTCTCTCTCTCTCTCTCTCTCTCTACTCTTTCTCTTTATCTGTCTCTCTGCCCCTTACTCTCTCTGTGTTTTTATATAAAGCGATAACAAATGGAAATGTCGCTCCTTCATAATGATAATAGTTGTGAGCTTTTTCCAACCCATATAACGGCTGAGTTGACTGCAGCTTCTCTGTTTTTTACCACCCAGCCACACTCCTGTGTCATTTCATGATTGCCATAAACCTGCCTGAAATGAACGTGATGGGAGTCTGCATCAAACCTGCTGGATTAGAGACTGAGAGAGAGAGGGAGAGAGAGAGAGAGAGAGAGAGAGAGAGAGAGAGAGAGAGAGAGAGAGAGAAGAGAAGAGAGAGAGACAGAGACAGAGAGAGATAGAAAGGAGAGAGAGGGAAGAATACGAATACGAATACGAAATGTTTTAATGTGTTAGGCCTCTTCGCCCATTCACATAGGACACTTGGGGGTTGGGGTGTGACATGAAACAACCAATGCAAAATAACATTAACAACAAATCTCGCAATAGTTCTTCGTGACATGGAAATCTCAATCACGGTATCGAACAGTTCAATGTTATGTACAGGATACTGTCAATTTTACTGTCTATCTGATCACAGACTGATCAATGGCATCGTTTTCACAGTCATTCACAATATCGCTATAGACTGTCTTTAAGGTGGATCCCGATGATGATTTTCACCATGGCCATCACTGGCGCTGGAGGTGACATCGGTACTCTGACGGACAAAGGCAAGGAGAGCGTCCATGCTTTTAGCTGTTTCCATCACACAGGTCATCAGTTCACCGTTTTTGCCTCCATATCTAACACACTGCTGTTGTGACTCGTGTGTATGACACTGAATGTTTTCAACACTGTGCTTGTTTTCTTCAGCTTGCTCAGTATCAAAATCAACGACTGTTGCACTTGTCTGTTCTGTCACAGACTGTGTCATAGTTTCTACAGCAGCATCACTCACTTCACGAACTTCTTCACCACTGTTTTCATCGTCGTTATCATCAGAGGATGCGCATGACCAGTTTTCTAACATCACGCCGTTCTCATGCATGATCGTCACTTTCTGCGGGTCAATGTCGCTGTGACATTGTGTGTCGTCCCTCAGTTCAACTGGTCGTGCACTGCGTGCTGGCTGGCTAGCACAACAAGGGGTGCTAGGTTGAAAAAATGTCAACATGAAAACAGTTGTTATTGTCATTGTCATAAAACAAACTTGGTGGCGTTGGAAAAAATAAACGTGAGGGAAAGGAATAATTTGTATTCGCCTTCTGCTGTTCTTGATGCAACCTATGTGCCTCTGCCCTCCTTCTATCTCTGTTCACATGTGCAGGACACTTACGTCGATAGCTAGCACTGTGACCTTGTGTGACATGATGGAGCTGACTGGTGGCTGCTGTCAGTCGTAACACAACAACAGTTTGCTGGCCACGGCTTTCTATCTTAAAAGAAGAAACGCACATTTCCTTCATCACAGCATTAAGCATGCCTTCCAGAGTGGATGGGAGTCCTTCAACAGGCATTATTACGTTGATACTTTGTAAAATTCACAATATTGCTGACCCACTGTTGAAAGTGCGTCTTGCTGGGACCCGGGCAAGGGTGATCATCGAGAGAGGGAAGAGACAGAGACAGAGAGAGATAGAAAGGAGAGAGAGGGAAAGAATCAGAGAGAGAGAGAGAGAGAGAGGGATAATCAGAGGGAGGGAAAGACAATAAAACAGTGACAGAGAGAGACAAAGAGAGATAGAGAGAGAGAAGATCAGACAGAGGGAGAGAGAGGGGGATAACAGAGAGAGAGTGTGTGTGTGTGAGAGGGAGGGAGAGAGAGAGACTGAGAGAGAGAGAGACTGAGAGAGAGAGAGAGAGAGAAGAGAGAGAGAGAGAGAGAGAAACTGAAACTGAAACTGAAAATGGTTTATTGCCATTGACATTTTTGTCCTTGTGGCAAGGAGCATAAAACAAAGTCATTAAATTTTTCGGCGACGTTTTCTCAAAACAAAGATTTATAAATATAGTCATGGCTGACAATACATCCATCCAAATTTTCCCTAAAGATGAAGAAAAAATTGAACGGAAAAAGTTGAACAAAATGTTGAACAAAAAGTTGAAGAAACAGTTGACCACTCAACGTAATTAGTCATATAAGTAAGAGGAAGACCCAAATCCGCCAAATAAACATAAGAACAGTATAAAGTGATATCTTCACTGAAGATAAACTTACATTAATTTAAAAAGTTGAACAAACAGTTAAAGAAACAGTTAACCTTCCTTCCTTCCTTCCTTCCTTCCTTCCTGTCCCTTAACCCTATCCAGGGTCGTGGGGGCTCCACATGGATGAACGTCGCACCGTCTGTCTCCACCTCTGTCTGTCATGAGCAAGGGTCTGGGTCGTGGCAAAGCTTTTTTCTGTCCATTCGTCAATATTGTCCATCCACCTTTTTCTCTGTCTGCCTCTTTTTCTTCCCCCCTGAACTGTTCCTTGGAGTATTGTTTTTGATAGTCCGTTAGTTCTTGTCACGTGACCATACCACCGAAGTTTCCTTTTTCTTACTGTTGTCAGAAGGTTTTCATAGTTTTTGACATGCTGTGAAATTGTTCTTCGTACTTCCTCATTGGTAATGTGGTCTTTGTATGAGATGCCAAGCACTCTTCTAAAGCATCTCATTTCTACTGCCAGGATCTTTTTTTGCAGTTCTGCTGTTAGTGTCCATGACTCGCACGCATAGAGAAAGATTGACAGGACCAATGCGTGCATTAGCTTCAGTTTGGAAGTGAGGGCGATGTTTTTGTCCCTCCAGATGGGCTTCAGCTTGGCTAGTGCTGCTGTTGTCTGTGCTGCTCTTGCAAGAACTTCGGTTTTCGATCCCTGTTCACTGATAATGGCTCCGAGATATTTGAACTGAGCCACGGTTTCCAGCTCACTCCCGCTGACTGTAATCTTCTTTTCTATTGGTTTTGTGCTGTTTGTCATCAACTTTGTCTTTTCGGCACTGATCTCCATGCCATATCTGGATGATGTCTCGTCCAGGTGTTTCACCAGGTTGGCAAGTTCGTCTTCATTTCCAGCCAACCCATCGATGTCGTCGGCAAATCTCAAGTTGGTGATTGTCCTTCCTCCAATACTGACTGAGCCGTGATGGTTTTCAAGGGCATCCGTCATAATGCGCTCAAGGAAGATGTTAAACAAGGTTGGAGAGAGGAGACAGCCCTGGCGAACTCCAACTGATGTGTGAAACCAGTCCCCCACTGTGCCCCCAACAAGCATTGCGCTGCTCGCTTTTGCGTATAGCTGTGTGATGGTGTCAATAAGCTTCCTTCCCATGTTGTACTTCCTCATGGTGGCCCACAGTGCTTCATGCCATACTCTATCAAATGCCTTTTTGAAGTCGATAAAAACGTGGTAGATGTCCTGTTGGTGTTGGCTGTATTTTTCGCATAGGACTCTGAGATTGAATATTTGTTCTGTTGTGCTTCTACCACTGCGAAATCCCGCTTGTTCTTCAGCAATGATCTCCTCTGCCTGTGGTTTCAGTCTGTTCAAAATGACTTTCAGCATCACTTTGCTAGCATGGCTGATAAGGCTGATCGTTCTGTAATTCTGGCATAGTTGTAAATTGCCTTTCTTGGAAAGTGTGATGATTAGTGACTGGGTCCAAGGTGTCGGCCATTCTCCCGTCTGCCAGATTTTGTTGCAGATTTTCCAGAGGATGTCAGTCACTGCCTCCCCTCCATGCCTGATCAGTTCTGCTGGGATGTTGTCCACTCCAGCAGCTTTTCCATCTTTCAGTGATCGTATTGCTGTTTCGACTTCTTCGCGTAGAATAGGGTGGTCATCGTCATTTGTTGATTCCTGGCATATAAGGACAGTTGAGTCACCCTGTGTCTGGTGGTTGTAGAGGTCAGAGCAGTATTCTGTCCATCTATGGATGATTTCTTTATCTTCTGTCAGGCACTTTCCTTGTTTGTCTTGAATGGTACTGATCCTTGCCTGTCTCTGTGTGGTGAGTTCTTTCACCACTTTGTACGCCTTTATGCTGTTGTTCTTGTTTAGGCTGTCTTCTATTTCTGTGCATTTATTTTGTATCCATCCTTCTTTGGCCTCCCTCATGCCTTTTCTGATTTCTTTGTTGATGTTTCTGTAGGCTAGGGCTCCGTCTGTTGTATTTTTGACATATAACCACCCGACATAATTAGTCATATAAGTAAGAGGAAGACCCAAATCCAGAAAACAAACAAACAAAAAAACAATATAAAGTAACATCTTCACTGAAGATAAACGTACATTAATTTAAAAAAGTTGCACAAAAAGTTGAAGAAACGAGAGAGAGAGAGAGAGAGAGAGGAGAGAGAGAGAGAGAGAGAGAGAGAGAGAGAGAGAGAGTAAAAGAGCTGTGTGATTTGGGGGTGGTACAGCTGCCAGGGGTGGTCGTGGTGTTGATATAATTGAAAGAACGGATTGAGGGATGAGGAGGGTGGGCGCAAGTGGAAAAGGAGAAGAGCAGTTGGCATGCCTCAGGGATGTGTTCTAGTCCCTGTTTCATTATGACCAATGACACGTTAGGAACATAATATTATATACGTTGAAGTGACAGGAAAAGAAGAGGGGTTGTCGACCCCTTGACCCCTTTTGATAAACAAAAACAGGTGTGTTCACCCCCCCCCCTCCCTTCTTCCTTAATTTTGTTGATACCACGCATGATGCCAGAAGCCTTTTCTTTTCCTTTTTGCTCTAATTTGTTTCGTGTGTTCTACGTGTTGTTTTTTTCCTCCATTATTTCTTTTCGTCTTATTTCTGAAAAAAAAAGGTAGATATGTTTATGATGTACTGAAAAAAATGTACGTTTCTCTGTTCGGTTGGGTAGGTGGGTTTTGCTGTTACTGGTCTTGATATCATGCAATTATTTCATTTCGAAATAGTCTATGTTGGCCAACGTACATGGGTACAAGTATCACAAGGTAGAGCTGTGTTATCAAGAGCACCCATTGTTCTATAATTATTCTGCTTACAAAAGTAGAAACAGAAATGTATTTTTCGTTTTCTAAATCATTATCAAACACACATATGGTAGCTAAAACTATAAATATTATATGGAAGATCATCATTACAATGATAGGCTGATACAATACCAGTATAAAACATAGACTAGGTAAAACATAGGCTAGGTAGGGCCTCAGGACCTGGCTAGTTCGTGGATTTATGTGCAGGCTTAAGGCTTCTGCCATGATCACCATACACATGGCACCTGTGACGTTAGTGCATATGATATTCGTTTCGAGCGAAGAGACATTCGTCTTGAGGAAATGAAACTGAAACTGAAACTATGGAAGATCAGAACACTGTGTTGATAAGTATTACCAAAACAACAACAACAC
>JAPXFY010000021.1:54185470-54192970 GCA_030674185.1 Monoplex corrugatus
CTTTAGAACAAAACAAACAAACAAACAAACAAACAAACAAACAAAAACAAACAAACAAACAAACAAACAAAAAAGAAAAGAAGGAAAGAAAATAGACAATGGGCTTTTTCGCTCTGCGTCATTATTCACATTAGGTTACAAACTAGTCGTGTTAAAATTGCCTAACAGAATTATTATCTTATCTTTCCAAAGGCATACCTGAATCATTAAGTGCTTTAACTAGACGAATGGAAAGGAGGAATCTTTTATATAATGTCTGTTCACAAGAGTGATTTTAGACAGACGAAAAAGCAAAGCCAGGATACTAATCTCCTATATATGACGTGTAGAAGGATTGGGATGGGGTAATTTCTCTTGCCTCATAAAAAGCTGTATAAATGTTGCTCATCTCTTCCTAAGCTTCTTCATTAACGTTCATTTTGTGCACCATATAATACCACGTAACATAAACTGATGAGAGATAGTGCTGTGAACAGTGTGACGTCAGTTAAGGTCTGTGTGAATTCAGGCGTCATTCAGTTTTTTGTTGTTGTTTTTATTGTTTTGTTTTTTTTCAGAATGGCAAAGATACAGAAGTGATTTATGTTATTTGTGTTTCTGATTTGTGTGTGTCTGTCTACACTTTGTCTTCGTTGCATCTTCCACTTCCACTCCCTCCTCCTCCCCCCGCCACCCGTCTCTCTCTCTCTCTCTCTCTCTCTCTCTCTTTCTCTCTCTCTCTCTCTCTCTCTCTCTCTCTCTCTCTCTCTACTCTTTCTCTTTATCTGTCTCTCTGCCCCTTACTCTCTCGGTGTTTTTATATAAAGCGATAACAAATGGAAATGTCGCTCCTTCATAATGATAATAGTTGTGAGCTTTTTCCAACCCATATAACGGCTGAGTTGACTGCAGCTTCTCTGTTTTTTACCACCCAGCCACACTCCTGTGTCATTTCATGATTGCCATAAACCTGCCTGAAATGAACGTGATGGGAGTCTGCATCAAACCTGCTGGATTAGAGACTGAGAGAGAGAGGGAGAGAGAGAGAGAGAGAGAGAGAGAGAGAGAGAGAAGAGAGAGAGAGAGAGAGAGAGAAGAGACAGAGACAGAGACAGAGAGAGATAGAAAGGAGAGAGAGGGAAGAATACGAATACGAATACGAAATGTTTTAATGTGTTAGGCCTCTTCGCCCATTCACATAGGACACTTGGGGGTTGGGGTGTGACATGAAACAACCAATGCAAAATAACATTAACAACAAATCTCGCAATAGTTCTTCGTGACATGGAAATCTCAATCACGGTATCGAACAGTTCAATGTTATGTACAGGATACTGTCAATTTTACTGTCTATCTGATCACAGACTGATCAATGACATCGTTTTCACAGTCATTCACAATATCGCTATAGACTGTCTTTAAGGTGGATCCTGATGATGATTTTCACCATGGCCATCACTGGCGCTGGAGGTGACATCGGTACTCTGACGGACAAAGGCAAGGAGAGCGTCCATGCTTTTAGCTGTTTCCATCACACAGGTCATCAGTTCACCGTTTTTGCCTCCATATCTAACACACTGCTGTTGTGACTCGTGTGTATGACACTGAATGTTTTCAACACTGTGCTTGTTTTCTTCAGCTTGCTCAGTATCAAAATCAACGACTGTTGCACTTGTCTGTTCTGTCACAGACTGTGTCATAGTTTCTACAGCAGCATCACTCACTTCACGAACTTCTTCACCACTGTTTTCATCGTCGTTATCATCAGAGGATGCGCATGACCAGTTTTCTAACATCACGCCGTTCTCATGCATGATCGTCACTTTCTGCGGGTCAATGTCGCTGTGACATTGTGTGTCGTCCCTCAGTTCAACTGGTCGTGCACTGCGTGCTGGCTGGCTAGCACAACAAGGGGTGCTAGGTTGAAAAAATGTCAACATGAAAACAGTTGTTATTGTCATTGTCATAAAACAAACTTGGTGGCGTTGGAAAAAATAAACGTGAGGGAAAGGAATAATTTGTATTCGCCTTCTGCTGTTCTTGATGCAACCTATGTGCCTCTGCCCTCCTTCTATCTCTGTTCACTTGTGCAGGACACTTACGTCGATAGCTAGCACTGTGACCTTGTGTGACATGATGGAGCTGACTGGTGGCTGCTGTCAGTCGTAACACAACAACAGTTTGCTGGCCACGGCTTTCTATCTTAAAAGAAGAAACGCACATTTCCTTCATCACAGCATTAAGCATGCCTTCCAGAGTGGATGGGAGTCCTTCAACAGGCATTATTACGTTGATACTTTGTAAAATTCACAATATTGCTGACCCACTGTTGAAAGTGCGTCTTGCTGGGACCCGGGCAAGGGTGATCATCGAGAGAGGGAAGAGACAGAGACAGAGAGAGATAGAAAGGAGAGAGAGGGAAAGAATCAGAGAGAGAGAGAGAGAGAGAGGGATAATCAGAGGGAGGGAAAGACAATAAAACAGTGACAGAGAGAGACAAAGAGAGATAGAGAGAGAGAAGATCAGACAGAGGGAGAGAGAGGGGGATAACAGAGAGAGAGTGTGTGTGTGTGAGAGGGAGGGAGAGAGAGAGACTGAGAGAGAGAGAGACTGAGAGAGAGAGAGAGAGAGAGAGAGAGAGAGAGAGAGAGAGAGAGAGAGAGACTGAAACTGAAACTGAAAATGGTTTATTGCCATTGACATTTTTGTCCTTGTGGCAAGGAGCATAAAACAAAGTCATTAAATTTTTCGGCGACGTTTTCTCGAAACAAAGATTTATAAATATAGTCATGGCTGACAATACATCCATCCAAATTTTCCCTAAAGATGAAGAAAAAATTGAACGGAAAAAGTTGAACAAAATGTTGAACAAAAAGTTGAAGAAACAGTTGACCACTCAACGTAATTAGTCATATAAGTAAGAGGAAGACCCAAATCCGCCAAATAAACATAAGAACAGTATAAAGTGATATCTTCACTGAAGATAAACTTACATTAATTTAAAAAGTTGAACAAACAGTTAAAGAAACAGTTAACCTTCCTTCCTTCCTTCCTTCCTGTCCCTTAACCCTATCCAGGGTCGTGGGGGCTCCACATGGATGAACGTCGCACCGTCTGTCTCCACCACTGTCTGTCATGAGCAAGGGTCTGGGTCGTGGCAAAGCTTTTTTCTGTCCATTCGTCAATATTGTCCATCCACCTTTGTCTGCCTCTTTTTCTTCCCCCCTGAACTGTTCCTTGGAGTATTGTTTTTGATAGTCCGTTAGTTCTTGTCACGTGACCATACCACCGAAGTTTCCTTTTTCTTACTGTTGTCAGAAGGTTTTCATAGTTTTTGACATGCTGTGAAATTGTTCTTCGTACTTCCTCATTGGTAATGTGGTCTTTGTATGAGATGCCAAGCACTCTTCTAAAGCATCTCATTTCTACTGCCAGGATCTTCTTTTGCAGTTCTGCTGTTAGTGTCCATGACTCGCACGCGTAGAGAAAGATTGACATGACCAATGCGTGCATTAGCTTCAGTTTGGAAGTGAGGGCGATGTTTTTGTCCCTCCAGATGGGCTTCAGCTTGGCTAGTGCTGCTGTTGTCTGTGCTGCTCTTGCAAGAACTTCGGTTTTCGATCCCTGTTCACTGATAATGGCTCCGAGATATTTGAACTGAGCCACGGTTTCCAGCTCACTCCCGCTGACTGTAATCTTCTTTTCTATTGGTTTTGTGCTGTTTGTCATCAACTTTGTCTTTTCGGCACTGATCTCCATGCCATATCTGGATGATGTCTCGTCCAGGTGTTTCACCAGGTTGGCAAGTTCGTCTTCATTTCCAGCCAACCCATCGATGTCGTCGGCAAATCTCAAGTTGGTGATTGTCCTTCCTCCAATACTGACTGAGCCGTGATGGTTTTCAAGGGCATCCGTCATAATGCGCTCAAGGAAGATGTTAAACAAGGTTGGAGAGAGGAGACAGCCCTGGCGAACTCCAACTGATGTGTGAAACCAGTCCCCCACTGTGCCCCAACAAGCATTGCGCTGCTCGCTTTTGCGTATAGCTGTGTGATGGTGTCAATAAGCTTCCTTCCCATGTTGTACTTCCTCATGGTGGCCCACAGTGCTTCATGCCATACTCTATCAAATGCCTTTTTGAAGTCGATAAAAACGTGGTAGATGTCCTGTTGGTGTTGGCTGTATTTTTCGCATAGGACTCTGAGATTGAATATTTGTTCTGTTGTGCTTCTACCACTGCGAAATCCCGCTTGTTCTTCGGCAATGATCTCCTCTGCCTGTGGTTTCAGTCTGTTCAAAATGACTTTCAGCATCACTTTGCTAGCATGGCTGATAAGGCTGATCGTTCTGTAATTCTGGCATAGTTGTAAATTGCCTTTCTTGGAAAGTGTGATGATTAGTGACTGGGTCCAAGGTGTCGGCCATTCTCCCGTCTGCCAGATTTTGTTGCAGATTTTCCAGAGGATGTCAGTCACTGCCTCCCCTCCATGCCTGATCAGTTCTGCTGGGATGTTGTCCACTCCAGCAGCTTTTCCATCTTTCAGTGATCGTATTGCTGTTTCGACTTCTTCGCGTAGAATAGGGTGGTCATCGTCATTTGTTTATTCCTGGCATATAAGGACAGTTGAGTCACCCTGTGTCTGGTGGTTGTAGAGGTCAGAGCAGTATTCTGTCCATCTATGGATGATTTCTTTATCTTCTGTCAGGCACTTTCCTTGTTTGTCTTGAATGGTACTGATCCTTGCCTGTCTCTGTGTGGTGAGTTCTTTCACCACTTTGTACGCCTTTATGCTGTTGTTCTTGTTTAGGCTGTCTTCTATTTCTGTGCATTTATTTTGTATCCATCCTTCTTTGGCCTCCCTCATGCCTTTTCTGATTTCTTTGTTGATGTTTCTGTAGGCTAGGGCTCCGTCTGTTGTATTTTTGACAGTTAACCACCCGACATAATTAGTCATATAAGTAAGAGGAAGACCCAAATCCAGAAAACAAACAAACAAAAAAACAATATAAAGTAACATCTTCACTGAAGATAAACGTACATTAATTTAAAAAAGTTGCACAAAAAGTTGAAGAAACGAGAGAGAGAGAGAGAGAGAGGAGAGAGAGAGAGAGAGAGAGAGAGAGAGAGAGAGAGAGAGTAAAAGAGCTGTGTGATTTGGGGGTGGTACAGCTGCCAGGGGTGGTCGTGGTGTTGATATAATTGAAAGGAGGGATTGAGGGATGAGGAGGGTGGGCACAAGCGGAAAAGGAGAAGAGCAGTGGGCATGCCTCAGGGTGTGTTCTAGTCCCTGTTTCATTATGACCAATGACACGTTAGGAACATAATATTATATACGTTGAAGTGACAGGAAAAGAAGAGGGGTTGTCGACCCCTTGACCCCTTTCGATAAACAAAAACAGGTGTGTGCACCCCCCCCCCCCTCCCTTCTTCCTTAATTTTATTGATACCACGCATGATGCCAGAAGCCTTTTCTTTTCCTTTTTGCTCTAAATTGTTTCGTGTGTTCTACTTGTTGTTTTTTTCCTCCATTATTTCTTTTCGTCTTATTTCTGAAAAAAAAAAGGTAGATATGTTTATGATGTACTGAAAAAAAATGTACGTTTCTCTGTTCGGTTGGGTAGGTGGGTTTTGCTGTTACTGGTCTTGATATCATGCAATTATTTCATTTCGAAATAGTCTATGTTGGCCAACGTACATGGGTACAAGTATCACAAGTTAGAGCTGTCTTATCAAGAGCACACATTGTTCTATAATTATTTTGCTAACAAAAGTAGAAACAGAAATGTATTTTTCGTTTTCTAAATCATTATCAAACACACATAGGGTAGCTAAAACTATAAATAGTATAAGGAAGATCATCATTACAGTGATAGGCTGATACAATACCAGTATAAAACATAGATTATGTACAACATAGGCTAGGCAGGGCCTCAGGACCTGGCTAGCTTATGGCTTTCTGTGCAGGCTTAAGGCTTCTGCCATGACCACCATACACATGGCACCTGTGACGTTAGTGCATATGATATTCGTTTCGAGCGCAGAGACTTCGTCTTGAGAAAATGAAAATGAAACTGAAATTATGGAAGATCAGAACACAGTGTTGATAAGTATTTCCAAAACAACAACAACAACAACAACAACAAAACTCCACGTGCACATAGTTTGTTTTTGTTTACAGTTTTAGTACAATAGAAAAGGACACATTACAGCACAAATAAGTTAAAATGATTATTAACTAATAAAGCAAACATTTTCATGAATTAGTTTCACGAAACTATATTAAAAAAAAAATTCATATGATCATCGTATTTGAATTGTACATAACGTTACTATACTTTACTGGACCTGGTTGGTGCGCGTTGTGTGGCTATGTCCCGGGGTTTGTCATCTCACCGCCTTGCCATTAGGTTTGTGAACAAGGTAACTGATGACTGGGTCCGAATGGGTCATGCAACGCATGGACATCCCTCTTTTGCTTGATGAAATGGCTATCGAGTGATGTCCGGAGCTCAGGAGGTGACTGTCCGGAGAGAGGTGAGGCATTGGTGTTCCGGATCCCACCCAGCAGGGAGAGACTGAGAGAGGCAGACAGACAAACAAAGACAGAGACAGAGAGACAAAGACAAAAAGACAGAGAGACAGAGAGACAGAGAAACAAGGACAAAGAGACAGAGAGACAGAGTCAAATATAGACAGACAGACAAAGAGACAGAAAGACACAGAGAGAAAGGGAGAAAGAGAGAGAGACAGAGGCAGAAGACAGAAACAGAGAGAGACAAAGAGAGAGAAACACACAGACAGGGACGGTAGAAAAAAAAGACAAAAAAAAAAAAAAGGGGAAATAGAAAATATACTCGAAGAAATTTCTTGCCACTAACTACTCACACCAGAAGGCGATGCTGCCACTCACACCGAAAAGAGCCCACGGCATCTCCACAGGGAGACCATCAGTGAGATTAATTGTCATTGTCATCATGGTGTGACAACATTGTTGTCTGTGATCGTCCATCATTGATCGCCTGTATTATGGACGGCTACTTGTACAGTCGTATACGTATCACCCTTTCCGAATTTCTTTACGTAAGAAATAGTGGTCGTTGTTACTGTAGTATTCATGGTAAAAGTAATAGAAATAGTGGAAGTGACATTTCGGGTGAAGAGAGAGAGAAGAGAGAGAGAGAGAGAGAGAGAGAGAGAGAGAGAGAGAGAGAAGAGAGAGAGAGAGAGAGAAAGAGAGAGAGAGACAGAGACAGAGAAAGAGATAAAGAGAGACAATGAAAGAAAGAAAGAAAGAGAGAGAGAGGCAGAGATATATTGTATATAATTATATATACATATATATATATATATATATATATATATATATGTAAAACATATTATATATATATATGTATAATATATATATATATATATATATATATATATATATAATATGTGTGTGTGTGTGTGTGTGTGTGTGTGTGTGTATATATAGATAGACAGATAGATAGATAGATAGATAGATATATAGATAGATAGAT
>JAPXFY010000021.1:54205470-54207970 GCA_030674185.1 Monoplex corrugatus
TTTGCTTCTTTGTGCTGTAAAATGATGTATAATGTGTACTTTTCTATTGTATTAAAACTTTGAACAAAAACAAACTATAAACGCGTGGTGATTATTTTGGGATTTGACAAAACTTTTACAAGTGATAAAATTTTTGATTTTATTCTGCTTTTCGCAAAATATTTTATTTATCAATGCAAATGTGAAAAACTGATGCCAAATCTGCACATCTTTAGGAAAAAACTTAAACGGAGATACGATATAGAATTGTATAATCAAAAGTTGAGAATGACTGCACAAAAGTACGAAATGGATTGGACGTACTACCGCCCAATTATTACTTTTTAAGGATGACTTTTTTTTTTTCTGATGCGCACAGCCAGATTCTGCAGACTATGACTTAACATACCGCAGTATTAGCTAGATAAATAAATAAGACGTTATATAAATATAATAATACCGCAAACAAACAATGGGTTAATTGTGCTGTTGTTATAAACATAATTATTACTATTATTATCATAATTATTTTCTCTGAGGAGTGTGTGCGGTTCTTTTCTTAAGACAGGGTTGATACACTCATGCCTTTTTGCTTTACTTTATTGTTCGTGTCTTTATCAAAATATTCAAATGTCAGCTTGAGATTAAGTGTACAGATGATTGTATGTCTTTATGCAATCTGTATACACGTGTGTGTGTGTGTGTGTGTGTGTGTGTGTGTGTGTGTGTGTGTGCGCGCATGCGTGCTCAGATGCGCTCATGCGTGTATGTGTGTATGTGTTTTTGATCATAAATGAGTGTACACACATTTTGTATATTTGGATTGTCATATATAATATCCATTTAAGTGTGTGTTCTACAAAAATGAAGTTTATGTTTATATTGTATGAATTTTTTTCCCTAAACTTGAATAAAAAAAAATTGAATAAAAAAAAAAAAAAAAAAAAAAAAAAAAAAAAACTATAAACGCGTGGAGTTTTGTTGTTGTTGTTGTTGTTTTTGTAATACTTATCAATAATGTGTTCTGATCTTCCATAGTTTCAGTTTCATTTTTATTTTCTCAAGACGACGTCTCTTCGCTCGAAACGAATTCCATGTGCACTAACGTCACAAGTATCATGTGTATGGTACCCATGGCACAAGCCTTAAGCCTGTACATAAACCCACGAGCTGGCCAAGTCATGAGGCCCTGCCTAGCCTATGGTTTACCTAGTCTATATTTTATACTGGTATTGTATCAGCCTATCTCTGTGACGATGATCTTCCACATAATATTTATAGGTTTATCTACCATATGTGTGTTTGATAACGATTTAGAAAACGAAAAATACATTTCTGTTTCTACTTTTGTAAGCAAAATAATTATAGAACAACGTGTGCTCTGAATAAGACAGCTCTGACTTGTGATACTTGTACCCATGTACGTTGGCCAACATAGACTATTTCGAAATGAAATAATTGCATGATATCAAGACCAGAGACAGCAAAACCCACCTACCCAACCGAACAGAGAAACGTACATTATTTCCTTACATCATACATATATCTACCTTTTTTCAGAAATAGGACGAAAAGAAATAATGGAGGGAAAGAACAACACGTAGAACACACGAAACAAATCAAAGCAAAAAGGAAAAGAAAAGGCTTCTGGCATCATGCGTGGTATCAACAAAATTAAGGAAGAAGGGAGGGGGGGGGGGGGGGGGGCTGCACACACCTGTTTTTGTTTATCAAAAGGGGTCAAGGGGTCAACAACCCCTCTTCTTTTCCTGTCACTTCAACGTATATAATATTATGTTCCTAACGTGTCATTGGTCATAATGAAACAGGGACTAGAACACATCCCTGAGGCATGCCAACTGCTCTTCTCCTTTTCCGCTTGTGCCCACCCTCCTCATCCCTCAATCCCTTCTTTCAATTATAACAACACCACGACCACCCTGACAGCTGTACCACCCCCCAAATCACACAGCTCTTTTACTCTCTGTCTCTCTGTCTCTGTCTCTCTCGCTCTCATTTATTCACTCTTTCTCTCTCTCGTTCTCTCTCTCTTTCTCTTTCACTCTCTCTCTCTTCGTCTCTCTCTCTGTTTCTCTGTCTGTCTCTCTGTCTGTTTGTCTCTCTCTGTCTCTCTATCTCTCTGTCTGTCTCTGTCTCTCCAACACTCTCTCTGTGTCTCTGTGTCTCTCTGTCTCTCTGTCTCTCTGTCTCTCTCTGTCTCTCTTTCTCTCTGTCTGCCTCTGTCTCTCTCTCCGTCTCTCTCTCCGTCTCTGTCTCTCTCTCTGTCTGTTTGTCGCTCTCTCTCTCTCTCTCACTCTCTCTCACTCTCTCTCACTCTCTCTCTCTGTCTCTGTCTCTGCCTCACTCTGTCTCTGTCTCTCACTTTCTCTCTCTCTCTCTCTCACTCTGTATCTCTCTCTCTCTTTTTTTCTGTCTGTTTGTGTCTCTGTGTCTCCCTCTCTCTGTCGCTGTCTCTGCCTCTCTCTCTCTCACTCTGTCTGTCTGTGTGTATGTCTGTCTC
>JAPXFY010000021.1:54220470-54227970 GCA_030674185.1 Monoplex corrugatus
ATGATCATGTCTCTTTTTTCCTTCCCTTTGGCTTTGGACCACCACTGCATTTTTGTTGCTCCCAGTCCCTGTCTGTTGGTTTGCGTGTGTCCAATTATTTCTTTGATGCTGAGGTTTCTCTTGGCATTGTTTACAGCCTCTTGGACTTTCCACTTTCTGCCAGTTCTCAGCTTTGGATGAACTGCTCTCACGATATTGTCCTCCGATTCCTCCAGCATGCTCAACAGTCTTGCTTTTCCAACTTTGTATTCCTCCACTATGGATTTCAGAGGTAGCTTCAGCATTGCTTGACGACAGTAGAATGCAACATCAGTGAGACCAGGTGGGACACCGAGCCATTTTCTTGTGTATTTGTTGATTTTGGCTTCCATTGCTTCGACTGTGCTGGTGCAAATGTCATAGATTAGCAGTGGCCACAGCAGCTTTGGTATCAGCATGAACTGTAGACACCAGACTTTGTATTTGCCTGGCAGTCCGCAGTTATCTATTTTCTTCAGGCCTTCTTCTGCTGTTTGCTTGGTTTCACATCCCCTTTGTGTGTCTTTCAGGGAGTCATCATACCATCTTCCGAGACTTTTTACTGGCTCTTCTGTGACAGTGGGGATGGCTTGGTTGGCTACCATGAATTTGACTGAATCTGCCACTTTTCCTTTTCGCAGTGAGAGACTTCGGGATTTCTTAGGTTTGAACCTCATTCCTGAAGAGGCCACCAGCTCATCCAGCTGCTTTAAGATTTGGTGTGTCTCTTCCTCATCCGTGGACAAGACTGTTGTGTCATCCATGAAAGCTTTCAGAGGAGGCATCTGGTATCCATCTCCCAGATTCACTGGACCTGAACTCTTCATTGCAGCTTTCAAGATGACTTCCATTGCCAACACGAACAGTATGGGAGAGATTGCACAGCCCATTGCAATGCCCACCTCTAGGTCTATCCAGTCCGTGGTGTATTCTTTGGTAGAGAACCGCATTGAGAACCCTTGGAAATACTTCCTCAGCATTGTTCGGATGTTTTCTGGGATGTGATACATTTCAAGAGCCAGCTGGATCATATCGTGTGGAACTGATCCATATGCATTCGCCAGATCAAGCCAAACTACGTCAATGTCTCTCTTCTCTGTTCTTGCTTTTTGGATGGCATCCCAAATCAACGTGGCATGTTCCAAGCATCCAGGCATTCCTGGTATGCCTCCCTTTTGGACTGACATATCCAGATACTTGTTTTCAGTCAGGTATTTTGTCAATCTTGCTGCCATAACAGAGAAGAAGATTTTCCCCTCGACGTTCAGAAGTGATATTGGCCTGAACTGATTGATGCTGCTGGAGTTCTGCTCCTTCGGAATGTACACTCCTTCAGCTCTCATCCATTGGTCGCTGATCTTCTGGTTCCTCCATGCTGATCGAATCATCTTGTGGAGCCACTCGAGCACTTTTGGGCATTTCTTGTAGAGCAGGTATGGTATTCCGTTTGGTCCAGGTGCTGACTTGGCTCTGGCTTTCTTTACTACGTTCTTCACTTCATCCAGTGTTGGTGGTTTGTTATTGAATTTTCCTTCTGGCGCTGCAGGCCAAACCAGATTTTGGATTTCAAGTGGTGCCTCGCGCTGAGAATCGGAATATGTTTCCCTGAGATGCTGCTCTATGGTTTCCTTGCCCACTGTGAGAGTCCCTGATTTGGGTTGTTCAAACAGCTTTCTTGCAAAGTCAAAGGGATCTTTGAAGAAACGATCTTGAGTCTTCTTCTTTTTGCTCTTTCTTCGCCTTGCTGATTCCACTTTGCTGAGAGCATTGTGTTTGGCCTTCAGACCTTTCCAGAGTTCCAGGAGCCCTTGCTTCTCGAATTCTGAGGCAGTTTTCATTCGCTTTTTAAGCTTCCTTTTCTCCCTCCGGATGCTCTCCATCTGCTGCTGTCTTCTGGATTTCTGGGGAGGCGTTTTTGTCTTTGGCTGCTTCACTCCATAAGTGTCCCTGCAGATAGAGTATATGATGTCTCCGTATGTGTCAAGTTTGTGTTCCAGCGTACTGTTCCCTATTAGCGCATTCAGCTTAAGGACAAGTTCCTCATCTAATTTCTCCCATTGTTCTTTTGCACCGGCAGGCGGCAAATTGAGTTTTCCACGTTTGGCGTTAAGAGCTTGTGCAAAATCCGCATCAGAACCGTCAGCGTGGATGTCCTTGGCACTATGGTTTAATTCCTGGCCTTGGTCATCCAACGTCTCACCTGCTATCGCAGTGCGCTGCTGCTGGTTCGTATGTGTCTTCAAACAGCCCATTTTTGTCCTGTGGATCTTCATGCCGCGTTTGGTGGTGAATCTCCTTCCACACGCACACGGAAATTCCAACTGGTCATTGATCATGGTCCGTTGTGCGTTTCCAGTCGTGATGGAGTCAGTGCCGATGGATTCATCATTTCTCTCCCCTTTCGGTGAATCCTGGGAGCATCTTTCATTTGGAAAACTCGTGGCATGTTATCAAAGGCGAGGTAGGAAGCCAACCCACAAAGCCCGCAGATCTAGTCTTTCCCAGTGTCCTTCGGTCTTTCCCGAATGTCCTCCGAACTATTCACGGAAGTCAATGGACTGACCATGTGCAGGTAGAAAGAAACTCTAGGGAGAGCTAGACAACAGAAGGTCTTCAGAGAAGTAACCCCCTTTAGACAAGTGTTTCGGCCCTGAATTCCTTACACTCTCGGGGGGCCGGGCCACATCCAGGTCATGACTCCTGGATGCCCTTCTGCTGTTGTCTTTTTTTTTTTTTTTTTCCCACGCCGGGGATCGAACCTGGGCGATTCTGCGCTTCAGAACTGCGGTACGCGGTTTTACCAATGTGCTAACGGGGCACACATCATCTGTAGGGAATTTAATCCTTATGAAGTTCACTTTTTTGGTTCCTCCTTGCCCAGATCCAGCTTGAGCTCCTTTCTGCTGCCTCTGCCATCGCTTTAAGGGCTCTAGTCCTCTTCTTCCCAGAAATGGCGAGTTGTTTCATGAGATCATAAGCGGAGGTGCCCACAAACCCTCTTGCCCCGACCTCTATGGCGAAGATTTTGACCCGCAGACCTGCTTTCTTCAGGGTGCTGGCAAGACCGGCGTATTTTTCGGTCTTGTAGATATGTGCTTCTTCCATTCTGCTTTCGTATGGCACAGTGAGTTCTATCAGAATCACTTGTTTCGAGGAGTCAGAGTTGAGAGCGATGTCTGGTCTCATGCCTGTCTTGCTGATGACATCTGGGTAATTTCTCCACTCTGGGAGGTCTGCTGTACACTCCCAGTCGACTGCTCCATCCAGAAGACCCTTTGGCAATGTGCTGGTTGTCATAGCCCTTTCGGGCCAGACCTGTTTCCCTCCTGCTTTGTAGAACGTTGTCATAGCAATTGGTGCGTTTGGGGTCATGGTTTTTTTCGCTAACCACATCTGTGATCACTTTCAGAACTTGGTTGTGCCTCCATGTATACCTTCCTTGGGCTAGCGCTACTTTGCAAGAGCTTAGGACATGTTCCACTGTTTGTTTCTTCTGACAGAGTGGACATGCTGGGTCGTCTGCTTTCCCCCATTTCACTAAGTTTGCATTCGAGGGGAGCAGGTCATATGCAGATCTGAGGAGGAAGCTTATCCTTAGAGGAGCCATGTGCCACATATCGTTCCAGCTGAGACTTCTTTGGAGTGCACTGTTCCATGTTGTCCATTGCCCTTGTTGACCTTGCTGGACTGCCTTCTGCACTCTTTTGACATCTTCTTCTTCCTTCAACTCCTGTATGATCATGTCTCTTTTTTCCTTCCCTTTGGCTTTGGACCACCACTGCATTTTTGTTGCTCCCAGTCCCTGTCTGTTGGTTTGCGTGTGTCCAATTATTTCTTTGATGCTGAGGTTTCTCTTGGCATTGTTTACAGCCTCTTGGACTTTCCACTTTCTGCCAGTTCTCAGCTTTGGATGAACTGCTCTCACGATATTGTCCTCCGATTCCTCCAGCATGCTCAACAGTCTTGCTTTTCCAACTTTGTATTCCTCCACTATGGATTTCAGAGGTAGCTTCAGCATTGCTTGACGACAGTAGAATGCAACATCAGTGAGACCAGGTGGGACACCGAGCCATTTTCTTGTGTATTTGTTGATTTTGGCTTCCATTGCTTCGACTGTGCTGGTGCAAATGTCATAGATTAGCAGTGGCCACAGCAGCTTTGGTATCAGCATGAACTGTAGACACCAGACTTTGTATTTGCCTGGCAGTCCGCAGTTATCTATTTTCTTCAGGCCTTCTTCTGCTGTTTGCTTGGTTTCACATCCCCTTTGTGTGTCTTTCAGGGAGTCATCATACCATCTTCCGAGACTTTTTACTGGCTCTTCTGTGACAGTGGGGATGGCTTGGTTGGCTACCATGAATTTGACTGAATCTGCCACTTTTCCTTTTCGCAGTGAGAGACTTCGGGATTTCTTAGGTTTGAACCTCATTCCTGAAGAGGCCACCAGCTCATCCAGCTGCTTTAAGATTTGGTGTGTCTCTTCCTCATCCGTGGACAAGACTGTTGTGTCATCCATGAAAGCTTTCAGAGGAGGCATCTGGTATCCATCTCCCAGATTCACTGGACCTGAACTCTTCATTGCAGCTTTCAAGATGACTTCCATTGCCAACACGAACAGTATGGGAGAGATTGCACAGCCCATTGCAATGCCCACCTCTAGGTCTATCCAGTCCGTGGTGTATTCTTTGGTAGAGAACCGCATTGAGAACCCTTGGAAATACTTCCTCAGCATTGTTCGGATGTTTTCTGGGATGTGATACATTTCAAGAGCCAGCTGGATCATATCGTGTGGAACTGATCCATATGCATTCGCCAGATCAAGCCAAACTACGTCAATGTCTCTCTTCTCTGTTCTTGCTTTTTGGATGGCATCCCAAATCAACGTGGCATGTTCCAAGCATCCAGGCATTCCTGGTATGCCTCCCTTTTGGACTGACATATCCAGATACTTGTTTTCAGTCAGGTATTTTGTCAATCTTGCTGCCATAACAGAGAAGAAGATTTTCCCCTCGACGTTCAGAAGTGATATTGGCCTGAACTGATTGATGCTGCTGGAGTTCTGCTCCTTCGGAATGTACACTCCTTCAGCTCTCATCCATTGGTCGCTGATCTTCTGGTTCCTCCATGCTGATCGAATCATCTTGTGGAGCCACTCGAGCACTTTTGGGCATTTCTTGTAGAGCAGGTATGGTATTCCGTTTGGTCCAGGTGCTGACTTGGCTCTGGCTTTCTTTACTACGTTCTTCACTTCATCCAGTGTTGGTGGTTTGTTATTGAATTTTCCTTCTGGCGCTGCAGGCCAAACCAGATTTTGGATTTCAAGTGGTGCCTCGCGCTGAGAATCGGAATATGTTTCCCTGAGATGCTGCTCTATGGTTTCCTTGCCCACTGTGAGAGTCCCTGATTTGGGTTGTTCAAACAGCTTTCTTGCAAAGTCAAAGGGATCTTTGAAGAAACGATCTTGAGTCTTCTTCTTTTTGCTCTTTCTTCGCCTTGCTGATTCCACTTTGCTGAGAGCATTGTGTTTGGCCTTCAGACCTTTCCAGAGTTCCAGGAGCCCTTGCTTCTCGAATTCTGAGGCAGTTTTCATTCGCTTTTTAAGCTTCCTTTTCTCCCTCCGGATGCTCTCCATCTGCTGCTGTCTTCTGGATTTCTGGGGAGGCGTTTTTGTCTTTGGCTGCTTCACTCCATAAGTGTCCCTGCAGATAGAGTATATGATGTCTCCGTATGTGTCAAGTTTGTGTTCCAGCGTACTGTTCCCTATTAGCGCATTCAGCTTAAGGACAAGTTCCTCATCTAATTTCTCCCATTGTTCTTTTGCACCGGCAGGCGGCAAATTGAGTTTTCCACGTTTGGCGTTAAGAGCTTGTGCAAAATCCGCATCAGAACCGTCAGCGTGGATGTCCTTGGCACTATGGTTTAATTCCTGGCCTTGGTCATCCAACGTCTCACCTGCTATCGCAGTGCGCTGCTGCTGGTTCGTATGTGTCTTCAAACAGCCCATTTTTGTCCTGTGGATCTTCATGCCGCGTTTGGTGGTGAATCTCCTTCCACACGCACACGGAAATTCCAACTGGTCATTGATCATGGTCCGTTGTGCGTTTCCAGTCGTGATGGAGTCAGTGCCGATGGATTCATCATTCTCTCCCCCTTTCGGTGAATCCTGGGAGCATCTTTCATTTGGAAAACTCGTGGCATGTTATCAAAGGCGAGGTAGGAAGCCAACCCACAAAGCCCGCAGATCTAGTCTTTCCCAGTGTCCTTCGGTCTTTCCCGAATGTCCTCCGAACTATTCACGGAAGTCAATGGACTGACCATGTGCAGGTAGAAAGAAACTCTAGGGAGAGCTAGACAACAGAAGGTCTTCAGAGAAGTAACCCCCTTTAGACAAGTGTTTCGGCCCTGAATTCCTTACACTCTCGGGGGGCCGGGCCACATCCAGGTCATGACTCCTGGATGCCCTTCTGCTGTTGTCTTTTTTTTTTTTTTTTCCCACGCCGGGGATCGAACCTGGGCGATTCTGCGCTTCAGAACTGCGGTACGCGGTTTTACCAATGTGCTAACGGGGCACACATCATCTGTAGGGAATTTAATCCTTATGAAGTTCACTTTTTTGGTTCCTCCTTGCCCAGATCCAGCTTGAGCTCCTTTCTGCTGCCTCTGCCATCGCTTTAAGGGCTCTAGTCCTCTTCTTCCCAGAAATGGCGAGTTGTTTCATGAGATCATAAGCGGAGGTGCCCACAAACCCTCTTGCCCCGACCTCTATGGCGAAGATTTTGACCCGCAGACCTGCTTTCTTCAGGGTGCTGGCAAGACCGGCGTATTTTTCGGTCTTGTAGATATGTGCTTCTTCCATTCTGCTTTCGTATGGCACAGTGAGTTCTATCAGAATCACTTGTTTCGAGGAGTCAGAGTTGAGAGCGATGTCTGGTCTCATGCCTGTCTTGCTGATGACATCTGGGTAATTTCTCCACTCTGGGAGGTCTGCTGTACACTCCCAGTCGACTGCTCCATCCAGAAGACCCTTTGGCAATGTGCTGGTTGTCATAGCCCTTTCGGGCCAGACCTGTTTCCCTCCTGCTTTGTAGAACGTTGTCATAGCAATTGGTGCGTTTGGGGTCATGGTTTTTTCGCTAACCACATCTGTGATCACTTTCAGAACTTGGTTGTGCCTCCATGTATACCTTCCTTGGGCTAGCGCTACTTTGCAAGAGCTTAGGACATGTTCCACTGTTTGTTTCTTCTGACAGAGCGGACATGCTGGGTCGTCTGCTTTCCCCCCTTTCACTAAGTTTGCATTCGAGGGGAACATGTAATATACTGATGGAAAAATCTTTGGTGCACCTTTCAGGTAATGACAGCGAAAATTAGCAACAAATTGGGTCAAAGCCAACAAATAAAGAAATTTAAGGAAAATGTGTAGGAGAGCACACAAAACCTTTAGAGGCCCTTTTCTCAAAATGGCCGTCATACAACTTAATG
>JAPXFY010000021.1:54232970-54235470 GCA_030674185.1 Monoplex corrugatus
GCCAAAGTATTTATGCATCAAAATCAAATCAACATACTGCCAATTTGCTCCATCTGACATCAGTAAACCACTATTGGCATACCCGCGCCAAAAGATTAGATTTGTTCTTAAAATATCCGTTAAAAATCCTGTAAAAATTCGAATATGCCCAATTTTTACCTGGTGTTTTACCATATGAAAACAATACCGAACCAGGAATGTAAAAAGCAGTGTAAGCATCTAAACATACAGACCATCACTTCCGACTGCCAGTTCACATGAACTTACAAGTATGGCTGATAAACGGCTTCCAAAGAGAACAGGTTTCACTTCTTGATAAAAAAAAATATCAGTGCTCGTTAAGCTGTGAGATGCGAATGTGTAGTACTGATTGTAAGGCACTGAATAGAAATGAAAATGCAATGAAATGTCCACTAACTGGATTTTGTCCAGGAGTTTGTGAGAAAACAGGAAGCTTCCAACGGCCTCTAAGGCTGTACTTCACCGAGCCTGCATATTGAGCTCCTTCTCTACAGCAGCGAGTGCTGGACAACCTATGCACGCCACGAGCACCGCCTCAGCATCTTCCACTTGTGTGTGGTGCCTGTGCCGGATCCTTGGCATTTCCTGGAAAGACTGAACGCCAGACAGGACGTCCTCGACCAGGCCAGAATGCTAAGCGTACACGTCCTCCTCAAACACTGACTACACTGGCTTGGCCATATCCTCCACATGCGGGATGACTGCATCCTCAGAGATACTCTGTATGAAGAGCTCAGTTGCAGTTGCAGTTTCAATTTCTCAGGATGACGTCTCCGCGCTCGGAATGAATTCTATATGCACTATCGTCACAGGTGCCATGTGATGGAGATGATCCAGAATGATCACGGCACAAGCCTTAAGCCTGCACATAAACCCAATAGCTGGCCAAGTCCTGAGGTCCTGTCTAGTAGATAGTACCATAACCCTGAGGTCGTAAGGGATTGAGGTGACAGAGAACTCAACTTTTCCCAGGGCCAGTGTTATGAGGGCGGCGCCCATCCCCTCTTCTTCGTTTCAAATTCATATTCATATTCACTTTTTTATTTTACCAAGACTTCAGAAAGGCAAGAAGGTTATTTGGTCTTCAAGGGGTGGGACCTGGGAAATCAACCTATCTCTCCATTTTTTTTACCATTACCAAGGCAGCGGGCAATGCCCTGTTTTTCACGACTTTCAATTGCCGTGGTATCTTTAGTGTGCGCAGTCAGAGGGCACACGGTTCCGACTCGTTTTTCGTCCCCCTCCGAAGAACTAGACGTTCAGTTCGATTTTCCGGTCAAACTGAGGAGAAAAGTCGAGGCCTCTACGGGGAGCGAACCCTGGAACTTCGAGTTAAGTTATTGGCAGGCGAACGTCTCAAACATTCTGCCACTCTTCCCGCTGCGGGGTACAGGTCCACATAACACCCACTACTGTGACATAGAGACGTTTGCAAACGTGATCTGAAGTCTGCTGAAATCAGTGTGGACATTTGAAAAAAATGCTGATATTAATGTGGACATTCGGGAAGTAATGCTGAAAACAGTGTGGACATTTGGTAAGTAATTTGATATCAGTGTGGACATTTGGGAAGAAATGCTAATAGCAGTGTGGGCATTTGGGAAGAAATGCTGGTATCAGTGTGAACATTTGGGAAGTAATACTGATATGAGTGTGAACACTTGGGAAGAAATGCTGATATCAGTGTGGACATTTGGGAAGTAATACTGATATGAGTGTGAACACTTGGGAAGAAATGCTGGTATCAGTGTGAACATTTGGGAAGTAATACTGATATGAGTGTGAACACTTGGGAAGAAATGCTGATATCAGTGTGAACATTTGGGAAGTAATACTGATATGAGTGTGAACATTTGGGAGGAAATGCTGATATCAACGTGGACATTTGGGAAGAAATGCTGATATCAGTATGGACATTTGAGAAGAAATGCTAATATAGTGTGAACATTTGAGAAGGAATGCTGATATCAGCGTGGACATTTGGGAAGAAATGAATGCTGATATCAGTGTGGACATTTGGGAAAAAATGCTGATATCAGTGTGGACATTTGGGAAGAAATGCTGATATCAGTGTGGACATTTGGGAAGAAATGCTGATATCGGTGTGAACATTTGGGAAGAAATGCTGATATCAGTGTGGACATTTGAGAAGAAATGTTGATATCAGTGTGGACATATGGGAAGAAATGCTGACATCAGTGTGGTATGGGAAGAAATGCTGATATCAGTGTGGACATAAGGGAATACATGCTGATGTCAGTGTGGATATATGGGAAGAAATGTTGATATCAGTGTGGACACCCGGGAAGAGACAGCTACAAATCGCTGTACCTGGCGACAGGCTGTACGTGCAGACATCGCCACTGCAGAGGAGAAACAAACTTAAGTGTGGTTGGACAGAAGAGACAGAAGTAAAGCTGCGGCAGCCACCACTCAACCTCATCCAACAGCTGTCATGTGAACCAGCTGTGCCAAAGAC
>JAPXFY010000021.1:54247970-54253029 GCA_030674185.1 Monoplex corrugatus
TGCCTATTACCTCATAAAACGGTTCTCGATTTGTCTGGGAAAGAGAGGACCAGAGTCCTAAAAGCAATGACAATAGAGGCTGAAAAGAGTTCCAGCTGGATGTGGTCGAGGAGGAAAAGATTAAGACTTAAAATCTCCCTACGCATAGCAGGTGACCGATAGGTAAGTGTTTTGGACATCTGTCACAAAAATAATGTTGACAGTTCCATGGACAGCAAAGAAAACAAACGAGACAGTCTTGATGGAGGCAGACACAAGTAGATCATTCTTAAGGAAGATCAGGAAAAGGGAGGCAACATTCATAGGCCATTTTATGAGGAAAGGGGAACTGGAAAACACCAGGTCACAACAGGAAAGCTGGAGGGAAAGAGAGCACCGGGTAGACCCAGGGAGAAGATGCTAGACGGACTTTTGAGTGGCTGGGGACAAGGATGGTAGAAGAAATGCTTGAGGCAACAAGGGATAGAGACAGATGGAAGTCCATAATCGCCAACGCCATGCGGCAAGGCACCTGATGATGATGATGATGATGTCACAAAAAGTGATTGGGCCTTGACACGTCGGACCACCTTGAAGACATGGGTTCGAACCGAGTTTGAGGAAAAATGGCGAGAGCTGCAGGACATCAGATTCATAATAATAATGATAATAATGTTTATTTGTATAGCGCATATTCCATAAAAAAAATGCTCACCAGCGCTTTACATTTCGCAAGAAAGGCAAAAGGTTTTAAAAAATGTTCACAATTACATACACAATACGATAACAACAAGCATTAAAGCTATACAAGTAAGAAGACACATAAGAAACCACAGAATATTAAAATTTAAACACTGACTTATGTAATGAAGAAAGATTAATATATTTTTCATATGAATAAAGAGGCATACTGTGTTTATATATTGCTGCGTGTGTGTGCTTGCGTACGTGTGTGTGTGTGTGTGTGTGTGTGTGTGTGTGTGTGTGTGTGTGTGTGTGTACGTGTGTGTGTGCGTGCGTGTGCGTTGCTGTGCGCGTGTGTGTTTGTAAGAATGTGTGTGTGTGTGGAGAGAGAGAGAGAGAGAGAGAGAGAGAGTGTGTGTGTGTGTGTGTGTGTGTGCGTGTGCTATGTTTGCATGCGTGTGTGTGTGTTTATGCATGCAATAGTTGTACATAAAATTATAATCAATATTTTGAATGAAGATAAAAACAGAAAAATTCTAATCCATATACAGGAAAAACATTATAACTTCAGTATTACAGCATTAACACCTTGACAATCAAAATTACCTCACAAATTATAAACTATTCGCATATCATACATCACAATTTACATACAAACAAAGATTTTAAAAAGCTTCTTAAAGTATTTCAGTCTCTTTCCCACTCAATTTATCCCCTATCCCCTCCTCAGCTGTACACATACAGTGATACACACACATGCTCACTCAAGCACACACACACACACCCCACACACACACACACACACACACACACACACACACACACACACACACACACACATACACACATGCACGCACAAACACACCTTGCTCTATAGGCCCTTATACAAAATACTGTTATACAGGCAGGAGAGATTAGTCTGATGACAGATTTGCAAACTAAAGCTCTTCAGGTTAGATGAGTTTGAAAGAGGTGGGTTTTCAGGTGCCGTTTGAAGGTTGAGAAACACTTAGTTTTTCTGAGAGACAGTGGTAGAGAGTTCCATACATTTGGGCCAAAGACAGAGAAATATTTTTTACCAAAGGTGTCTAGAGAGAAGCGAGGAACAGTCAACAGTGAGGTGTCAGAAGAGCGGAGCGTTCGAGAAGGTTTGTAACCCTGCAGGAGGTTGGCAAGATAGGATGGCATGTTCTCGTGATAGATACACTGAAAGCAGAGACAGGCAACTTTATATTGAATCCTAGCCTTTACCGGGAGCCAATGAAGTGTTCTAAGCAGAGAGTTTGCACTCTCACGCCTGGGCTTGCGGAGAACAAGGCGAGCCGCGTGGTTCTGTATGCGCTGAAGTTTAAACAGTTGATTGTCATGGAGACCTGCGAATAGAGAGTTACAATAGTCCAGTCTAGATAGTATGAAAGAGACAGCAAGCTTGTTGGTAGCATCAGTGGAAAGGAAGGAGCGAATCTTACCTATTCTGCGTAGCTGATAGTACAGAGAACGGCACAACTGTTTGACATGGGTTTCATAGACAGTGTTTCATCCAGGTAGAAGCCAAGGTTTCTAACAGTTTGTGAGAAAGATACATCACAACCATAGATAGACATGGGGGCATGAGTAACCTGATTGACCTTTGACTTAGTACCAGTAATAATAAGCTCAGTTTTACCATCATTCATCTTCAGTTTGTTTTCACTCATCCACTTGGAGACATCCTCTATACAATCTCTCAGACTGCACGCAAGAGCGTCAAAATCTGATTGGGCAGAGGAGCTATGAGTCATCCGCAAAGAAGTGGTATGAGTGACCTGACTGATGAATGATAACGCTAAGAGGTTGTGTATACATAGTGAACAGGACAGGTCCCAAGACAGAACCTTGTGGGACACCACATTTCAGCACAGATGTATTTGATTTGTGGCCAATGACAACAGACTGGGTACGGCCAGTCAAATAGGAGGTAAACCAGTCCAGAACCGTTCCAGAAGAGCCAAAAGTGGTACGCAACCGCGTTTTGATGATGCTATGGTCTATGGTGTCAAATGCTGCTAACAAGTCAAGCAGTGACAAGATAGACACACTCCCATTGTCTGAAGCCTGAAGGAGGTCATTGACCACACGCAATAGAGCGGTTTCTGTGCTATGGCACTTACGGTAGGCTGACTGGAATGGCCCTAGCAGGTTGTGAGATTTCAGATGCTGCAGAAGCTGTTCTAGTACAATACGTTCCAACACCTTTGATAGGAATGGTAGATTGGAAACTGGACGATAATTCTTCAAGCAGTCTGGGTCGAGATTTGCCTTCTTCAGAAGGGGCTTGATAAGAGCGTGCTTAAAGCACTGAGGCACAACATCAGATGACAAGGACTTATTCATAATATCTGTGACAATTGGAGTAATTTCATCTAGACAATCAAATAGGATAGAGGCAGGGATAGGGTCAAGGTCACAGGACTTCTTTGGCATTTTCTTCAGTATCTCTCTCACACAACTCTCAGACATAAGCTCAAAATTTTCTAGCTGTGTACCAGAGAACACAACAGCATCAGTGGGGCATGGTGTATCAGGGTCAAAGCTGCTTCTGATCCGTTCAATCTTTCCAACAAAAAAATCATTGAATTTATCATGACCTGGATGCGGCGCGACCCCCTTAGAGTGTAAGGTGCTTAATTAAGCTGAAACACTTTTCTTATGGAGGCTTCTCCTCTGAGGACGTTCTGATATCCAGTAGTCTCCAGTTTTTTGTTACTAAACACCACACACACACACACACACACACACACACACACACACACACACACACACACACACACACACACACACACACATATACATATATATATATATATATATATATACACATATATATATGTATGTATAGATACATACATATGTACATATGACTATATATATAATATATATATATATATATATAATATATATATATATATATATATATATACACGAACGCACAGACGCACTCATGCTTGCACGCACGCATGCACACACACTCACAAGGAAAGAGAGAGAGAGAGGAAGAGAGACAAAAATAGAGATAGAGAGAGAGAGAGAGACTCAGAGATGTCTATCATTTTATCTGTCTATCTATCTATCTATCTATCTATCTATCTATCTATCTATCTATCTATCAATCTATCTGTCTGTCTGTCTATCTGTCTGTCTATCTGTCTATCTATCTATCTATCTATCTATCTATCTACATGTTTGTCTGTTTGTCTGTCTATCTGTCTGTCTGTCTGTCTGTCTCTGTCTCTCTCTCTCTCTCTCTCTCTCTTCTCTCTCTCTCTCTTTCTGTAGACCCAACAGCAACATTTCTGGATTGTCTGTATTGACTGTACAGTTTTGATACAGAAAGAAAACATAAAATGAATCACTCTGAGAAAGATTTTATGGCAAGAAAAGATCAAAATCATAATAATATTTTCGTAATACAGAACAATGGTCAGTTATGATACAGGCGTGTACACACACAGATAGGGCAAAGAGGGAGGGAGAGAGAGAGTGAGAGAGAGACAGACAGACAGAAAGACAAACAAAGACAGAGACAGAGATACAGAGAGAGACAGAGAGTGACAGACAGACAGACAGAGAATGAGAGAGAGAAAGAGAGAGAGAGCGACCAACAGACATACAGAGAGACAGACAATGAGACAGAGACAGAGCGACAGAGAGACAGAGAGAGGCACAGTGACAGACAGGCAGACAGGCAGGCAGATATGCAGATAGACAGAGACAGACAGACAGATTGGCAACTCAATCGAAAACCAAATTATATGTACGAAGACATGATGCTTCTGCTCTATGTATACGATAAAAGAAGACGTTACACTTTGCCAACAAAGAAACAAGCAAACAGACAAATAAAACTCAAGATAAACTAACGAAACAACTAACGAACAAATAAAAGAACTAGTAACAAACAAACGAACAGAGAAAACAAAACAAAAACTGCAGAAATACCATGGACAAAATAATGCACGTAAAATAAATCATTGCCTTGAAAAGTCAACAAGCAAACTTTTAATGTAACTTTCAATGCATTTCAAAACTTAAAATGTCGATTCTTTCTTTGTATTCATTTTTCACCCTGATCTTCCTCTTTACATCTCATTCTTCCTACTCCCTCAACCTCCACTCCAAAGTTCATGGAATCTAAACAGCCACTGTCAAATCCAGTTTCTTTCATGAAGTAAAACAAATATTTCATTGCAGTTGGTTGTGTTTAGCTTTAAGGTTTTTGTTTGTTTGTTTGTTTGTTATGCTTTTGTTTGTATGACATAGGGTTTTCTTTTTCTTCTTGATTTTGTCGTGAGAACCGTATTTTTAATCAGTATATATTGAAAATATGTAGATCATAAAGTGTGTGAATGTGCAGTGT
>JAPXFY010000021.1:54253129-54260629 GCA_030674185.1 Monoplex corrugatus
CAAACAACAACAGGAAACGTGGCCTGCGGGGAATTTTCAATTGCTGGTTTCTCTGACTTGTCCAGACAACAACTTAATCAAACCCATCTCCCTCAATATCTATAAATCCCAGAAGTGGTTCCAGTGCCAGAAGTGTCCCTTCATCCATGCTTGAAGAATTCCATACACTCATCTCGGTGGCTCCCAAATGTATTTTCCAAAGCAAAGAATTCCTCTCACGCTTGAAGGGTCCTTGTACCAATCTCTGTGACCTGCAGACGTAAAATATCCATGCCAGAATCGTGTCCACAATAGATGTGATTCCCACTATTAAAAGTGTCCCCACACAAGAAAAGTACCCCTGTCACAGATGTGGCATCATGCCAAAATAATCTCCCTTTACCCGATAGGTATCAATGGCAGAAAGATCATCCTGCCCGAAATGCCAGTGTGCCATTAATGTAGTGATTCCAGCATGCCATAAATGATAATTGATATCTTTATAGTGTAGGTATCCCTATGCCAGTATGTTTTGTTTGTGTTTCTTTAACGTTATTCATATGTGCTTTTAGACGTCTTTATGTGTTATTCAACGATTTCTAACGTGTTATTAAAAAGCATCTATCGTATAGCACGTTCTAATGTTTTTATCGTGCCCAAAAACTTCTTATGATCCTGTTTTCATATGTCATGAAAATCGCTGTGGTATAGATGTCTCCATGGCAAACAAAATTAAAAGCCTTGATGTTTCTCTGCGTCTCCCCATACATGTCCCTGTGCGTATACATACCCATGTCGTTGATTCCCTGTGCCATAAAGGTCCCACCTCGTAGTGGTCTTTGTGCCATGGACGTCACAAGTACTTGTGCCAAAAGCCTCATACTCATTTTGACTCCAGCACTGTCCACCAGCATCCTGCATAGTCAACCATGCTAGCAAAACAAAAAGTTATCCCTTTGATTTCCTCTAAATTATCCCCAGCTTCCTGTTCTTTATAGAAGTGGTCCATGTAAGTATGTCTCCATACGTAAGTCATTTCTGTGCCATAAAAGTAACTATGCCAGAAGTATCATCATGTTCTCGTATTAAATGATACCCTGCACAACAATGTTTTTTCCCTGCCTGAAATATCTGTGTGGCTGAAGTGTTTCTACATGCTCGGGACTCCTGGACTACTGTTTTCATGTATGCCTGGTCGGTGATGGATACTGTCTGTGTATGCCAAATGATATCTCGATCAGTACTTCGCTCACGGTCTTTCCACTTATTCATCCGCGAAAGTAATGCAAACTTATCCGAAAACTTGCGTGCCGAATGAAAAGAGAATTTACGTATAGCATGATATATTGATATGGGTCACAACTGGGTTAGTGATGGCAATTTTGGTGTTAAGTCCGAAAGTTTTTTTTTCTACCATCTGTCTGTAAGACAAGTTAAAACGAAGGAAAGCCTGGGAGAGTTTAGAGAATAATAAATTTCCGAGGTCTGAAAAAAAAAACATTTTAACGAAGGAACTTTGTGTAGTATAAGTTTATGGAACTTGATCAACACTGTGTTGCAACATTCTACGTTTTTGTTTGTTTTGTTTTTTTTTTGCCAGCTTCCTTTTGTTTGCTTGTTTACTTCTGTCTCCTTCTTTTTCTATTTCTTTCTGCTACTCTCTTTTGTAGTTTCTTTTCCCTTCTTTCTTTCATCCTTTTTTCTTTTCCTGTCCATGTATTCTTTCATTTCTATTCTTTTTATCTTTGCTTTTACTCCGTCGTTCTTTCTGTTACTTTTCTGTCTTGCTTGTTTTTTTCGTCCTGCCCTCCTTTTCTAGCTTGTTTGTGTATTCCCTCCTTTCCTTTGTGAATAAACGCCAATACAATTCCTGGCATGTTCACATTGCTGTTGTCTGGATCATCACGTTTGACAGAATGCATATTTGTTTGTTTGTTTTTTGTTGTTTGTTTGTTTGTTTGCTATGTTTTTGTTATGTTTGCTTTTGCAAAGAATCGTTGAAACGCGGCGAATCTGTCAGGACTAAATTTGCAAGTCCAATTCCAATTCTCGTTTCGTCTTTTCTGATCTGTCAACACTATAATTAGTGAAATAGAAACTGTCCTGCAGGTTTCAGAACAATTGTTTTTTATGTTCAAACAAAACATGCTACAACTGTGAATTTTCCATTAAATTCTTTTGATGGTAGCATGATAAAATAGCTGATTAAAGGAATCTCTAAGTCTGATTAAAGCTAAGTGTCTCTGGCTGGGTATATCTGATCTGTAAGCTAAGTAAGTGGCTGGAATATAAGTTGACTGGACTCTGCAAAGATACTGCGTTAGCTTACAGAGCAAAGTCTGAATGCGGAAAGAAATGGTTAGTCTTTGACTGAGACAGAATTCTATGATGCATTTCCGAATTATTACTCTCTGTTAAGTCACCAGTTTCTCATGGCAAAGACAGAGTACTGGAGGGTATATTTTCTGCTGCACCGGTGGCTTTGAATTAAAAAAAAGTGTCGTTGAGTGTCAAGCAAGCCCCCTTATTCCATCTATTTGCCACCACTCTCTCTCGGGTCCCCAAAAGTGTGGTGATGAAAAACGTTTCAAGTGAAGAAGAAGCATGACTGGAGGGACATCGAACAGAGTTGGACATGCTTTGGGTTCATTGGGAAGCTGGGACCACCCAGTCAAGTTCATCCACTTCACATATGTGTGTCAGTGAGTGTTTATTCAATTTCCTGACCCAAACCGCAGATCTTCTCTTGTGGGTTCCCAGTGGCGGTTTTACATCTCTGGCTCCTATGGGATTCCTGGTACTTGAACTTTGTCTGAATGAATTTAGGTTATCTATGTGTCGTGGAATTCAAAACAAGTGTGACTGTTTCGCGTTCAAGCAAACAGGAACCAGAAAACAAAACAACACACAAAAAAGAATCAGAACGCTATTTAATACAACCAGACAAGACAGGCACACACCTCCAGGCCAACTGGCCTTTGTCAAGGTAGACGTAAGATCATAAACGAACAAACACCAAATACAAACATTAGGAGAAATTTGTCTTAACCATTTAATTATAGGAAATCTCCTAGACGAAAGGAAATTTTAAACTCTTACGAAATTGTCACTTTTGTTCTCCACGTCCATATCTAGCTGGAACCCATTTCAGCTGCTTCCGTGGCCTTTATGGAAATGGACTTCCTTCTCAGAAATCAAAAACTGTTTCATGAGGACATAGGCTAGACGTGACTACAAATCCCTCTGCATCAACCTTTAAGGAAAGGAATGTAAGCTTGGAAGCTGGATTCTCAAATTACTGGCTAGACTGGTCTACTTTTCAGTCTTGATGATGTGAACTTCCACCGTTCTACTTTCGTACAGTACAGTGATTTTGATGAAATCTTTCTTTTATGAATGGAACTGACCTCTTTATCCATCTGATGTCCATTTTCCTGTTGATTTCTGAGTATTTTTTTCCATTCTGAAAGATTTGCTGTACACTCCCCGTCATCCGCTTTATCTAGCAGACCTCACTTCCACGCTCCTGATGTCAAAATTTTCTAGGCCACAGTTTGTTGCGTCCTGCTGCGTAAAATGTTGACCGTGCTTCTGATGAGGTGTTTTTTTCCTTTGGCGGTACCTATCGCGTGCAATCTCTTTGATCACTTGATTATCTCTTTAAATTGACGCTACTTCGCATGAGCTCCGGGTATGTTCCACTGTTTATTTGCCCTGGCAAGATGGATAGACAGAGTCATCTGATTTTCTCCAACTCATTAGGTTTGTATTTTAGGGTAGGAGGTCATGTACAGATATCAGGATGAAACTGAAACTTGTCCTGAGAGGTTCCATGAGTATCATCATCATCATCATGTGCCCTGCCGCTTGGTGTTGGCGATCATGGCCTTCATACAAATCTATCTTTTGTCGCTGCAAGTACATCTCCCACCCTCTCTGTCTTCAGCCACTCTGCAAGTCCATCCAATATTTTCTCCCTGGGTCTACCTAATGCTCTCTTTCCCTCCAGCTTTCTGTTTCCATGAGTATGCCACGTGTTATTCCAACTGAGATCTTCTTTGAAGTGCACTTTCCCACATTGTCCATATCCATGTTGATCTTGCTGGACTTCCCTCTGGTTTCTTTTGGCATCTTATCTGACATGGAGGCATTTCATCGCAGCGTCCATTGCCTTCGGTTATTTTCATTTTCTGGCAGGCTACAACTTGGGTTCAACGGTCTCACAACCTCGTCTCCCGAATCCTCAAGCATATTTAGAAACCACCATCTTGTATTCCTCCACGATGGCTTTTGTGGAAGCGTCAGTTTTGCTTGGTGACAACATAGCTCAACGTCAGTAACAGCAATTGGAACAACAATCTATTGATTGTTTATTTTCATGGTTACCGTCAGATTGTTTTATCTGCCTCACTTATTCCTTTTGTGATGTTCCATTCTGAGAAATATCCCTCGATTCGTTGATTTTGGCCTCCATCGATTCCACTACGCTAGTGTCCTATTCATATCAGCATGGCAGGGGAATGTTGGAATCAGCACGAACTGCAGACACACACACTTTGTGTTTGCCAAGGAGGCCAGGCTGGTCTATTACATGTACTTGCAGGCTTTCTTCTGCTATTTGTTTGGTTTTGCTTTCCCCGTTTTACACCTTTCAGGGGATCATCGTACCACCGTCCATGTGTCTATTCTTTCTCCACCCCTTATCTAAAAGAAATGGCCATCAGTCAGTTCCTCTCTCTCATTGTTCTGAAACATATTGTATTAACTCTGTAGTCTCCCGTCCATACCTCCTCTCCCCTCTTTCTCTGTCTGTCTGTCCTCTCTCTTCTCTCTCTCTCTCTCTCTCTCTTCTCTATTCTCTTCTCTCTGTCTCTCTCTTCTCTGTGTTCTTTTCTCTGTCTCTTCTGTCTCTGTCTGTCTGTCTTATCTCTCTGTCTGTCTTTTGTCTCTCTCTCTCTCTCTCTCTCTAATGTATTTGTATTTATTTTAGGATATATGTTCGTGGATTAGACTGGCAAGGGTAAGATTGAAAAATGGCTTGAAACCAAACACTTCCACCACCAACACCACGGACACACTCCTTGTGCCATCTCTTTCACTGTAATTATGAATTATCACATACTTCAATGCCCACCAGCGATTTCACTTAATTTTTTCGCTCTCCTCTCTTTCTCTCTCTGTGTCTCTCTCTCTATTTCTGTCTCTCTCGTCTGTCTGTCTGTCTGTCTGTCTTTCTCTCTGTCTACTCTGTATCTCTCTGTCTTTGTCTCCCACACACAACATACCACACACAGAACACACACAACACACACACTATACACGCATACGCACACACACACAAGAGAAATAGACACGTAACACACACACAAACACACACACACACACACACACACACACACACACACACCACAACACACACACACACACACACGCATACGCATACACAAATACACACACACACACACACACACACACACACCGCACACACACGACACTCGCCCCCCCACCCCACCCCACACACATACACATACGCACTATAATTATGAGTTACGAGCTAACATAACACTGGTGTCCTGTGCCCAGAGGGACTTTTCCACGGAGATCTCTCAGACTGATAGCATAGTCAGACAGCTGGAATCACCTGGTACTGTAGGATCTATGGGTTTCATGCTGACTTTGCCCCAGGAGAAGCTTTTAACACCATTACCAGGTCTGCTTCAGTATAGTTTACTGTCATTTGTGAAGCTGTATACTGCATTACGTTCTGCAGTTGTTGTTTTTGTTGTTGTTTTTGTTTGTCTGTGTAAGTGAGTGTGTGAGTGTATGTGTGTGTGTGTGAGTGTTGTATGTGTGTGCGTGTGTATGAGTGTATGTTTGTGAGTGTGTGTGTGTGTGGTGTTGTGTGTGTGTGTGTGTGGTGTGTGGTGTGTGTGTGCGTGTGTGTGTGTGTGTGTGTGTGTGTGTGTGGTGTTTGCAGTTGTACAAATTGTTATGTTATTTTTGCAGTGTTTGATATGCTACAGAGCTGGCCCTTGGAGAGATTTCATTTCGTTTCTTTTCATTTTTTGTCTAAAGCCCAGCCGACTGCGTAGAGCCATATCAGGGCTGAAACCTGTTTCAAAACATACACAGTAGTTCAACTGAACCACCTTCCAATGCTATTAACTGGTGTCTATCCTTTCTCTACCGCCTTATTTTAAAAAAATGGCCATCAGTCATTTTCCTCTCTCTAATTAGTTCTGAAACATTCTGTATTAATGTCTGTAGTCTCCCCTCCACACAGCCCTCTCTTTATTTGTCTCTCTCTGTTTGTCTTTCTCTGTCTCTCTTTCTTTCTCTCTCCTTCTCTCTATCTGTCTATTTATCTGTCTGTCTGTCTGTTATCTGTCTGTCTGTCTATCTATCTGTCTATCTATCTATCTATCGATCTATCTAATATATCTATCTATCTATCTATCTGATCTATCTATCTATCTATCTATCTATCTATCTATCTATCTGTCTATATATATATATATATATAATATCTCATATATATATATATATATATATTATATTTCCTCTCTCTAAGTCTCCCTGTCTCTGTCTGTCTTCTGTCTGTCTGTCTATAATGTATTTGTGTTTGTACTTGTTTGAAGATATATTTTCGTAGACTAGACTGGCAAGGGTATATACATACATATGTACACACACACACACACACACACACACACACACACTAATCATATATATATATATATATATATATATTATAAAAATTACACAATATATATATTAATATATATACATACACGTACATGTATATAAGACATTATAAGACATATATATGCACATACATAAATACATATATATATATATATATATATATATATATATATATTCTACTCTTTCTCCCGCTTTCTCTCTCTTTCCCACCCCTCTCATTTTCAGTTCAGCATGCTTTTCTCCGTTCTGCCTGTTCTCTGTGATTGTTTACTAATATCATCACCAAGTTATGGTGTTTACATCTGTCCTTTCAGACTCCCGGCCATACACGCTGGATCAAATCACACACAAACATACATCTGTGATTTGTTATTCGGTGCTGTAATATCTGTGGCATTTATGCTAATTTCTCCCCTGGCGTAGACTAACTTGATTACAGCGTCCAGTTCAGCAACGCCCTCTTGTCTTTTTGTCTCATTCTCCATGGGACATTCTGCCAACACGAGGGAACGAAATAGGATTTGGACACGATCTAATCTTTATGGCCATGTTTGAGGAACGTTGCTACTGGTATCGATCGTTTGCCATGTATCCCCCTCAGCGCTTTCCTCCTGTCAATTTGAATAAAGTGAATCCGACTTTCACAAACTCTACAATTGTCACTTCGTCATTTGCTTTAGGAAGTTTCATGTTCATTGAATGAATATTTGATTTTTTGCCAGTATTGTGCTGTTTATCCATGAAATGTTTATTTCTTCTATGGCCATGCACAACTTTTTGATGTACTTTCGTATAAGGCATGAACTGCGCGTTTTG
>JAPXFY010000021.1:54265629-54280629 GCA_030674185.1 Monoplex corrugatus
AACCCTTATGGCGCTTTACAATTCAGCTAATGGGTCACTAAAAATGTGTAGCTTGCTAAGAACTGGGTTCCTTGAATTCCTCTGATGTTCATCTCCCTCTTTTTCTCTCTTGCTCTCTGTCTCTGTCTGTCTTTCTGTCTATCTCTCTGTCTCTGTCTATGTCTCTCTCTCTGTGTGCGTGTGTGTGCATATGTGTGTGTATGGTGTGTGTGTGTGTGTGTGGCTCTCCCCTCTCTCTCTCTCTCTTATATATATATATCCCTCTGTCAGTCTGTCTGTTACTCTTTCTCTCTCTATCTGTCTGTCTGCCTGCCTGTCTGTCTGTGTGACTGTGTGTCTGTCTGTCTCTCTGTCTCTCTCGCTCTCTCTGTGTCTGTCTCTCTCTCCGTCTCTCTGTCTCTCGCTCTCTCTCTCTATCTATCTCTCTCTCTCTCTCTCTCTCGCTCTCTGTCTGTATGTCTGTCTGTCTCCCTCTCTCTCTCTCTCTTTCTCTCTCTCTCTCTCTCTCTCTCTCTCTCTTCTCTCTCTCTCTCTCTCTCTCGATTACGCAGATTAGCAAGGCCAGTTTGAAAAATTGCTTTTAGATTATGAATTATATTGTTGGAAAATAAAGTATCACTCTCATTGAAGTCGAGCGTTTCTCTCTTTCTGTCTCTCTGTCACAAATACATTCACACGATTGCACAAACACATACACGCACGCACACACAACACATACATACATACACACATACATACATACATACATACATACACACACATAGAATATACATACACACACAGACACAGACACACACAACACACACACACACCACACACAAACAAACAAACAAACACACACACACAACAAAGAGAGAGAGAGAGAGAGAGAGAGAGAGAGAGAGAGAGGAGAGAGAGAGAGAGAGAGAGAAAGAGAGAGATGGGGAAACAGAGAGACAGAGACATAGAGTTAGAGGGAGACAGAGACAGATACAGAAACAGAGAGAGAGACAGACAGACACAGACAGCAGATACACAGGCAGGCAGGCAAGCAGACAGACAGGCAGACAGACAGGCAGGCAGGCAGACAGAAAGACAGTCAGACAAACAGGCAGACAAACAGATAACAGATAGACAGGCAGGCAGGTAGGCTGGCAGGCAGGCAGGCAGGCAGACAGACAGACAGTCAGACAAACTGACAGGCAGACAGACAGAGACAACGAGAGACAAACTCTCCACGAATCTTTCTGACACTTCCAACGCCGATTATTTCAGAAGACATAGTTTGCTTTCGTGACTGTTTTTTCGTTTGCATTTGATATTAACTGAGCCTTCTTGTGACATGCACGTGCGTTCATCTATCATGTAAATCGGCTCTTTCTTCTGGGAATACGAGTGGTGAGATATATATGATAGATAGATAGATAGAGAGAGAAAGATGAGAGAAGAGAGAGAGACAGAGACAGAGACAGAGACAGAAACAGACAGACAGACAGACAGACAGACACACGCACAAGAGAGAGAGAGAGAGAGAGAGAGAGAGAAACAGAGACAGACAGACAGACAGACAGAGACAGAGAGAGACACAGAGAGACACAGAGAGAGACAGACAGCAGACAGACAGACAGACAGGCAGAGAGATAGACATAGACAAAGCAGAGAGAAAGAGAAAGAAAGATGCGAAGAGAGAACTCAGATATTTTGTAACGTACCTCGGCCTCAGGCCACAACATAATAGTGAAGGGAAGAGACAGAGAGAGAGAGAGAGAGAGAGAGAGAGAGAGAGAAGAGAGAGACAGAGACAGAGACAGAGAGAGAGAGTGAGAGAGAGAGGCAGAGAGGCAAAGAGAGAGAGAGAGAGAAAGAGAGAGAGAGGGGAGAGTGAGAGAGAGAGAGCGAGAGAGAGAGAGAGAGAGAGAGAGAGAGAGAGTGAGTGAGGGATGGAGGAAGATGGGAAGAGAGAGAAGGATAGAGATATTCAGATTCATATGCTTTATTCATGTAAGGTCATAACCCTATATGAAGAAGGGACAAACCAAAACATAACACAAACTACACCGTCATCCTCATAAGGTGCCTAGCCGCATGGCGTTGGCGATCATGGACTTCCATCTGTCTCTATCTCTCATTGACCCTAGCATCTCTCCCACCCACCCTCGTCTCCAGCCACTCTCCAAGTCCGTCCAGCATTTCTCCCTGGGTCTACCCGGTGCTCTCTTTCCCTCCAGCTTTCCCGTTGTGACCAAATGCTTCAAATCCCCCTTCCTCATAAAATGGCTCTATAAATGTTGCCTGTCTTTTCCTAATCTTCCTTATGAGTGATCTACTTGTGTCTGCCTCTATCAAGACTGTCTCATTTGTTTTCCTTGCTGTCCATGGAACTCTCAACATTCTTCTTAGAAACCACATCTTGGCTGCCTCAATCTTGTTCTGGCTTTGTTTGTTGACTGCCCACGCCTCACATCCATACAGCAGTATTGGTTCTATATAACATTCAAGAACTCTCTTCCTGATGTTAATTGATAGGCATTTGTTGGTAAGATTGCCTGTCATCTTCCCGAATGATGTTTTGGCTAGTCCGATTCTGCCAGTTATTTCTGCTGTGCATCTGCCGTCTGATGAAATGATCGTTCCCAGGTATTTGAATTTATCAACCTGTGTCAAGGTTGTGCCATTTGCTGTTATTTTGCAAACTACATCATCATTACAAAAACACTTTTTTTCACAAATAGAGTTCCTAATGCATTATACTACAGACTTTTGTTTAAACTGAAAATCTTTGCATAAAAATATTGCCATTGAATCATCTTAGCACGACTGTCTATAATACTTCATTGGAATAAATTGTGTACAAACATCACTCAATTCTCTTATCTGATCCTGTGTCGTGTGATGCATGAGGCAGCGAGAGTGGTTCCAACACATTGGTCAGCAGACAGGGCATCACTCCAGTGTCTATACACCATTTGTATATCTGTCAATGTAGTACAATTTTTTTTAACAGAATGAACTTCATCCTCTTTTGATTCCATACAGAATGGGTATGTGTCAGCGGACGATAGAATGAGAGGAAGATGGGCTCAGACTTCGTAGCATACAGTATTCATCAAAAACGTATTCACAACACTAATGAACATATATGAATTCGTCTGAAATATATATTGTGTCATAACACAAAAAGAAAGCAATCTAGCAGTCTATTGTAATATCAAGAAATACAGCTCATACAATAAAACAATATAGGAAATAGAGAACGATAGAGAAAGAGAACAAGAGAGAGAGAGAGAGAGAGGTGGGAGAGACAGTGAGAGAAAGAGAGAGAGCGAGCGAGCGAGAGAGAGAGAGAGAGAGCGAGAGAGAGAGAGAGGTGGGAGAGAGAGGAGCGAGAGAGAGAGAGAGAGAGCACGCGCACGCGCAAGAGAGAGAGAGAGAGAGAGAGAGAGAGAGAGAGAGAGAGAGAGAGAGGTGGGGGAGAGAGTGAAAGAGGCAGACAGACGAAGAAAGGAGACAGAGGAGAGAGAGAGAGAGAGAAAGAGAGAGAGAGAGAGAGAGAGAGAAAGTTAGAGAGAGAGAGAGAAACAGACAAACAGAGACAGACAGGCAGGCAGGCAGACAGACAGGCAGACAGACAGACAGACAGGCAGACAGGCAGACAGACAGACAGACAGACAGAGACAGACAGGCAGAGAGACAGACATAGACAAAGGCATAGAGAAAGAGAAAGAAAGATGCGAAGAGAGAACTCAGATATTTTGTAAACTACCTCGGCCTCAGGCCACAACATAATAGTGAAGGGAAGAGAGAGAGAGAGAGAGAGAGAGAGAGAGAGAGAGAGAGAGAGAGAGAGAGAGGGGGATGGAAAGACAGAGAGACAGAGAGAGACAGAGAGAGACAGGGAGAGAGGGAGGGAGATGGGAAGAGATAAGGAGAGAGATATTCAGATTCATATGATATATTCATATAAGACCATAACCCCATATGAAGAAGGGACAAACCAAAACATAACACAAACTACATCATCATCACAAAACATTTTTCTTTTCACAAATAGAGTTCCTAATGCATCATACTACAGACTTTTGTTTAAACTGAAAATCCTTGCATAAAAATATTGTCATTGAATCATCTTAGCACGACTGTCTATAATACTTCATTGGAATAAATTGTGTACAAACATCACTCAATTCTCTTATCTGATCCTGTGTCGTGTGATGCATGAGACAGCGAGAGTGGTTCCAACATGCTTGGTCAGCAGACAGGGCATTACTCCAGTGTCTATACACCAGTTGTATATCTTTGTCAATGTATTACAAGTGTTTTTTAACAGAATGAACTTCATCCTCTTTTGACTCCATACAGAATGGGTATGTGTCAGCGGACGATAGAATGAGAGGAAGATGGGCTCAGACTTCCTGGCATACAGTGCTCATTAAATGTTATAAACAACACTGATGAAGGTATATGAATTCGTCTGAAATATATATTGTGACATAACACAAATAGAAAGCAATCTATCAATCTATTGTAATGTCAAGAAATACAGCTCATACAATAAAACAATATAGGAAATAGAGAACGATAGAGAACGAGAACAAGAGAGAGAGAAAGAGAGAGAGAGAGAGAGAGAGAGAGAGAGAGAGAGAGGGAGAGAGAGAGAGAAAGAGAGAGAGAGAAAGAGAGAGAGAAAGAGAGGGACAAAGAGAGAGAGAGAGAGGCAGACAGACAGACAGAGACAGTGATAGAGAGAGAGAGGGAGAGAAAGAATAAGAGAAAGAGAGAGGGGGACGGATGGAGGGAGAGAGAGAGAGAAAGTTATAGAGACAGAGAGATAAAGAGAAATGGAGAGAAACACACACGCAAAGAGAGACAGACAGACAGGGGGGGGGGGGGGAACAGAGTCAGAGAAAGAGAAAGGGAGAGAGAGAGGGAGAGAGACAGACAGACAGACAGAGACAGATAAGGACACACAGAGAGAAAGAAAGAGAGAGAGAGAGAGAGAGAGAGAGAGAGCGAGAGAGAGAGAAAGAGAGAGAGAGACAGACAGACAGACAGACAGAAAAAAGAAAGAGAGGGACAAAGAGAGAGAGAGAGGCAGACAGACAGACAGAGACAGTGAGAGAGAGAGAGAGAGAGAGGAGGAGAGAGAGAGAGAGGGAGAGAAAGAATAAGAGAAAGAGAGAGGGGGACGGATGGAGGGAGAGAGAGAGAGAAAGTTATAGAGACAGAGAGAGAAAGAGAAATGGAGAGAAACACACACGCAAAGAGAGAGAGAGACAGAAGGTGGGGGGGGGGGGGGCAGAGTCAGAGAGAGAGAAAGGGAGAGAGAGAGAGGGAGAGACAGACAGACAGACAGAGACAGAGAAAGACAGAGATTTTGATTTGATTGATTTGGTTCAGTTTTTACGTCGACACCCACCTCAGGTGATATGGCCGACGGGGATAACCATCCTGGGGAAGTGGGGGAAGGGGAACCTATCTAATCCTATACTGACACCACCAGAACAACGATGATGTTAAGATGGGGCAGTGAGACGGCCAGTTTTAATATAGCGCACCCCGGGATTCGAACCCACAACCATTAGCATGTGAATCCGATGCTCAAACAAACTGAGCTATCGAGGCCCGCAAGAGAAAGACAGAGAGAGAAAGAGAGAGATGGAGAGAAGAGTGGGCGACATCAATGCTGTAGAGTGCCACTCGCTTTTCCTCCCGCAGGCAAAAGCTTTTTCGCTGAGAATGTAAAACAGCTGAGAGAAGACATAACAATAAACAGAAACAACAACAACAACAACAACAGGAAACGTGGCCTGCGGGGAATTTTCAATTGCTGGTTTCTCTGACTTGTCCAGACAACAACTCAATCAAACCCATCTCCCTTAATATCTATAAATCCCAGAAGTGGTTCCCAGTGCCAGAAGTGTCCCTTCATCCATGCTTGAAGAATTCCATACACTCATCTCGGTGGCTCCCAGATGTATTTTCCAAAGCAAAGAATTCCTCTCACGCTTGAAGGGTCCTTGTACCAATCTCTGTGACCTGCAGACGTAAAATATCCATGCCAGAATCGTGTCCACAATAGATGTGATTCCCACTATTAAAAGTGTCCCCAAAGGAGAAAAGTACCCCCTGTAACAGGAGTGGCATCATGCCAAAATAATCTCCCTTTACCCGATAGGTATCAATGGCAGAAATATCATCCTGCCTGACATGCCAGCGTGCCATTAATTTAGTGATTCCAGCATGCCATAAATGATAACTGATACCTTTATGGTTAAGGTATACCAATGCCAGTAATGTACTTTCGTTTGTTATTTCTTTTAACGTCTATCCACATAAGTGTTCTTAGACAAGCCATTAACGTATTACTGTCACGATTCTAAGTGTTATCGTGCCAGAAACTTCATATGTCCTGTTTTCACATGTCATGAAAATCGCTGTGGTATAGATGTCTCCATGGCAAAAAATTCCTTGTGTTTCTTCTCTCACCATACATGTCCCTGTGCCGTATCGTTGAATCCCTGTGCTGTAAAGGTCCCACTTTGTCGTGGTCTTTGTGCCATGGACGTCACAAGCGTATCTCTTTGACTCCCGCACACTGTCCACCAGCATCCTGCATTGTCAACCATGTTAGCAAAGCAAAAAGTTATCCCTTTGATTCCCTCAAATTATCCACCAGCTTCCTGTTTCTTTATCAGAAGTGGTCCCATGTAAGGTATGTCTCCATGTCGTGATCATTTCTGTGCTATAAAAGTAACTATGCCAGAAGTATCATCATGTTCTCGTCTCAAATGATCCCTGCACAACATTGTTTTTTTTTCCCTGCTTGAAATATCTGTGTGGCTGAAGTGTTTCTACATGCCTCAGGGACTCCTGGACTACTGTTTTCATGTATGCCTGGTCGGTGATGGATACTATCTGAGTATTCCAAATGATATCTCCATCAGTACTATGTACTTCGCACACAGCATTCCATTTATTCGTCCGCGAGAGTAATGCAAGCTGATCCGGAAAACTTGAGTGCCGAGTGAAAAGAGAATTTACAAATAGCATGATATATTGATATGGGTCACAACTGGGGTAGTGATGGCAATTTTGGTGTTCGGTCCGAAGAGTTTTTTTCTACCATCTATCTGTAAGACAAGTTAAAACGAAGGAAAACCTGGGAGAGTTTAGAGATTAATACATTTCCGAGATCTGGAAAAAAAAAAATTAACGAAGGAACTTTGTATAGTATAAGTTTATGGAATCTTGATCAACACTGTGTTGCAACATTCTACGTTATTTGTTTGTTTGTTTTTTTGCCAGCTTCCTTTTGTTTGCTTGTTTACTTCTGTCTCCTTCTTTTTCTATTTCTTTCTGCTACTCTCTTTTGTAGTTTCTTTCCTCTTCTTTCTTTCATCCTTTGCTTCTTTTCCTGTCCATGTATTCTTTCATTTCTATTCTGTTTGTCTTTGTTTTTACTCCGTTGTTCTGTCTGTTTCTGTTCTGTCTTGCTTTCTTTCGTCCTGCCCTCCTTTTCTAGCTTGTTTGTGTATTCCCTCCTTTTCTTTGTGAATAAACGCCAATACAATTCCTGGCATGTTCACATTTCTGTTGTCTGGATCATCATGTTTTGACAGAATGCATATTTGTTTGTTTGTTTTTTTGCTCTGTTTGTTTGTTTGTTTGTTTGTTTTTGTTATGTTTTGCTTTTGCAAAGAATCGTTGAAACGCAGGGAATCTGTCAGGACTAAATTTGCAAGTCCAATTCCAATTCTCGTTTCGTCTTTTCTGGTCTGTCAACACTATAATTAGTGAAATAGAAACTGTACTGCAGGCTTTCAGAACAATTTTTTTTTATGTTCAAACAAAACATGCTACAACTGTGAATTTTCCATTAAATTCTTTTGATGGTAGCATGATAAAATAGCTGATTAGAGGAATCTCTAAGTCTGATTAAAGCTAAGTGTCTCTAGCTGGGTTTTATCTGATCTGTAAGCTAAGTAAGTGGCTGGAATATAAATTGACTGGACTCTGCAAAGATACTGCTTTAGCTTACAGAGTGCAAAGTCTGAAATGGCGGAAAGAAATGGTTAGTCTTTGACTGAGACAGAATTCTATGATGCATTTCCGAATTATTACTCTCTGTTAAGTCACCAGTTTCTAAGGCAAAGACAGAGTACTGGAGGGTATATTTTGTGTCTGCACTGGTGGCTTTAAATTTTTTAAAAAGAGTCGTTGAGTGTCAATCAAACCCCCTTATTCCATCTATTTGCCACCATTCTCTTTGGGTCCCCAACAAGTGTGGTGATGAAAAACGTTTCAAGTGACGAAGAAGCATAACATGGGGGACATCGAACAGAGTTGGACATGCTTTGGGTTCATTGGGAAGCTGGGACCACCCAGTCAAGTTCATCCACTTCACATTTTGTGTGTCAGTGAGTGTTTGTTTCAATTTCCTGGCCCAAACCGCAGATCTCTTCTTGTGGGTTTCCCAGTGGCGGTTTTACATCTCTGGCTCCTATGGGATTCCTGGTACTTGAACTTTGTTGAATGAAATTTAGGTTATCTATGTGTCGTGGAATTCAAAACAAGTGTGATGTTTGCGTTCAAGCAAACAGGAACCAGAAAAAAATAACATACACACAAATATAATCAGAACGCTATTTAATACAACCAGACAAGACAGCACAAACTCTGCCAACTGGCCTTTGTCAAGCGTAGACGTAAGACCATAACGAACAACACCAACTACAAACTTAGGAGAAATTTGTCTTAACCATTTAATTATAGAATATCTCCTAGATGAAAGGAAATTTAAAATTACGATTTGTCTTAACCATTTAATTATAGAACATCTCCCAGACGAAAGGAAATTTAAACCTTACGAAATTCACTTTTGTTCTTCCACGTCCATATCTAGCTGGAACCCATTTCAGCTGCTTCCGTGGCCTTTATGGAAATAGACTCTCCTTCTCAGAAATCAAAAACTGTTTCATGAGGACATAGGTAGACGTGACTACAAATCCTCTGCATCAACCTTAAGGAAAGCTTACATCTAAGCTTGGAAGCTGGATTCTCAAATTACTGACTAGACTGGTCTACTTTTCAGTCTTGATGATGTGAACTTCCACCATTCTACTTTCGTACAGTACAGTGATTTCGATGAAATCTTTCTTTTACTGAATGGAACTGTACCTCTTTATCCATCTGATGTCTATTTTCACGTTGATTTCTGAGTATTGTTTTCCATTCTGAAAGATTTGCTGTACACTCCCCATCATCCACTTTATCTAGCAGACCTCACTTCCACGCTCCTGATGTCAAAGATTTTCTAGGCCACAGTTTGTTGCGTCCTGCTGCGTAGAATGTTGACCGTGCTTCTGATGAGTGTTTTTTTTCCTTTGGCGGTACCTATCGCGTGTAGTCTCTTTGATCACTTGATTATCTCTTTAAATTGACGCTACTTCGCATGAGCTCGTGGTATGTTCCACTGTTTGTTTGCCCTGGCAAGAGGGATAGACAGGGTCATCTGATTTTCTCCAACTCATTATTTTGTATTTTAGGGTAGAAGGTCATGTACAGATATCAGGATGAAACTGAAACTTGTCCTGAGAGGTTCCATGAGTATCATCATCATCATCATGTGCCCTGCCGCTTGGTGTTGGCGATCATGGCCCTTCATAAAAATCTATCTTTTGTCGCTGCAAGTACATCTCCCGCCCTCTCTGTCTTCAGCCACTCTGCAAGTCCATCCGATATTTTCTCCTGGGTTTACCTAATGCTCTCTTTCCCTCCAGCTTTTTTGTTTCCATGAGTATGCCACGTGTTATTCCAACCGAGACTTCTTTGAAGTGCACTTTCCCATGTTGTACAATATCCCTGTTGATCTTGCTGGACTTCCCTCTGGTTTCTTTTGGCATCTTATCTGACATGGAGGCATTTCATCACAGCGTCCATTGCCTATCGGGTTATTTTCATTTTCTGCCAGGCTACAACTTGGGTTCAACGGATCTCACAACCTCGTCTCCCGAATCCTCAAGCATATTTAGAAACCTGAACTTTCCCATCTTGTATTCCTCCACGATGGCTTTTGTGGTAGCATCGGTTTTGCTTGGTGACAACATAGCTCAAGGTCAATGACTGCAATTGGAACAACAATCTATTGATTGTTTATTTTCATGGTTACCCCGTCAGATTGTTTTATCTGCCTCACTTATTCCTTTTGTGATGTTCCATTCTGAGAAATATCCTCGATTCGTTGATTTTGGCCTCCATCGATTGCATTACACTAGTGCTCTATTCATATCAGCATGGCCAGGGGAATGTTGGAATCAGCACGAACTGCAGACACCACACTTTGTGTTTGCCAAGGAGGCCAGGCTGGTCTTTACATGTACTTGCAGGCTTTCTTCTGCTATTTCTTTGTTTTGCTTTCCCCGTTTTACACCTTTCAGGGGATCATCGTACCACCGTCCATGATGTCTATTTTTTCTCCACCACCTTATCTAAAAGAAATGGTCATCAGTCATTTCCTCTCTCTCATTAGTTCTGAAACATATCGTATTAACGTCTGTAGTCTCCCGTCCATACCTCCTCTCAACTCTTTCTCTGTCTGTCTGTCCGTCTCTCTCTCTCTCTCTCTCTCTCTCTCTCTCTCTCTCTCTCTCTGTCTCTTTATCTCTGTGGTTTTTTTTCACTGTCTCTCTCTGTCTCTGTTTGTCTGTCTATATCTCTCTGTCTGTCTGTTTGTCTCTCTCTTTCTTTCTTCTCTCTCTCTCTCTCTCTCTCTCTCTCTCAAATATATTTGTATTTATTTTGGGATATATGTTCGTGGATTAGACTGGCAAGAGTAAGATTGAAAAATGGCTTGAAACCAAACACTTCCACCACCAACACCACGGACACACTCCTCGTGCCATCTCTTTCACTGTAATTATGAATTATCACATACTTCAATGCCCACCAGCGATTTCACTTAATTTTTTCGCTCTCCCTCTTTTTCTCTCTCTGTGTCTCTCTCTCTATTTCTGTCTCTGTCTGTCTGTCTGTCTGTCTCTCTCTCTCTCTCTGTGTCTATCTCTGTATTTCGCTGTCTTTTTCTCTCTCTCACACACACACACATACCCACACAGAAACAGACACACACACACCTATACACGCATACACACACACACACACACACACACACACACACACACACACACACACACACACACACACACACACACACACACACACACACATACAGAGACACACAGAAATAGACACGTACACACACACACACACAAACACACACACACACAAACGCATACGCATACACAAATACATCCACACACACACACGCATACGCACACACACACAGACACTCGCCCCCTCCCCCTCCCCCCACACACACATGCACATACGCACTATAATTATGAGTTACGAGCTAACATAACACTGGTGTCCAGTGCCCAGAGGGATTTTTCCATCGGAGATCTCTCAGACTGATAGCATAGTCAGACAGCTGGGATCACCTGGTAATGTAGGATCTATGGGTTTTATGCTGACTTTGCCCCAGGAGAAGCTTTTAACACCATTACCAGGTCTACTTCAGTATAGTTTATTGCATTTGTGAAGCTGTATACTGCATTACGTTCTGCAGTTGTTGTTATTTGTTTGTTTTTGTTTGTGTGTGTGTGAATGAGTGTGTGTGTGTGTGTGTGTGTGTGTGTGTGTGTGTGTGTGTGTGTGTGTCTGTGTGTGTGTGTCTGTGTGTGTGTGTCTGTGTGTGTGTGTCTGTGTGTGTGTCTATTTATCTATCTACCTACTTTTCTATCTATATATCTATCTATCTATATATCTATCTATCTATATTATATATATATATATCTATCTACCTACCTTTCTATCTATCTATCTATCTATCCATCTATCTATCTATCTATCCATCTATCTATCCATCTATCTATCTATCTCCTCTCTCTCTTTCTCTCTCTCTATTTCCCTCTCTATGTCTCCCTGTCTCTGTCTGTCTGTCTGTCTGTCTCTTTCTCTCTCTCCCTGTCTGTCTCTCTCTAATGTAATTGTGTTTGTATTTGTTTGAAGATATATTTTCGTAGACTAGACTGGCAAGGGTATATATATATATTATATATATATATATATATATATATATATATATATATATATATATATATATATGTACACACACACACACACACACACACACTATATATATATATATATATATATATATATATTATATATACATTATATATATATATATATATGTATATAATATATATGCATACATCCATCTCTCTCTCTCTCTTTCTCTCTCTCTCCTCTCTCTCTCTCTCTCTCTTTCCCACCCCTCTCATTTTCAGTCCAGCATGTTTTTCTCCGTTCTCTCTCTGTTATCTGTGATTGTTTACTAATATTATCACCATGTTATGGTGTTTACATTTGTCCTTTCAGACTCCCGGCCATACAGGCTGGATCAAAGCACACACAAACATACATCTGTGATTCGTTATCAGGTGCTGTAATATCTGTGGCATTTATGCTAACTTCTCCCCTGGCGTAGACTAACTTGATTACAGCGTCCAGTTCAGCAACGCCCTCTTGTCTTTTTGTCTCATTCTCCCTGGGACATTCTACCAACATGAGGGAATGAAATAGGATTTGGACACGATCTAATCTTTATCGCCATGTTTGAGGAACGTTGCTACTGGTATCGATCGTTTGCCATGTATCCCCCTCAGCGCTTTCCTCCTGTCAATTTGAATAAAGTGAATCCGACTTTCACAAACTCTACAATTGTCACTTCGTCATTTGCTTTAGGAAGTTTCATCTTCATTGAATGAATATTTGAATTTTTTGCCAGTATTGTGCTGTTTATCCATGAAATGTTTATTTCTTCTATGGCTATGTACAACTTTTTGATGTACTTTCGTATAAGGCATGACTGCGCGTTTTGCTGATGGATTGCTGATATTTGGCTATTAGGTGTATGAGAAAGGTATGTTCAGTTATTAGATATACAACAGAAAGTTAACGATAAATCGGGATTGTGTTTATCAAGTTATAATATTGGGCAGGGAACTTAAAATCCTGTTTACAAACAGCAACGTTGAGGCAAAGATATGTAAACAAATATGTAAATCAATGAAACCATGAACAAAACTGATGTGCACGATGACATTTACTTCTTTAGTGCGTCTTTTCAAAACCAGATTTCATCATTCTCTTAAAAATTTACCATCAGTTCTGATAACTTGTTCAGTAGCGAGTGTTATCTGATAATAAAAATGTACAATACTTTTTAGCACTGTTCTTTGCACAGATCAAATCCAAATCTCTGCTCATTTCAACTATCTTACCCATCGTAACTCTTTAATCAGCTAATTCAAATGTAACTTTCCATGACAAAAAATTGCTTGTCTGGCATTAAGGGCTGTTTTGATTTGTAGCAGGATATAATGGCTGATGTCTTCTAGATGAATACCGTTTTGAATTTTCTTCCCTGATATTTGTAAATTGCAAAATGATACCCCTCTGATTCACCTTATTAAGAAAAGCAAGAAAAATCAAATCGGCTTCATCGATAACATTCTTTACCAACCAAGGTCCATGTTTCATGAAATATGACGCACTTGGCAGTCACATAATTCTTGTGTGATTGGATGTCTCTATTGCAAAATAACTGAATGGATAATTGGTTGTTAAAAACCAGTATTTTCGCAGTTTTTGTTATCTTAGAAAAGAATATTGAGAACAAAAACTAGTACAATGCTCACAACTTGTTCGATAGATGCTTCCAAATAACGTTTCTGGAAAGAAAGCATCACAAGATTGGGAATTTACAGACCATAGTACATGCAGATAGAGCAAATCCCTTAATCGAATCCTGACCCGTCTACTTCCTATGAGAGTATTTCAGCTGCTGTGGCAAACGCTGTGGAGAATGACCAGCGATTCATCCCATAGTGAAAGGACGCAAATGCAAAGTTTCAGTTTCAGTTTCAATTTCTCAAGATTACGTCTCAACGCTCGGAATGAATTCCATATGCGCTAACGTCATAGGTGCCATGTGACGCAGAAGATCCAAAATGATCACGGCACAAGCCTTAAGCCTGCTCATAAATCCATGAGCTGGCCAGGTCCTGAGGTCCAACCTAAATAGTTCCATAACCCTGGGTTCGTAGGGGAGTGAGGTGGCAGAGACCTCAACTTTTCCTGGGGCCAGCACCATAAAAGCCCATCCCCTCTCCTTCGATTCAAATTCATATTCATTTTAACACATTATTTTACCAAGACTTCAGAAAGACAAGAAGGCTAACTGATCTTCGAGGGGTGGGACCTGGGAAATCAACCTATCTCTCCAATATTTTATACCAAGGCAGCCGGACAATGCCCTTCTCTTCACGATTTTCAATTGCCGTGGGATCTTTAGCGTGCACAGCCAGAGGGCACACGGGTCCGACTCGTTTTTCGTCCCTTTCCCGAAGGACTAGACGTTCAGTTCGATTTTCTGGTCAAATTGATGAGAAAAGTCAAGGTCTTTATGGGGAGCGAACCCTGGAACCTCGAGTTTAGTTTCAGGCAGGCGAACGTCTGAACCATTCTGCCATTCTTCTCCTCAAATACAAAATGTTCGCTCAGCAGTGATGTTAACCACGCAGACATTAAGTTGACTACAGCTGGCTCCTTGCTCAGTACCTCATGGTGTGGAAGACAGACAGTGAGTGTCTACCACATGCCCTGTCCATAAAACCTGGCTTGGTGCCCATCCCCTCACACTCTGGGAGGTGAATGAGCTAATCTGGTTGTTGAACGCGCATGCCTTTACTCCTTCCTTTCCTTCTCGTTATCTCTTTTCTTTGTCTTCAAGTTTTATTTTACTTTGTATTCTGCTGTCTCAGCGGGATTTTATAGTCACTGAACTTGAAGACCTCACCGTTAGGGAAAGCTATAATATGAACATATTATCTTTCATCTCGCTATTTTTCTATGTCTTTCTCTCTCTCTCTCTCTCTCTCTCTCTCTCTCTCTCTC
>JAPXFY010000021.1:54285629-54290629 GCA_030674185.1 Monoplex corrugatus
GGGAAAAAAAGGAAAAGATAATAATATTATACATACGCATCGATGCATTCGCGCACATCATCTAAGGAGACTGCCTGGCGTTGACCACTCCGTCCAATTATCGCACACGGGATTAAAAAATCATGCCTGAATACACATCTAAGCATAACTAAGGACACTAAAACATATATAGAACGGGATTAAATTACCTTAAATTGCTTCCGCACATCTCATTTCGTTAGAGCCAAAAATGCACTTAATACATGTACCCCAATTAGTCATCCTAAGAGAAAATAGTCTTTATCAAACACATACAAATGAATGAACCAGCAAGGCAAAAAATGATCGGAAGAAATAACAGAAAGCAAAAGAGAAAGAAATAAACAAAGAAAGTGATAGAAAAAGGGAAATTTCTAGCACAGAATTTCCAGACGGTGGGGTAAGGTACGACAGATCTATTTTGTATTATAAAGTACCTGGCACAGTCCCATCTTCATATATTTTCGGTTTTACTGAAGGGTGATCTATGAGATGGTTTGCCATCTTAGGACTACATCTTGACTGTAACACAACACAGCTAGGAACTTAGGAATACAATGACTCCTCTACAGAACATAAAATCAGATCACTACACATTTGGCTGCAAAAGCTTCAAGCGTAAAGACTACTCTGAAGGTCAGTTGGGTTTTAAATGGCAGATCCGCTGCAGTATATCATGCGTGAAAAATGAAAAGGTTTATCCAATGTCCTACAATGCCAGCGTTAATTACACTGCGGAAATCCTTTTGTTAAAAACATTCTTCAGGAACCTTCACATTAGAAATAGCCGTCAGAATCGGCCAAGCCAAAACAGCATTCAAGAAGATGACAAGCATTCTTACCAACAAATGCCTATCAATTAACTATCAGGAAGAAGTTCTTGAATGTTATGTAGAACCAATACTGTTGTACGGATGTCGAGGCGTGGACAGTCAACAAGCAAAGCCAGACAAGATTGAGGCAGCTAGGCTGTTGTATGATCCTGTAAGGTGGTAGAGACAGCTGTGTATGAACATTTAGAGATCTACAGGCTAAACCCCTGTCAACTAGTATTTAACATAATTCAGTATGCTAGAGGAGGGATGAATTTCCTGGTCCGTGTGGGCTGCCATTGAGGCAACTGAAATGTAGGTTTCTAAGAAGAATGTTGAGAGTTCCATGGACAACAAAGAAAATAAAGGAGACGGTCTTGAAGGAAGCAGACACAAGAAAATCATTATATAGAAGATTAGGAAAATACAAGCAACATTTGTAGGAATATACTATGAGGAAAACGGAATTAGAGCACCTGGTCACAACAGGAGACCTGGAGGGAAAGAAAAAACCGGGTAGACCCAGGGAGAAAATAATGGACGGACTTGCGGGTGGCTGAAGACAAAGAGGGTGGGAGATGTACTTGCAGCGACAGGGGGTAGATTCGTGTGGAGGGCCATGATCGTTACCGCCATGCGGCAGGGCACTTGATGATGATGGTGATGGTGGGGCTACCTATTTTCTGGTAAAAACTGTTCTTGGTTTGATAGGGAGACATAATTGATGGCTGAACTTTGAAACGAAGTAGGTGGCCACGAACCGCTCGTAACATGAAGGGACTGTCTGTCAATTCTCTGCAGGCCTCGAAATGATGATCCAGGCGGCCTTCTATTTGATTGTTTTCCAGTACTGAAGGACCCAAAGTTCCAATCTTCCTTTGTCCAGAAGGGGTCTGGTTGTCAGAGACCATTCTTGGGAGCAATCCTTTCCATTGGACCTTCGCCATCAACTCATCCTCCACTCCCGTCATTGTCCTCAGTTGAAAACCCTGTAGGGCTGTGAGGGAAAAAAAGCCTTGTAGGATTGTTTTGGGACAAAAGGGTTGGTCGCTGCTTCACAAGGTCACGGTGTAGTGGGGTGGGGTGGGGCGGGAGGCTGTTCTTTGACACCGACCTTCCTGTTGGATCTTTGGAAAGGGCTGAAGGAATCGATGCTTACCTTTCACAGAATAAATCGAAGATTTTAGAGCCTCACACATCTCTCTGCAGATTTTGGTCGCCTGAACTACACCATCAGCATCACCAGATAATAAGAATAGTTTCCTCTACGGTCGCCTCTGTTCTGGGCATCCACAAGTGTGTTTAGGCACCTATTTCTTGTAATCAATGCAGAGAAGGAAATACTCTGAGGCTAGAATACGTAGGTTGTGACCCAGAGCAGTGGCACGTCTTGACTTAGGTAGAAAATGACTTATTCCTCCGGGCCCGGGTGGGTGGCTGTTGAAAAGGGGTAAAAATGGTGCCAACGTGTTGGGCAGGCGTTCACCGTAAACATGGCTGAGGACAAGGCATGGCTGCAACACCAAGGCATGTCTGTTGTGCATGCATTGCTGCATCACGACGGCTAGCACTGGTATTGTTATTGCTATTTTTGTTTAAAACCCAGCCGAATGCGTAGAGCCATATCAGGGCTATGACCGTTTCAAAACATACACAATACTTTAACAGGAAAAAAAGGGAAATAAAATAAAATACGCATATCACTGCATTCTCGCACGTAATCTAAGATGTCACTTAGCGTTGACCACTCTATCCAATTTATCACACAGAGGATTTAAGAATATACGTGGATAAAATTTAAACATAGCAAAAGACACTAAAAACATGTATAAAACAGGCTTAGATTACCTAAAACGTTTTCGCATGTCATATTTCCCTAGAGCCAAAAACGCGCTTAGTATATAAAAAGATATACCCAATTATCAATCCAAAGGGAAAGTATGCATGGCTTTATCGGAACACATACAGGTATATTGATCAGCAAAGCAAAAAATGATAGGAAGAAATAACATAAAGTAACAGGTACAAAGTAAAGAAAAAGAGTGAACAGAAAAGAGGAAATTTCTGCACAGAATTTCCAGAAGGTGGGGACTAGTTATACTGAAAGAACCTCTGGCATCCCCACAGAGGAAATGGCTAGAATTCTCCTCTAACGGGAAGACTGGAGGACGAGAGTGACCAGCAAACAATAACTTGGTTATGACCCGGACCCATGTAAACCATCACAATCCTGTTGGCCTTGACTGGATGTCTGACCTCCACTGTCTTCTACACCTGACATGACGCCGTAGAGTTCGCACCTGGTTTTCTCGAGATGGCAACCACACTTAAGTAAGACTGAAATCGTATTTAATACAACAAGACAAGACAGGCGCACATTTTCAGCCAACTGGGAAGTTTCAGTCTTTTTCTCCTATTTTTGTATTTGGTGTTTGTTTTTGGTCTGACGCTTGACAAAGGCAGTTGGCAGAAAATGTGGACCTGTCTTGTCTTGTAATAAATACGCTTTTATATTTTTTTTTCGTGTTTTTTTTCTGGCTCCTGTTTGCTTGAACGCGGGCAGTCACACTTGTTTTGGATTAAAATTGAAATCATTAAGTTCAGAATTGTGGCTCTCTCTATCATCATCAGGTGCCTTGCCGCATGGCGTTGGCGATAATGGACTTCCATCTGTCTCTATCTCTCGTTGCCTCTACCATTCTCCCCACCCTCCTCGTCCCAGCCACTCTGCAAGTCCGTCCAGCATTTTCTCCCTGGCCTACCTGGTGCTCTCTTTCCTTCCAGCTTTCCCGTCGTGACCAGGTGCTCCAATCCCCCTTCCTCATAAAATGGCCTATAAATGTTGCCTGTCTTTTCCTAATCTTTCCTATGAGTGATCTACTTGTGTCTGCCTCCATCAAGACTGTCTCGTTTGGTTTCTTTGCTGTCCATGAAACTCTCAACATTCTTCTTAGAAACCACATCTTGGCTGCCTCAATCTTGTTCTGGCTTTGCTTGTTGACTGTCCACGCCTCACATCCGTACAACAGTATTGGTTCTATATAACATTCAATAACTGTCTTCCTGATGTTAACTGATAGGCATTTGTTGGTAAGAATGTTTGTCATCTTCTTGAATATGTTTTGGCTTGGCCTATTCTGCCGGCTATTTCTGATGTGCATCTGCAGTCTGATGAAATGACCGTTCCCAGGTATTTGAACTTATCAACCTGTGTCAAGGTTGTGCGTTTGCTGTTATTTTGCATGGGGGGATTTCATGTGGCTGTAGGAATCGGAAATCCAAATCGTCTTTGTTTCCCGACTCTGATCTACTGTCTTCATAACAAGAGATGCCGACCAATGACAGAGTGGGGTGGGAAAGAAAGATGGACACAAGAACTTACTAGGACGAAAAACCTCCAGATCCCTATTAGGTGGTAAGGGTTCTCTGAAGGCCAAACAAGAATGGGAGGGTGGAAGGATTCGGGATGCAGCTAAACGAAACGTGGCAAGCTCCACTGAGACAAACAGGGCGCACCTTGCTGTGCCAAATTGTCTGCCACTGCGTTTACCAAAGTGTGGGATATTAGTAACCCCGTACTTCTTGCTCTGAAAAGTTACAAAGGTGACCTCCCACCACGAAATCAGTCTTAACTCGCAGTCAGTCGAGCAGCACTAGGAGCTGAAAAGATGACTGAGGGTCTATCTGGGGTGTTTTGACTTTTTCTCAAAATTGATTTCTGTAGACTATGATTTATCCCCATAGAAATGTTTTTCTTAAAAAAATATTATTAATCAATCTAAAATGGTATTTTAATGTACTGATCGCAGCAAAAAGAACGCAATTTCCTACCAAAAGTACCTCTTTTTGTCTCTTATTATGAACCGTAACCTGTACAGTACCCGCACATGTAATATTCTGATGGAAAGCTCTTTGGTGCACCTTTCATATAAGGACAGAGAAAATTAGAAACAAACTGGGTCAAAGCCACCAAATAAAAAAAAAAAAAAAGAAAAAATGTGTAGAAGAGCACACAAAACTTTAGAGGCCGTTTTCTCAAAATGGCCGCCATACAACTTAATGACTTTGAACATACATAACTTCTACATTTATTTTGTACAAGCTTTATTCAAGTAACAAAATAATCAGCAGAATGTACACTTTCCAGTGATATGTATATCTCAAAATGCC
>JAPXFY010000021.1:54303129-54305629 GCA_030674185.1 Monoplex corrugatus
TTTTTAATGCTGAGTAATCCCGAATTCAGCACCCTTTTCCAGGACAGGGATAAATTGCGACAAGTGTTTGTTTCAGCAGATTTCCTCCCCTGTCTCCGTTCCCACAAATTGTCATTGAAATGTTTCATGGCTGATATCAGAGCACAGTGAACCCTGTAAATCTGAGAATTCAGAGCGCTTTATCTTTCCAGACCATAAACCACGAGAACGATGGGTCTTTCCAGACAGTCTTTCACCCCAGACATCAAAGACTGCGAAAGAAAAGGAAGACCGCTATTTCATTCCATTGATCGAAAGAAAGTTATTACTGACTTTCGCTGGTTACGTCTCCTAGACATCCAGCTTTCCATTCCAGCGACCTGATGGAGACGCTATAGAGCCCACAGCCCGGGTCATTCCATTAGACAAAAAAAAATGTTAAAGACATAAAACATCCTTTCCTCGTCTGTCTCTGAAGGTGGGGAGGTAACTGAAGTGCTCAATAAAAATGGAGGGGAGGTAAGTCTAGTAGCAACTCTTCACCCAGTTCACCTTGTCAGTCTAGCAGAGTGAACAGACATTAAGGGGTTCGCGACTTGCATTCCCACGGACATAGAGTGTTTAAAGTCTCCTGCCCGCATGCCCGCCTAACGTGATAAATGGCAGGTTACACAAACCCGCTACCCCGAGGACACGTCTGCCTTACTGTCAGACAGACGTGGAAAAAGTTAAAATAAATTGCAAAGGACCTGTCAGCCAAGTTCTTGTGAAACCGCTGACAGTTTACAATGTTTCTCTGTGTCGTTCCGACTGGCTGTAAAATCAGGAGACTCTGTCAGTGCTTCCTCGCACAGCCTGAAATGAAACAAACGTTTCTGGTAGGTTCAAACGGAGCGCTTCGATTCCAAAATATTGAATATGATAATGCCAGTGATGCCAATGTCCTAACAATTCTGGTGGCTCAGTAGCAATTGCGATGATGCTAGCATTTTGTGTGTGTGTGTGTGTGTGTGTGTGTGTGTGGTGTGTGTGTGTGTGTGTGTGTGTGTGTGTGTGTGTGTGTGTGTGTGTGTGTGTGTGTGTGTGTGTTTTCTGTCGTGAGTTTTTTGCATACAAAGGTGCCCATAAAACATGCTGCAGTAGGTATTAACAAACCTGATGCATGGAAATCTTTAACCTGATGGAAGTCTTTAGATTTTAGTCTTCGTAACTCGTAACCAAAGGTCAACAGAATGTTGTTAATGAATAAGCACATGTTATGGTGTTGTGAAACACGGATTTGTAGTTCATTTAATTGAGGTGAATTTTCATGCTCACGATAAGCGCTGACAAATACCTCAAGGTTATAAGTAAGCTATCAACACATTAATCATGCCACGAGCGTGAAAAAAATCAAACGCTGTTTTCTTCAAAGAAAATATTTCTCTTCCTTCCTGGACCAATGTTTCTCCAGCTGTTGTTTTTGCTGTCGTTGTTGTTGTTGTTGTTGTTGTTGTTTTACATTAGTTCACCTTTCCATAATAATGCTTTTGTTTGGTCTGTCTTTTTCAGTAAGATATAGTGTTCCATGATTTTAAGTCAGAACATTCCTCTCCTTTTAGGTCTATGTCCCTCGTCTATGTAAGGGGGAGGGGGGGACCCAGCTCTTCATTCAAGCAGATTCTCATCAATGTACTCCCAAACAGACATAAAGCAGTCCTCTCCCCCTTTCCTCCTTTGCTATTTCAGTAAAAAGAAAACAGGATCTTATGTTAGTTTCACCTCAGACAAAGAGCCTTCATTCCCCTCCAGGTTCAATGTTTTGTTTGTTCTTCTTTGTTCTCAGTTTTTTATATTTCGTACACACTGAGTGACGAACTAAGACAAAGGGAGAGTTTGTAGAATAACTGTAAGTCTTAACCTGACGTCACCCTAACGCCAGAGAAAAGGAAAAAAGACAGTTGGCAGGGAAAGAGGCACCTGTTTAGTTTTGTCTGTTCAATACACAAACTCATTGTCTTTTCAAGTGTTTCTGGTTTCTTCACTTGAACGCTGATTCAGATAAACAAAAATGCAAGCTAGTTACAAAGTTATTCTACAGCTCAAAGGACACAGAAGGGGACCTTAAATTGCTGTGTTTTTGTCGTAAGCTCGTTGATCTTGTTTCTTTGTTGTCTTGTGCTTGACAAAGGCCAGGTGGCCGACTTTCGTGTTTACCTTGTTTCATCGCTTGTTGTTAAGAAATGGAAAATGAAGTGGTACAGCCATACCAGTAATCATACATGTAAGGCTTTATTTTCATCCCGTATCATTGCACTCATGGTGGGTACCTTAGTACTCACCTTTTTTTCTTCCCTCTCATCTCCTACGACACCTTGATGGCCACAGAAGTTGGCACAGTTTTACAAGGCGATGATGATGATGTCGATTACGATGTTAACCTTGATGCTATGGAGTTCTATCAGGACTGAGAATGCGTGACAGGGCTGTCTCTACGCTTAATATCATAATATATCCTGGCATTAGCCAGGCCCTGGGAGAT
>JAPXFY010000021.1:54308129-54310629 GCA_030674185.1 Monoplex corrugatus
TTTTTTTCTTATAGTCCAGCTGACTACTGAAGCCACAAGAAGGGTTACTTCGTGCCGTAAAGAATTCAAGTTTAGTTGAAAACAGCAACACTTAAAAACGTCATTAACCTTTCAACTCTAAAATGCTCTCAACCCTTTGACTCCCGCACCCTGTCCGCCAGTATCCTGCATTGCTAACCATGCTGTCACAGCGAAAACTTAACCCTTTTCCTACCAAGAAAATAGGTCACTCTACTAAATAATGTTAGGAGATGACTTCAAAAACACTCAAATTACGCCTGTTTTTTGCCATTTTTGCCGCTTCAAACATCGTGTAAATGCAGAAAGGAAATGACAATAGTATACTCCCTTTGCCGGAAAAGGATGACAATAGTATACTCCCTTTGCCGGAAAAGGATTACGTCAGCAATGCGGTATTTTTTCTTTTTATATACTCGAAACTGAAACTACGGTTCAGGGCACGAAATCCTTGTGACACGGTCCACGAAGATAGAACGCTGAGTCACGAGGATCTCGTGACGCGGTACGGAATGTGTTAACCCTTTTATTTTCTCACCATTTCCACCATATTCCTGCAGGAAGCTGGTGGATAAGATGAGAAAATCAAAGGGTTCATTTTTTTGCCATTGGTGCATGCAATGTGGGAGTCAAAGGGTTACAGTCTTTCTCGTGGCTATGATTATGTAAGGTAAAATCTATTGATCTCACGTGAAAATGTGAAAATTGTCTGGAGGAGCGTCTGTGAAGAGTCTTTAAGGAGTTCTGCTCCTTAACGAGCCTGCTGTATAGTGCCTATGTCTCACACTGTCCAAGCCTAAGCTTTCCATAACACAGCGTTTGATGCTGTGTGGCTGATCACACGGTATGTTTTATGGTGCTTCCTCATTTTTAAACAGGTATGAATGAATGAATAATAAGTGACCCGTTTAGAACGTTCACGACACTGTCTCTTTCCTATGGTTCCCAGAAACAGATGAGAAAAACTGTTTAGGATCAGGACGAATTTGGGAAAAAATAAAATGTCTATATGGTTGTTCCAGTCCTTTTTCTTTCTTTCTAATTCTTAAAATAGTGACAGCAGGTCATCAAAGAGTGTCATGACCTGGGTGCTGCTCGGCCCTTTTCGAGTGTCAAGAGTTAAGGCGCTGAAACACTTGCTTGATGGGAGTTTCTCATCTGAGGACCTTCTGCTGTCTCGACTTTTCTCCTCAGTTTGACCTGAAAATCAAACTGTAACGTCTAGTCGGAAGGGGACGAAAAACGAGTCGACCCGTGTGTCTTCTGGCTGCTCACTCTAAAGATCGCATGGCCACTTGAAAATCGTGAAGAGCAGGGCATTGCCTGGCTGCCTTGGTAAAAAACATTGGAAAGATAGGTTGATCACAGGTCCCACCCCTTGAAGACCAATCAGCTTTCTTGCCTTTCTGAAGTCTTGGTTAAAAAATATGTGAATATGAATAAAAAATAAAATTATGAATTCGAAGCGATGGAGAGTGGATGGGCGCCGCCCTCGTGGTGCTGGCCCCATGAAAAGTTGTGGTCTCTGCCACCTCACTCCCCTACGACCTCAGGTTTTGGCACTATCTAGGTAGGACCTTAGAAACTGGCCAGCTCGTGGGTTTATGTGCAGGCTTAAGGCTTGAGCCGTGATCATTATGGATCTTCTCCATCACGTGACACCTGTGACGTTAGTGCATATGGAATTCATTTCGAGCACGGAGACGTCATCTTGAGAAATTGAAACTGAAACTGAAACCAGGGCTCGCTCTCCCCAGACTATTTTTCTTTTTTCTTTTTTTTTTCCTTTTTCTTTTTTTTTAGGATCATCGCACCCAGGGAGGTTACCTTTGCGCGTACCTTTTTTTCGTCCAATTTTTACACCACCTTAATGGCCACAGAATCCGGCACACTTTTTTTACAATGAGATGATGATGATGTCGATAAAGATGATAATCAGGATGCTATGGAGATCCATCTAAGATTAAAGACTGCGTGACAAAGCTGTACTCTACGCTTACTATTATTATATATCCTGGTGTCAACCAGGCCTGAGAGATACAGACACCTGCGGTGCTGGTCAGAGGGTTTGAGCAACACCCTCAATGACGCATCCATGAAGTGGATGAGACTCGACTGTGTGGTCCCAGTCTTCCCAATGAGCCCACAGCACGCCCAACTCTGGGTAGGAGCCGGTTAGAGCCGAAAAATCCCACCATGATTTTTGAAGGGAATGATGGGGATTCGAACCCACAACCTTCCAGTCAGTAGTCCGTTGCGTTAACCACTACACCATGGCGACTGGTGTTTCTTGCTACTTACTGTGACCTAACCCTTGAGAGTTATCTCTCAAGAGTTATAATCCTTGGTTAAATCTTAAAAATTCTCCCTGCTTCCCTCTTTTTTCCTTTTGTGTTACTGTGACCTGTTTAGAACGATCAGGACACCGTATCTTTCCTACAGTTTCCAAGAACAGTTGGAAGGAACTGTTTAGGACGGGCTG
>JAPXFY010000021.1:54315629-54320629 GCA_030674185.1 Monoplex corrugatus
CACAAACAAATATTGACAAAATGTGAAACACATATCAACTCACAAAACATGAACAATAACACGCAGAGCAAACTTTCGATCGAAACATGAGATAATTAACAAACAAAAACAAAGAAACCAGAAAAAAAAAAACATACGATAGGAAACGAAAAGGCATTGGAAAAAGAGTACGAAGCAAGAAGGCATATCATGACAAGCTGTCATAAAACATCCACCATGGTAAATCCTGCACGGCCTCTGGGTCACGATAGTGTCTGGAACCAGAAAAACACGAAAATAGAATCAGAACGCGTATTTAATATTTATTATTATTTTATTTATTTTATTTATATAGCGCAAAATCTTGATAAAATCAAATCTAAGCGCTGAAGCAGACACGCACGCACGCATGCACGCACGCACGCATGCACGCACACGCACACGCACGCACGCACGCACACACACACCACACACACACACACACACACACACACACACACACACACACACGCATGGCTATAAATGGGGAGAAAGAATAAAAGCAATAAAAGCAAGAATAAAAGCAATGGAAAATTATAGAGAGCATAGCATATACAATTATAAATTATAACCATGTGATTCCCCTCCGAGCGGAGACAGGCTGCAGAGGGGGGGGGGGAGGGGGGGGGGGTTGAGTGAGGTTAGGATTTTATGCGGAGGAGAAAAGGTGAGTTTTGAGAGCGGACTTGAAGGAGACAAAAGTAGGTTGCTGACGGACTGAGAGAGGAAGTTTGTTCCAGGAGAGTGGACCAGAAAGAGAGAAGGCTCGTGGATTTCAAAATAATCAGACAAGACAGGCTCAAATTGTCGGTCAACTGGCCTTTGTCAAACGTGAATGCAAGATCACAAACAAACACCAATACAAAAATTAGGAGAATAAGACTGAAACTTCCATGCTGCTTCGTCCAGTGGGAGAAGAGGACTAAAAATGATGGGAAAGGACGTTTCAGTCTTTTTTCTCTTAATTTTTGTATTTCGTGTCTGTTTCTTTGTGATTTTATATTCAGGTTTGATAAAGGCCACTTGGCTGAAATTTTGTGCCTGTCTTGTCTCATCATCATCATCATCATCATCATCAGGTACCCTGCCGCATGGCGTTGGCGATCATGGACTTCCATCTGTCTCTATCTCTTGTTGCCCCAAGCATCTCCTCCACCCTCCTCGTCTTCAGCCACTCCGCAAGTCCGTCTAGCATTTCTCCCTCGGTCTACCTGGTGCTCTCTTTCCCTCCAGCTTTCCCGTTGTGACCAGGTGCTCCAAATCCCCCTTCCTCGTAAAATGGCCTATAAATGTTGCCTGTCTTTTCCTAATCTTCCTTATGAATGATCTACTTGTGTCATCTTTTTTCTGTCCATAATTGTCCTGGGGAAACTACGATGGTGGTTTCCCCTTGCCTTCCATCGGTTTTTTTTTTCAGGGTTAACTCCCTTAGCCTTACTCTCTCCAGAGATGTCCACGAGGCAGTGGAGCTATTTACCCATAGCTTGTCTGGTTGTATTAAATACGCGTTCTGATTCTGTTTTCGTGTTTTTCTGGTTCACGTTTGCTTGAACGAGGGCAGTCGCACTATTTTTTTGGATTTCGATAATGTCTGTTCTAATTCAACTCACCAGGGACACTGCCTACTGAGTCCCCTACTAATGACAGTAGCTGCACGGTCACAGTGCTAGACTGAGTGAAATACAAGCTGCTGGAATATACCAAAGTACGTACAAGCTGATCCTGTAATTTCATGCAGATGTTTTTGTCCTTCTGTACAGTTTCGGCTTGGATACTGCTGAAGATATCTTGCTGCCCTCGAGAGGATCTCTGATTTGAATTTTGCTAATGATGAATCTCTGGTAGGCGAATTGGTGATCAGTTCCTAGATTTAGTCCACGGAGAGTTATATTATTACTGATAGTGGTGTTATAGTGGTGTTATGGCTGGTCGTCAGCTTGGTCTTCTCGACTCGGATTCCCATGCCGTATCTTTGTCTTTGGAAAATTCAACCTGGTGGAGTCTAATTGGGTTATATGGTTACAAGTATCAGAGGAGAACCTTTGACTTGACGTTGTTGTTGTTGTTGTTGTTGTTGTTGTTGTTGTTGTTGTGTGTGTGTGTGTGTGTGTGTGTGTGTGTGCGTGTGTGTGTGTCTCTGTCTGTCTCTCTGTCTGTCTGTATGCCTGTCTGTCTGTCTGTCTCTCTGTCTGTCTGTATGCCTGTCTGTCTGTTTGCCTCTCTCTCTCTCTCCATTCCCTCATCTCTCTCTGTCTGTCTCCCTCTCCCTCTTTCTCTCTCTCTCTTTGTCTGTCTGTCTGTCTCTCTGCCTCTGTCTCTGTCTCTCACTGTCTCTCTCTCTCTGTATCTCTCTCTCTCTCTCTCCCTCTTTGTCTTTCTCTCTCTGTCTCCCCCCCCCCTGTAACATACACACACACACACACACACACACACACACACACACACACACACATCGTCCCTAACCCTTTCTACCCCCTTTTCTCTCTAGTGCATATAGTTAGATGACAAAGAAAACGGAAGAATTCTGATAAAGACGCGTGCACCACTCCACAGAAGGGATTTGATCTGGAATGATGGAGAACATCTAGTTTAGCCTTCTCTTCAGCATTTCTTCTCCGTTAGCAAGTCACATATAAGTTGTATGTGAGTAAGAAAGTTACATATTTGGGTGTCATAATTTTGCTTAAATAATAAACGAATAAATAAATGAATTACAATAAGTAAAGAAAAATGAATGCACAGACAAAATGAATAAATAAATATATATCTATAAATGAATATATAAACACATAACGAGTGGTTAAAAATGAAACAGGATCGAAAAATAAAAGGGAACAGCAACGAATTAGATGATGAAAATATGAAGAAGAAACAAATTAAGAAAAAGAAGGACAAAAAAAACAACAACAAAAAACATGCTGGCGAGGAAATAGCATAGGAAACACTTTTTTTTTCATTTTATTCAAGTAAAAAAGCAAGATCACATATTGAAACAAAATTAAAGAAACAAAAAAACAAAAACAAAAAAACATATTGAGCAAATAAATAAATCAATAAAAGGGTGAATGAATAATTGACTGAAGTTACTCGAGCGTTGGCAAGAAAAGTTACTTTAGATAAATGAATGAATGCATGAATGAATGAACGAATGAATGAATGAAAACGTGAATGAACGACTGAATGAATAACGCCAGAAAAAGTTCAGAAACACCATTTCCCTCATCCGTAATACCCCCATTCGCTCTCTCTCCCTCTCACTCTCCCTCTCTGTCTGTCTCTCTTTGTCTCTGTCTGTCTCTGTCTGTCTGTGTCTGTGTGTGTCTCTCTCTCTGTCTCTCTGTCTCTCTCTCTCTGTCTCGTTCTCTCTGTCTCTGTCTCTCTCTCTCTGTCTCTTTCTCTCTGTCTCTCTGTCTCTGTCTCTGTCTCTCTGTATCTGTCTCTCTCTCTTTGTGTCTCTGTCTCTCTCTCTCTCTGTGTCTCTGTCTCTCTCTACATAACCAATTCCGCTAAAAGCTTGCTCCGAAAGGGGTCATAAAGAGAAAGCAGGGGCACGTAGATAATGCACGTACACGCAGACATGAAGACGCAGACATTGACACGCAAATAAACACACACACACACACACACACACACACACACACACACACACACACACACACACACACACACACCACACACACACACACACACACGCATACACACACACTCACTCACTCACTCACTCACACACACATACACACACACACACACACATGCATACACACACTCACTCACACACACACACACACACATATGCATACACATACTCCCTCGCTCACACAACACACACACACACACACACACACACACACACACACACATTCACACACACACACACACATATATATGCATACACTTGCACGCGCGCGCGCGCATATACGTGTGCCCCCCCCCCTACACTTACATACACACATACACACATACATACGTACATGCATACATACATACACATATACACACATACACACATACATACACACATACATACATGCATACATACATGCATACATACATACATACATACATACATACATGCATACACACATACATACATACATACATAATACATACAACATACATACATACATACACACATACATACATACACACACACACTCACTCACTCACTCATTCAGAGAGAGACGGACAGACAAGATAGACAAGAAAAGACAAGATGTGACGAAAAAAATACATGACAAGACAGACAGATGGACAAGACAGACAGATGGACAAGACAGACAGATGGACAAGGCAAACAGAAAGGCAGACAGACGAAGCTGAAGGAGACGAGACAATACAGGACATACATTTAAAGCAGGATACGTCAGCACAGGATATGTGTCCTCACCTGAATATATGTGACCCGTTTTCACGAAAAGAGTCCTAACTTGCAGGCAGCGAAAAGCGTAGAGGCCCGGAAAGTGTGTGATGGGTCGATTTTGTAAATTTTTACATTTCGTCAAAAATGGAATGTTTAATCTTTAAATTACATGTACATGCACTCAGCACTTTACAATTCAGTCGGAGAATGTATTGAAAATGCGTTTTAACCAGATAACGGCATGCTTTTTGTGTCAGAAAAAGGGATATATAAACTTAAATAACAAGACAATTACATTAGATTTTCACACTGATTTTTTGTGGCTATTGTGGCATGATGTGTTTGACCATAGTACAAAATTTGGTAAAGATTGGTGAGGTACAAATACCTGTTGCTAAGGTAAAACTTCACTGAAGTGGTGAAAATTTTAAAACTTGATTTTCTCAAAATGGCTGCTTGCTATGTTACACACTTCAAATACCCATAACTTCCTTATTTTTAGGAGTAGAATAATAAATTTCATATGAAAAGAAAGTTAATAATCTGGACGTTTTGAAAATTATAATGTCTGTTATTTTCACCTTAGGACTCATTTTGTTAAAACGGGTCACATATAATTTCA
>JAPXFY010000021.1:54328129-54340629 GCA_030674185.1 Monoplex corrugatus
TCTGTCTGTCTCTCTCTCTCTCTCTCTGTGCCTCTGTCTCTCTGTGTGACTCTGTCTCTCTCTTTCTCTCTCTCTATGTCTGTCTCTCTCTCTCTCTGTGTGTCTCTGTTTCTGTCTGTCTGTTTATTTCTCTCTCTCCCTCTGTCTCTGTCTGTCTTTCTCTGTCTATATCTCTCTCTGTCTCCCTCTCTGTGTCTCTCTCTGTGTCTCTCTCTGTCTCTCTCTCTCTGTCTCTCTCTGTCGCTGTCTCTCTCTCTGTCTGTTTGTCTCTATCCCTCTGTCTCTGTCTCTCTCTCTATCTCTCTCTCTCTCTCTCTCTCTCTCTCTCTCGCACACTCACACGCATACACACACACACACACACACACACACACACACATATACATACACACACACACACACACACACACATACATACACACACACACACACACAAACACACACACACTTCTCTCTCATACTCACAATCACACTCAAACAGCAACTAAGAGAAAAGGACAGAACAAACAGGACAAACAAACAAATAGACAAAAAAATAGACCCACAGATAGCGAGACAGAGAACGTCAAGAGAGTTGGCCAAACAGAAAGATAGATAGACAAAGAGTTAGGAGAGTAGCTAAAACAATCAGATACAGGAATGGGTAGAAGGCAGTTTGCTGGAGACCAAAAAAGACACACTTCATCAAACTGACAGCGATGAGATTTTAAACGCCAAGTTGCAGGCATTTGGCGTTGGGCACTTTAAGCAGAGAGCTTTCTTTGTTCGTCCATTTGTTTATTTGTTTATTTGTTTGTTTGTTTGTTTGTTGGTACATGTATGTCTGTTTGTTTGTTTAGTTGTTTGTTTGTTCTTGGTTGGTTGGTTGGTTGGTTGGTTGGTTGGTTGGTTGATTGGTTGATTGGTTGATTGGGTGGTTGGTTGGTTGGTTGGTTGGTTGGTTGGTTGGTTGGTTGGCTGGTTGGTTGGTTGGTTATTTGGTTGGTTGGTTAGTTGGTTGTTTAGTTGGTTGTTTGTTTATTTTGTTGGTTGGTTGATTGGTTGGTTGGTTGGTTGGTTGGTTGGTTGATTTGTTGGTTGGTTGGTTGGTTGGTTGGTTGGTTGGTTGGTTGGTTGGTTGGTTGGTTGACTCGTTGATTGTTTCATTGGTTGGTTGGTTGGTTAGTTGGTTGGCTGGCTGGCTAGCTGACTGTTTGGTTGCTTGCTTGCTTGTTTGTTTGCTTGCTTGCTTGCTTGCTTCGTTTGTTTGTTTGTTTGTCTGTTTGCTTGATTGTTGGTTTCTCTATCTGTCTGTCTGTCTTCCTTTTGTTGTATGTTTGTATCTATATCTAAATGTTTCTTTGTATTTTGAGTGAAATGGTAAGAGTGTGAGAGGGAGCAGGCATGAAATATAGAAGAGAAAGGGAAGAAACAAACATGACGCAGACAGCAACAGAGACAATAACGATGACAGTGATATGGATTTGTTTGTTTTTTTCGAACGATAGAACCTTTGCTGTAGTTTGATGATTTGAGAAAGAGAGGGAGAGAAACAAAGAATCAGAGAGAGCAAGAGAAAGAGGGAGGGACAGAAAGAGAGAGACTTCAGACTTCAGACTTCAGAATTTTATTCAAGAAAGGCCATATCCCCTACTGAAGGGGTGCTTATAAACATAATGAGATAATCAGATATTATGTCATATAGGATTAACAATCAACAACAAAATATATTGTGTATTACGATAAAGCAATTTCCCTGATTTTAACTGCTTTAAGCAGGAACAAACCAAAATTCTTAATATAATCAAAACGAGTTGAACACATTAACAAACACAGTTTAAACATATTTGGGCATCTGAAATACTTTTGAGGGATAAACCTTGAGCGGATTTCATCTAAAGCTGGACAACACAGGACAAAATGTATTTCGTCTTCTTCCGCTTGCATACATAAGGGACAGAGCAAATCAGACTCTCTGTGTTGCTTGTATCTCAACTGATGGGTTTTTAAATTTGATAAACCAAGTCTGAATTTTGCTATTATTTTTTTCAAATTAATATCCAGGTCAAGGCTTATGTACGGTTTAACACTGTGAGAATCTATGACAGTTCTATAAAAATCATATCTTCCACTTGTCTGTATATGGTCATTCCACTTTTGCCATCTACAATCAATAAGTCTTTGTCGAAAATCACGAATAAACTGTCTCTCATCGCCAGCTCCTTGGAAAAACCAAACATTACCAAACCCGTATTCATTCAGACACATACGTATACTAGTTACCCAATTCTTCTTACCTTTACAATCTAAATCAAACAGCATCTTATAGGATGTTTTCGGCAGTCTATTGTCTTCCATGTGCAATAGTTTTAACCAGAATTGAAAACATCGTACATTGAATGAACAAATAATGGGGATCTGTCTGTTTCTCCATATACCAAATCATTAGATGTGCGCTTATCCAGTCCTAAAAATCCTTTCAAAGCAAATAAGTGTACAGCTTCACAATGCATAACTGCCTTATCTAATCCCCAAATTTCTGCTCCATACAGCAAAATTGGCTGTATTTGTGAATCAAATATTTTGACAAGTAAATCAAATGAATTATTATTTAACATATTCAATCTTTTCATCACACATAGCAATGCATTTTTTGCCCTGCTAGCAATATCTTTACAAGCCAGAGTAAAACTCAAACGTGTAGAAAAATAAATTCCCAGGTATTTATATGCATTTACAACAGGCATAATTGTATCATTGTACACCCATCTCTCTCTAGCAGCTAAGTGTCCTCCTTTTCTAAATACGACAACGTTACTTTTGTTCAAATTTACTTTAAGATGCAAAGAAGTTGCTGCTCTGTAAAGAGAAGTTAACTGCCTCTGTAAACCTACAACCGTTTCAGATAACAACAGCACATCATCTGCCAACAAAAGAATAAACAATTCTGATAAATCTTGTGGAAATTTGGCCCCATGACGCCCATTGCTGATAACCTCCAGAGCAAGCTCGTTAATAAACATAGAAAATAACACAGGGCTACAAACATCTCCTTGTTTAACTCCAGTTGTACACTTAATATAATCTGTAAAATGAAGCCCACAGCGGATTCGACAATTAACTTTTTGATACATTGCCTTTATACATTGAAACAATTTACCATTTACACCGTTCTTCAACAAAATTGGCCAAAGTAAATTTCTATCAATAGAATCAAATGCTTTTTCAAAATCAATAAAAGCAACATACAGTTTTCTATTACAAGAAAACTGTTTCTGAATAAATGAGAGGAGAGTAAACATATGATCTATTGTAGAATATCCCTCTTAAAGCCAGCTTGGTGATCTCCTGTAATATCATTAATTGTAACTCATTCCTGTAACCTCTTATTGATAATGGTGCTATATAATTTACTGCTTATATTACAGAGAGAAATTCCTCTGTAATTATTTGGATTACTGGCGTCCCCTTTCTTAAATAATGGTAAAATTATTGATTCTGACCAACTTTCTGGAAATATGCCATCATCAAAAAGTTTATTGAATAGTTTCAGGAAAAACTTAATTGTATCTTCTGTTCCATTTTTAAAGAATTCACCAATTATAAGATCAGGACCTGCAGCTTTATCATTCTTTAGTTTACGCATGGCGGACACAACTTCATCCACTGAAATAGGACGATTAAGATGGTCATCTGTTTCCTCAATGACTTGCATAGTATACTCAACCTCTTGCACAACATCTTTATCTAACAGAGAACGAAAATGTTCAAACCACGTGTTAACAGTAATGCAACGTTTTGAGTGACTTCTTTTAAATGATGCCTTTTTAACGGATTTCCAAAATGCCTGTTGGTCATTCAATGTGGACACCAAGCTGTTCAATAATGCTAGATTAAAGAATCTTCTCTTTCTTTTCAGAAGATTTTTATATTCTCTTCTAGCAATAGTATACATACATCTGACCTCATCGCTTAAAGTTTTTCTAAATCTTTTTAACAATCTTCGGACATTCCGTTTGGCTGTTAAACATTCAAAGTCGAACCAATCACTATTTGTGTTTGTCTTGTTACTATGCAAGTATCTTTTCATATTTTCAGCATTATCTTTAATACAGTCATTGAACACGTTCAAAGCATCATCTACATCTACATCAATCACATTCATAGCAGATTGAAATTTCAAACGCGTCTCCTCTTTCTGTAAATTTGATCTATAAACATGACCATTTTCATCACTCCACACAAATTTTTCAGTCACTGTGTCACTGTCACAAACATCCGTTCCAAATGTATTTTCATTTGGGAAAGTAATATGTAACTGAACAGGAAAATGGTCCGAATCAATGCGATCAGATATATATAAGGTACAATTATTACAAACAGAAGAAAAAAGATCTTTAGAAATAAGAAAATAATCGTTCACGCTGCACCCATTCTCAGATATGTAAGTATAGCGACCTTGATGGTCGCCATTACAAACTCCATTCAAAATATACAAACCAAATGCAGCACACAAATTCAACAACATTTTACCGTAATTATTTAAAACTAAATCTTCAGATCTGCGATCTGTACATGACGGTTGACTATTCGTCAACGAGTCAATACCAAAACAGTCGTAAATTTCTGGAGAAAAATTTGACGTTCTGCTGTTCAGATCTCCACAAAGTAATATTTCCGCATCACCTAACGACAGCAAACAATCAACGAGACATTCTTCCAAAACAGAGATTCCGTTATCAATATCGAAATATGTATAGTAAGGTGAACCTTCTGGCTGAACATAAGCACAAATAAACAAAACATTTTTTGAAGTACCAAAAATATGTTTATCGATAACAAATGCACATATATTAGTTTGTTTAATATCAATCCATGTTATGAAAGGAACCAACTGGTTTTTTACTAAACAAACCAATCCCCCAGATCGTCTCCCTTGTGACGAAAGCTTTACCGCTGGTTTGCAAAATACAGTATAGCCAACAAAAACATCTGTGTGACACTTTTCCAAAAATGTTTCTCCAAAGCATATGAAGTCAAACTCACACACATACGAAACAAAATCTTTTTCAGTAACTTTGGAAAATAAACCGTTAACGTTCCATGAGAGAAAAGAGATCGTTTTACTCAAGCACGGGTACACATCTGAGTCCTTATTATGCACATGGTTATTATCATACATATGAAAACTTTCAGTTATTTTCGATTTTGATTCTACATCCGACTTATATCTGTTGCGTACATCATTCAAAGAACACGTCTGCCAACCATGAAGGTCGGGAGTAACGCTTTCAATCAACTCTTCTCCACGTGAATTAAGCCCTTCACATGAGAGACAGTCGCCAATAGGCCTATGTCCGTCGTGCGTGGAGATGTGCACCGGTGTTAGTTTTTGTTCGTTCCCTTTGGAAAAGGACGCATACATTTTATCATGAACGGGCCGGCCAATGACCTATCTTAGTTCCACTAATTGTTCTGTGGCATTAAGCCCGAACTTTTTCCCGTCGATAACGAGATGGTCAAAAACCATTGCCACTCTCTTTCCCTCAGACCTGGCCTTTTTCAAATGTGGGGTCAATTTGCGCCTTAATTCACGCACCTTGCTGGAGAAATCTTCTCCGACAAAAATCTGACTCCCCTTCAACTTCATTTTGGCTTTGAGGATACGGATCTTGTCCTTATAAAATGTGCATCTTGCAATGATAGGAGAGTCACGTTTTGCACTTAACCTGTGAACTCTATCAAAAGCCACCTCCCCTTCCACACCCATCTTTTCTGAAACAAGATCTTGCACTAATTTTTCACAGTCTTCATTTGTCTCCTTATCCTTTCGTTCCATGCCATAAAAAATGACATTCTGTCGTTTTGAACGTCCTTCCAAGTCATCAGATTTTCTCTCGAGATTGTTTACTTTGTCCATGAGCTCCGAGTTAGCTTTTTCAAGTTCTGCATTCTTGTTACGCAAGTCTTGTGTCTCTTCTCTAAGTTTTTTAACTTCCTCCTGTAATGAATTAAATTTGTCATTCAGGGCTTTCATCTCGTCTTTTACATCATCTAACTTACAGTCCATGGTCTTATCATGTTTTTGCATTTCTTGGAGCATGGCGATGACGTCGGCGGTCGTTGGTTCCCTGTTGGGAGAAGATGCATGTGTCCCAAAAGTAGAAGATGCAGAGGCAGCAGGACTTGCGCTGGAACTCAGTAGTGTCTGCCTTGTGCTGCCTGTCTTGCCAGCAGATCGTGGTCCGGGGTTCATCTCGATGTCTCCACAGCGTTGCAATAAATGCCCGTAGTAAAAAAAAGGTGAGGATCAACCCTACCACAACACCGGCTTGCACATTGCACATTTTCAATGTCCGTACAAACAGAGCATTTCTCTTCAAAACTCTTCGATGCATAAAAGCAATGTACACTGACTGAAAAGTACCACAAACGGAGCGGAAGCACAACGCCACCTCTGGCATGCTGCAGCCTACCTGGAATTTTTGCACAAGTAAGGGCTCTGGAACCAGGAGTAAGCGTTTTAAGTCAGACGGCTCGTCACACGTTGTCAACACTTCAATGCCGGAAGTAGCCCCCGAAAGAGAGAGAGAGAGAGAGAGAGAGAGAGACAGAGAGAGAAAGAGGGAGAAATGGAGAGAGAGAAAAGAGAAGAGAGAAGAGAGAGAGAGACAGAAACATAGTTTGGAAGAGAGAGAGAGAGAGATAGAGAGAGAGTGAGAGAGAGAGAGAGAGAGAGAGAGAGAGAGAGAGAGAGAGAGAGAGAGAGAGAATACTTAAAATGCTTACTCGTGTGACAGACAAAAACATACTTGTTTCATTGTAATTTTCAGTGACCACCATAGACAAAACAAAACACATAAGAATCAGCAGAGGCAACACTGGTTCTTTCTGAGTGAAGACAGCACCATCTATAAATGAGCTCAACAACCTTTTACCACGTCCATCTGAACTGAAAAGACAACTCTCAGCGTTAGGCGAATTGCCTCAGTGCTTTTCATCACCCTCAACCCCCATCAATGAGATGAAAGCGTTCTTTCTATCCCCTTTTGACCTTGCCTCTCTCTTTTCTTACCGCCAATAAAGACTACTACAGAGCAGTAAACGGTCTCTTTTGAACAGTGGGAAGCAAAGTCACGTTCTACAACATAGCGACCGGTCACGATTCTGGCATCAGCCTCACCTACTTGGGGTTAGGGTAAGTGGTAACTGTTGACCTCTGGAATACCTGGCGGTAAATAATAAAAACAAAGACATGGCTGTCTAGCAGTTCTACATAGACACTGGAGTCTCAGGAAGAGAGAGAGGGAGGGAGAGAGAAAGAGAGACAGACAGAGTGAGATAGAGACAGAGATAAACAGAGACAGAGAGAGAGTTGACTGACAGACAGACAGACAGAGAAAGAGAGAGAGAGACAGAGAGAGAAAAAGAGAGAGAAGAGGGAGAGAGAGGGAGAGAGAGGGAAAGACAGAGACAGACAGACATCGATGGAGACAGAAAGACAGTGCCAGAGGGAGGCAGACAGACAAAAAGAGAGAGACAGAAACAGATAAACGGGGCCAAAGACAAAGAAACAGACAAACACACACACACATACACACACACACACACACACACACACACACACACACACACACACACACACACACACACACACACACACACAGACAAAGAGTGAGAGAAGAGAGAGAGAGAGAGAAATGGAGAGAGAGAGAGAGAGAGAAATGGAGAGAGAGAGAGAAGGTAGAGGGAGAGAGAGAGAAAGAAAGAGAGAGACAGAGACAGAGTTTGGGAGAGAGAGAGAGAGAGAGAGAGAGAGAGAGAGAGAGAGAGAGAGAAAGAGAGAGAGAGAGAGAGAGAGAGAGAGAGAGAGAGAGAGAGAGAATACTTAAAATGCTTACTCATGTGACAGACAGAAACAGACATGTTTCATTTTAATTTTCAGTGACCACCATAGCCAAAACAGATCACATAAGAATCGGCAGAGGCAAAACTGGTTCTTTCCGAATGAAGACAGCACCATCTATAAATGAGCTCAACAACCTTTTACCACGTCCATCTGACCTGAAAAGACAATTCTCAGCGTCAGGGGAATTGCCTCTCAGCGCTCTTCATCACCCTCAACCCCCATCAATGAGATGAAAGCGTTCTGTCTATCCCCTTTTGACCTTGCCTCTCTCTTTTCTTACCGCCAACAAAGATTACTACAGAGCAGTAAACAGTCTCTTTTGAACAGTGGGAAGCAAAGTCACGTTCTACAACATAGCGACCGGTCACGATTCTGGCATCAGCCTCACCTACTTAGGGTTAGGGTAAGTGGTAACTGTTGACCTCTGGAATACCTGGTGTTAAGTAATAAAAACAAGAACATAGCTCTCTAGCAGCTCTACATAGACACTGGAGTCTCCAAGAGAGAGAGAGAGAGGGAGAGGGGGGAGGCAGACAGACAGACAGGCAGGCAGAGACAGAGATAGAGACAGAGACAGAGACAGAGACAGAGAAAGAGACAGCCAGGAAAAGAGAGAGAGAGAAGTGAGAGAAAGAGGGAGAGAGAAAGAGAGACAGACAGACAGACCGAGATACAGACAGAGACCGAAAAAGGAACAGAGAGAAAGAAAGAGACAGATAGACAGACAGACAGACAGAGACAGACAAAAAAGAGAGAGACAGACAGATAGAAGAAGATAGAATAGAGAGAGACTGAGAGAGAGAGAGACAGGGACAGAGACAGAGAAAGAGATAGACAGACATGAAGACAGACGGACAGACAAAGACATAGAGACACAAACAGATAGAGAAAGAGAGAGACAGAGAGACAGAGAGAGAGACAGAGAGAGAGAGAGAGACAGAGAGAGAGAGAATAACAGAGAGGATGATGAGATAATGGACCTGAACAGGAAATTATGGCGTTACAGTAACCACTAAAGGCATAATAAGTGTTGCGCGCTAGACGTCGACAGGGAAGAGGAGGAAGAGACGAAGATGGAGTTGAAAACGATGTGTGTGTGTGTGTGTGTGTGTGTGTGTGTGTGTGTGTGTGTGTGTGTGTGTGTGTGTGTGTGTGTGTGTGTGTGTGTGTGTGTGTGTGTGTGTGTGTGTGTGTGTGTGTGTGTGTGTGTGTGTGTGTGTGTGTGTGTGTGTGTGATGTTAGTGTAGCCCATTAAGTGGCATAACCAGCAATTATTCTGTCCTAGAAATTATATCTATTTTTATTAAAACAAAAAAGCACTCAGCATTGTTGAGCTTTCAAAACATTTAATTTCTTCTTCATATGCGACAATGAGAAAACGATAAAAAAAAAATTATATGATCAGATACTGTTAAACACTAACTTAAGGGAAAAATATGGTTATAAGTACAAAAACAAGCGAACCATTCACGAGCAGTCAACATTGACGTAAGATTGACGGATGGAAAGGAAACTCAAAATAGAAGGGCTCGAAAGTTGGTACACAGATGGAAGTGAATAGCAAGGAATGTTGTTTATATACGTATTCGTGTTTTTGTGTTTATTTCTCTTCTGACAGAGTGCATTTTTCGTATGAAATTTGAGCTGGAAAGCTGGAAGGGGAAAGAACACCAGGTAGACCCAGGGAGAAAATATTGGACAGACTTGCAAGGTGGCTGAGGACAGAGAGAGTGGAAGATGTGCTTGCAACGACAAGGGATATATATGTATGGAGGGCCACGATCGCTAACGTAATGTAGCAGGGCCTATGATGATGATGATGATGATGATGATGATGATGATGACGATGATAACCACTGAAGATCTAGTAGTAGGATAAAACAAATCCATTCCCTATCAAATCCATGATTTGAACCAGGTTTCTCACGTTTTAGGCGGATACTTTAACCACTACATCCATATACTCCAGCCTAACCTATGGTCTAACCTTTAACAGAAGTTCAGAAATAATTGGTATATGTTCAGAACAAGATATACGGGGCAGTAAAACAAGTAGACAGTCTATGAACGACTTGACAGAAACTCATAAGGAAGGGAAATGTAAACGGGAAAAAATTGGCCAAGCCACTCTAGTTAACTCTTTTTTTTAAAATACAAAACAATCCATTAAATTTAAATTTCGTTCTTTTCGAGATCAATGTGATCTCGAAAATCCTATGTGTAATGGAAATGAAATTTAGAAAGTCGCAACATTGAAAACATATTTGACATATCGTGAGAAGTTCTAAAGATGTCATAAACACACTTCCCTCAAAAAAGTGCTGATTTCAGACATTTTTGAAATGGTTTTTGGTCTCTGGCCCGTTGGCCTTGTAGCTTATTTATCTTCCAAATTTCTGATTTCACAACTCCACAATAGTTCATAGTTCAAAGTCTGGAAAACATCTACCGCGTTACCGCTAAAAGAGCTGACAGACATTGTTCACATTTTTTTCACAGATAAACAGGTAAATACACTACACAAACAGTTTTCTCTTTGGTCAATATGAACTAACGTTTTTAAAGGAAAGCGGAGAGATAAAACAAGAAGATGAGAACGATTCAAAAGTCAAAGAGGAAGAAATGGTTCTGGAGATTTAAGTCTGACCAGTTACCGAAGGAAGTTAGATAATAAATAATATATAAAACAAGAATGAAATGAGTTTCGCAATAGCAGCTTATCGCAGAAGTTCCCGGAAAAAAATGAGAAAAGAAAAGAAGAAGAAGAAGAAGAAGAAGAAGAAGAAGAAGAAGAAGAAGAAGAAGAAGAAGAAAGAAGAAGAAGAAGAAGAAGAAGAAGAAGAAGATGAAGGGGAGGAAGAAGAAGAAGAAGAATGCGAAGAATGCGAAGAAGAATGCGAAGAATGAGAAGAAAAGAATGCGAAGACGAAGAAGAATGCGAAGAAGAATGCGAAGAAGAAGAAGAATGCGAAGAAGAAGAAGAATGCGAAGAAGAAGAAGAATGCGAAGAATGCGAAGAAGAAGAATGCGAAGAAGAAGAATGCGAAGAAGAAGAAGAAGAAGAAGAAGAAGAAGAAGAAGAAGAAGAAGAAGAAGAAGAAGAAGAAGAAGAAGAAGAAGAAGAAGAAGAAGAAGAAGAAGAAGAAGAAGAAGAAGAAGAGAAGAAGGAGAAGAAGAAGAAGAAGAAGAAGAAGAAGAAGAAGAAGAAGAAGAAAACATGGGAGATCATTCCTACGTGACCCTCAAGAGTTATGTCCTTTGATTAATACTGAAACATGGTGTTATAAAGAGAATCTTTTCGTGAAGAAAGGGTGATTTTGATTATCCTATCATGAATGAGTTTCGGTGCTTGTGCATTGTGACAAGGAGACTTTGAGATGTCAGTACTTCTGCTGTGTGTATAATATTTAATGTTGAGATTATGAGCATTTTTTTTTTTTATAAATCACATCAAGTAAACATGTGATTAATGCGACGGGCTGACATATTTTCACTTCTTTCGTATTAGATAAAAGACGGATATTTTCTATTTGCTTGTTATTGTTAGAGTCAGTGGAGTGGCGAGAATCTTGACAGTTATATCACATAATGCTCTATATTCAACGAAAAGAGAGGGAGAGAGAGAGAGAGAGAGACAGCGAGAGAGAGAGAGAGAGAGAGAGAAAGAGAGAGAGAGACAGATAGACAGACAGACAGACAGACAGACACAGACACAGACAGAGAGAGAGAGAGAGAGGCAGACAAACAGACAGACAAACAGAGACACAGAGAGAGAGAGGGAGAGAGAGAGACAGACAGACACAGAGAGAGATAGAGAGAGAGACAAGCAGACAGAGAGAGAGACAGAGACAGAGACAGCACAGAGACAGAGACAGAGAGAGACAGACAGACAGACAGACAAACAGACAGACAAACAGACAAACAGAGACAGAGAGATAGAGAAACAGAGAAACACAGAGACACAGAGATATATAAATACAAGGGGGGGGGGGGGGGAACACACACACACTGAGAGAAATAGCAGGAGAGGTGTAAACAAGAAACTTGTGAAAAGTTAGCTGCAGATTCGCAAATAAAACACATTCGGTACACTGACGGAGATGGGACTTTAAGCTTAACGTTAAGGCGTTTGGGGGATTGCACTCTGGTGAATTGAGATCAGGGGGAGAGAATGACGAGAAAAGCTGTCAGAGAGAGAGATAGAGATAGATAGATAGATAGAGAGAGAGAGAAAGACAGAGAGATAGAGATAGATAGATAGAGAGAAACGTACGTACACAGATAAAGAGAAAGATACAGACAGAAAGACAAACAGAGACAGACAGAGACAGACAGACAGAGACAGAGACAGACATAGACAGAAACAGAGACAGAGATGGACAGATAGACAGGCAGAGAGAGAAAGAGAGAGAAAAAGAAAGAGAGAGACAGACAGAGAGAGAGAGAGGCAGACAGAGAGACAGACAGATGCGCACACACGCACGCACACACGCACGCATGCACGCAAGCACAGATATGCACACACCGTAAGATACAAAACAACACTGGAACTTATTTAAAAGGTTTAGAAAATAATATATATTCCTTCAACAATTGATTTCTCGAAATCCAT
>JAPXFY010000021.1:54345629-54350629 GCA_030674185.1 Monoplex corrugatus
ACTACACAAACAGTTTTCTCTTTGGTCAATATGAACTAATGTTTTTAAAGGAAAGGGGAGAGATAAAACAAGAAGACGAGAACGATTCAAAAGTCAAAGAGGAAGAAATGGTTCTGGAGATTTAAGTCTGACCAGTTACCGAAGGAACTTAGATAATAAATATATAAAACAAGAATGAAATGAGTTTCGCAATAGCAGTTTATCGCAGAAGTTCCCGGGAAATGAAAAAGAAAGAAGAAAGAAGGGAGAAGAAGAAGAAGAAAGAAAGAAGAGAGAGAAGAAGAAGAAGAAGAAGAGAGGGAAGAAGAAGCAGAGACGAAGAAGAAGAAGAAGAGGAGGAGGAGAGAACGAAGCGAAGAAAAGAAGAGAGGAGGAGGAGGAAGCAGAAGACGAAGAAGAAGAGAAGAGGAGGAGGAAGCAAAGAGAAGAGGAGAGAAGAGAGAGGAAGAGAAGAAGAAGAAGAAGAAGAAGAGAGAAGAGAAGAGAGGAGAAGAAGAAGAGAAAGAAGAAGAAGAAGAAGAAGAGAAGAGAGAAAGAAGAAGAAGAAGAAGAAGAAGAAGAGAAGAAGAAGAAGAAGAAGAAGAAGAAGAAGAAGAAGAAGAAGAAGAAGAAGAAGAAGAAGAAGAAGAAGAAGAAGAAGAAAGAAGAAGAAGAAGAAGAAGAAGAAGAAGAAGCAGAAGCAGAAGACAAGAAGAAGAAGAAGAAGAGGAGAGGAAGCTGAAGAAGAAGAAGAAGAGAAGAAAGAAGAAGAAGAAGAAGAAGAAGAAGAAGAAGAAGAAGAAGAAGAAGAAGAAGAAGAAGAAGAAAGAAGAAGAAGAAGAAGAAGAAGAAGAAGAAGAAGAAGAAGAAGAAGAAGAAGAAGAAGAAGAAGAAGAAGAAGAAGAAGAGAAGAAGAAGTAGAAGAAGAAGAATAATTCTATACTACTCTCCACCATCTTCTGGACACTCATGCTCCAGCCACAACCCATCTTTTACCTGACCGCCCCCCTACCCCCTGGCTCACTCATGAGATTGCCTGTGCAAAACGTGCCCGCCGCAGAGCAGAGCGCCGCTGGCGCAAATCCAAACTCACTGTACACAGGCAACTTTTCCAAGCCTCTAAAACAAAAGTATCCACCCTCATTGCATCTGCAAAAACAAGCTATTTCCAAACCAAAATCCTGAATGCCTCTTCTTCAAAAGAACTCTTTACAACCATGAATCATCTCCTTGGCACACGAAAAGACTTACCTCTCCCAACAAAACATACAAATGAAGAACTCCCATCTGTATTCTCTAAGTATTTCACCACCAAAATACAAACTCTTCGTGACAGGCTTGACAGGACACCCTGTCAACCATGCCCACCTGACCCTTCCTTCTCTGGCACACCTCTCACTACTTTTACCCCAGTCTCACAAGAAGAAATTTTCAACACAATCAGATCCATGTCGTTCAAAACCTGCGAACTGGATCCTCTTCCAGGTTCTCTCTACTCCGATTGTCTCCCTACTCTCCTCCCATTCATCACTGACATCATCAACACTTTTTTCAAACTGGAACTGTCCCAGATTCTTTCAAGTCTGCTATTGTTCACCCTCTCCTCAAGAAACACAATTTAGACCCAAATGAACTGAAAAATTACAGGCCTATCTCTAATCTCTCTTTCTTGTCAAAACTCCTTGAAAAAGTCGTCCTCAACCAGCTGAACTCTCACCTGTCTGCCAACAATCTCCTCAATCCTTTCCAGTCAGCCTACCGCCAGTGCCATAGCACTGAAACTGCCCTACTACACATTCTCAACAATCTCCTCCTTGCAACTGATACTGGCAAAGTCTCTCTCCTCACACTCCTTGATCTGTCTGCAGCTTTCGATACCATTGACCATGGTATTCTCCTTTCTAGACTTCATCATACTTTTGGCATCTCTGACATTGCTCTCTCCTTTTTCACTTCGTATTTATCAAACAGAAAACAAACTGTTCTCATCAATGGCACTTACTCTCAACCTGCATACCTGACCTGTGGTGTTCCACAAGGATCTGTCCTTGGCCCTGTTCTTTTCACTCTTTATACCTCCCCCCTGTCCACCATCATCAACTCCCACTCTATAAAACACCACTTCTATGCTGATGACACCCAACATCAAGATAGTGACTCACCTGATAATATACAGCGCCTGTTGACTCGCACCACTGAGTGTTACTCGGACATTAAGAACTGGATGACACACAATAGACTTCAGCTTAATGACGACAAGACAGAAGCTATCCTCATTGGCACCCGTCAGAAACTTTCCCAGCTGCCTCCTCTTTCTCTCCCATTATGTAACACATCAGTCCCAATTTCTGATTCAGCTAAAAACCTTGGTGTCTGCATTGACTCTACCCTCTCCATGAACAACTTTGTTTCTCAAACTGCCAGATCTTGCTACTATCATCTCCATCGTATAAGCCTGATCAGGAAGTATCTCTCTGTCGAAACAACTGCAAAACTCGTTCTCTCCTTTATAATGTCTCGCATTGACTATTGCAATTCACTCCTGTCTGGTCTTCCTGCCTCCACCATTCACATCCTACAGCGCATTCAAAACAATGCTGTACGCCTTGTACTCAAAAAGAAAAAAGCTGACCACATATCTCCTCTCCTGGCACAACTTCACTGGCTCCCTGTATCAAAGCGCATACAGTACAAACTAGACACCATGTGCTACAAAAGCCTCAATAACGCAGCCCCCGATTACCTGTCAAGCCTACTTGAGATCTATGTTCCCTCACGTACCCTCCGCTCTGCCTCCGATCCTCTGACTTTTCGCTTTCCACGCACTAAGCTCAATACCTATGGTCCACGAGCCTTCTCTGTTTCTGGTCCACTCTCCTGGAACAAACTTCCTCTCTCAGTCTGTCAGCAACCTACTTTTGCCTCCTTCAAGTCCGCTCTCAAAACTCACCTTTTTTCCTCTGCATAAAATCCTAACCTCACTCAACCCCCCTCTGCAGCCTGTCTCCGCTCGGAGGGGAATCACTTTGTTTTAATATATAATTGTATATGATGTGCTCTCTGTGGTTTTCCATTGGTTTTATTCTTGCTTTTATTGCTTTTATTCTTTTCTCCCCATTTGTGGCCATGCATGTGTGTGTGTGTGTGTGTGTGTGTGTGTGTGTGTGTGTGTGTGTGTGTGTGTGTGTGTGTGTGTGTGTGTGTGTGTGTGTGTGTGTGGTGGTGTGTGTGCGTGCGTGCGTGCGTGTGTGCGTGTGTGTCTTTTCGGCGCTTGGATTTGATTTTGTCGAGATTTGCGCTATATAAATATTGTAATTATTATGTATGCATGTGCGTACGTATGTATGTATGTATGTATGTATGTATACGCTTAGATTTATGTATGTATGTATGTATGCATGTATACGCTCAGCTTAGATTTATGTATGTAAGTATGTAAGCATGTATGTATGCATGTATACGCTCATATGTATGTAGGTATGTATGCATGTATACGCTCAGCGCTTAGATTTGATTTTGTCAAGATTTTGCGCTATATAAATAAAATATATTATATTATTATTATTATTAGAAGAAGAAGAAGAAGAAGAAGAAGAAGAAGAAGAAGAAGAAGAAGAAGAAGAAGAAGAAGAAGAAGAAGAAGAAGAAGAAGAAGAAGAAGAAGAAGAAGAAGAAGAAGAAGAAGAAGAAGAAGAAGAAGAAGAAGAAGAAGAAGAAGAGGAGGAGGAGGAGGAAGCAGCAGCAGCAGCACAACAACAACAACAACAGATTTCCAGTTACATTGAAGTATAAGAGAGTGAGGGTGTAAAGGCCTCAATTTCTCAACACGAGTTCCATAAGGGCAGGCCGTCACTGCTTTGCTTTATCTGCAACAAGGTCTGGCAGCAACTTACTTCACGATAAACAAGAGGTCTCAAAGACAAATCATTCATTCTTTGTCATTGACATGATGTCCCTACACACTGTAATGTGCTCTTTTGTGTTAAGGTATCTCACTCTACACATAGGTACATGCCATGATGTCCCTACATACTGTAATGTGCTCCTTTGTGTTACGGTATCTCACTCTTCACATAGGTACATGCCATGATGTCCCTAATACTGTAATGTGCTCCTGTGTGTTAAGGTATCTCACTCTACACATAGGTACATGCCATGATGTCCCTACACACTGTAATGTGCTCTTTTGTGTTAAGGTATCTCACTCTTCACATAGGTACATGCCCCTCTCTTCTTGCTATCCCAGGCTGCGGTATCGTAGAGTTCTGCACTGAACGAAATGATCGCCACTTCTTTTTGATGCATAAGGATCTTTCTTGCAGAGGATTTTAATACTGACAGAGCACAGATCCCCAGGGACTTCACTTGCTCCCCATCCCCCAGCCTTGTTTCAGACCACGCAGCTGATTCCGTCGAGAACGATGCTTAAATTTCCCTTCCTGTTTGTTTGAGGTTACCAATTCAAGGGAGACAACCCTGCATACCCTAAAACACACACCTTCACTCACTCTGTTTATTTTTTTTTTGCGTCACGCTTAAACCCATGCAGGCAGACTGGAAGATGGGAACGTTACATCTATATTAACTACTTCGATACAAACGATAGAATGGAAAGGAAAATACAATCGCTAGAAGAAGAAGAAGAAGAAGAAGAAGAAGAAGAAGAAAATCACGATGGAAAGAAGATGAAGAAAAGACAAGATCAAGTTAATCCAACAATTCCTTTTTCTGTATAAACGTTGTTAAAGAAGAACCAGATTTGGTATATTTCAAGGTCACTGCGACATTGAAAAAATAAGACGAAAGAGAATAAAATTATACAGAGGACGCTGTGAACTTTCACAACGGTGAAAATAGTGTGTGATTATTGCCTATGCCTTTGAGATATTGCTGTTCAAACATCTTTTTCAAACTTGTACACTAAAACATCCGCCATTTCACACCTTTAAACTAAATTTGCTGAAAATGTTAACACTGCGAAAACCTCGTTTCTATACATTTGTCTCACACACAGATACATG
>JAPXFY010000021.1:54353129-54358129 GCA_030674185.1 Monoplex corrugatus
AATGGATTAAAAGGGGTGGTGCGAGTGTGAAAATAAGAAGGGAATAATTACACATAATAATTTAGAACAATGAAATACCAGTGTCAAATAACAACATACAACAATTGATTAACTTTTCATAACAACCTGCCAACAGGTGATCTGAGAATCACCTGGATTACCGAAATAATATCATTATTTTTTGTAAAGGATATCTTTAGTTTTAGTGTACGAAAAATCCAGTTATTTCTATATGTCTATATTGATTTGGGAGTTACTTGGCAGATACTAATTTGGATATTAAATTTCAGTGCTAGTCAAACAATTTGGATGATCATTATTATAATGTCGTGCATAGAAGAAGATCTAGATTATGAATAATAGAGCATCCCTGTGCTCATTTTCATGATAATTATATGATTTTTCAATGAAAGAATAGGGGGTGAGGGTGGGGAGCAACCTGGATTTATGATATTTAAAAAAAGACTAGATTATATTTGCTATTAAACACCAGTGCTCAAAAGCAATGAAGATTTTGAATATTGAATAACATACTAAGCAAATAAATGGCATTCCCAATATCAAACATACAGAACGACTGAGTAGAATATCTGGATTATCGGTTCCTCAACTAGGATGATAATCAAAATTGTTCAATTTTGTATTTAAGGATATTCACATAGCATGAAAGTTTCATTCTGATTATCATTTATCTTAAAAAGTTATGGAATGTGTATTTGTTAAGTACCACAATATTTACGATTCTGTATCAAGGTTGTTTTACAGTCCTGCATGGTAAACCTTTTTGGATTTTAGTTGTTGAACAAGGAATTTGGATTTGTATTCTGAAAGATTCGACATAAACCAAGCTATCCGATTACATCCATTAAAAAGCAATGTTTATAAAAAAATCCAATGGCTGGTTATCATAGCAGACTCGCTACTGGACAAGTAATGTGAGCACTTGTCCAAAAAGAATGCTAAGCCATGTACTAATATGTTTAAAATTTGACTCTTAAAAGAATCAAGAATTATACATTAAACGAGCAGATTTCACTTTGAATCTTAATTCAATTTTTTGTGTGTGTGTCGATAAGAACAAAGGAATTCTTAATCTTGTTTTCAATTACTTTAATCAACAAATAGAGGCCCTAATATCTTCAGAGGCCAGATCTTAAGTCAGAAACAAACGTCCAGGACTAACATGCCCAAATTCCCTACCACTCTTCCTACACACAGACAAGAAAAGTAGTCTGCACTTTATCATCAAACGCAAAACAAACCACTTTCGCTGCATACAAACAACAAGTTTGCACAGACCATAGATGACGTACATGCTCCATCGATAAGAAACACTGCCCGAGTTAAAATTGAAGTGTTTGGTCGTGGGACACACAATTTCCCAAGGGGAAATAACAATATGACAATCGAAGAGCTTGTAAAATTGAGGTTCACTTTGTGTATGAAATGGAAAGAGATTGGTGCTAGGAATGGGGGACGGGGTGGGGTGGGGGAGCAGACTGGGGTGGGGAAGGGGGAGACATAACGGCAGAGGTGCAGAGGATCGATACCAACTGCATTTGACAATGTTCTTCAAACCTGCCCATAAAGAAGAGTTTGTGTCTAAATTCTGTTTTACACCCCTAGTGTCGGCAGAATCCCCAAAAGGATTAGATAAGGGGTCGCCGCTGTAATCATGTTAGGTTGCGTCCAGGGGGAGAAGTTAGCATAACACCCACAGACACTACAGTACCGGCTGGACCACAGATACACGTCTGCGGTTTGGATCCAGCCTGTGGGACCAGAAGTCTGAGAAGCCAACTGTGAGCATTAAACATTGGCCATGATGTTAAGAGATAATCATTAACCCTTTTCCTACCAAGAAAATAGGTCATTGTACTAACTATTGACCAAGTAATGTTAGGAGAGAGAAAGGCCGGAAGGGGTTATTGTCAGAAAATAAGGTATATCTTGCCATTTTTGCTGCTTCAAACGTCGTGTAAACGCAGAAAGGAAATGACAAGAGTATACTCCCTTTGCCGGAAAAGGATCCACGTCAGCAATGTGGTCATTTTCTAGTTATATACTCGAAACTGAAACTACCATTCAGAGCACGAAATCCTCGTGACGCCGTCCACGGAGAGAGGAAGCTAAGTCACGAGGATCTCGTGACGCGGTACGGAATGTGTTAAGGTGATAGAGGGGGCATGAAGGAAAAGAAGTCAGATGTGTGAGGTGGGGTAGACAAAAAGAGCTGACTGAGAGATATAATCATAACAGTATATGACAAAGAAAGACAGAGACAGAGATAGATAGGAAGGAGGTTAGAGGCCAACAATGAAAATGTTGGTCTGGGCCTGTATGAGGGTTGGTGACAATGGGTTGAATGATAGAAGATGAGAGAGAGAGAGAGAGGGAGAGAGAGAGAGAGAGAGAGAGAGAGAGAGAGAGAGAGAGAGAGAGAGAGAGAGAGAGAGAGAGCGAGCAAGAGGGAATCAAAGACAGACAAGCATAGCAATTACAACTGTATGAATTAAGAGTAACAAAAAATGTTCAACTGCAAACACAAAACAAACCAAAACAAACCACTTTCACTGCATACAAACAACAAGTTTGCACAGACCATAGATGACGTACATGCTCCATCGATAAGCTCGAGTTAAAATTGAAATGTTTGGTCATGGGACAGACAATTTCCCAAGGGGAAACAACAATATGACAATCGAAGAGCTTGTGAAATTGAGGTTCACTTTGTGTGTGAAATGGAAAGAGATTGGTGCTAGGAATGGGGATGGGTGGGGGTGAGAGATTGGTGCTAGAAATGTGGGGTGGAGAGTGGGGGAGCAGACTGGGGTGGGGGAGGGGGAGACAACGGCAGAGGTGCTGAGGATCGATACCAACTGCATTTGACAATGTTCTTCAAACCTGCCCATAAAGAAGATTTTGTGTCCAAATTTTGTTTTACACCCCTAGTGTAGGCAGAATCCCCAAAAGGATTAGATAAGGGGTCACCGCTTAACTGGGCGCTGTAATCATGTTAGGCTGCGTCCAGGGGGAGAAGTTAGCATAACAGCCACAGACACTACAGTACCGGCAGGACCACAGATACACGTCTGTGGTTTGGATCCAGCCTGTGGGACCAGGAGTCTGAGAAGCTAACTGTGAGCATTAAACATTGGCCATGATGTTAAGAGATAATCGTTAACCCTTTTCCTACCAAGAAAATAGCTCATTGTACTAACTATTGACCAAGTAATGTTAGGAGAGAGAAAGGCCGGAGGGGTTATTGTCAGAAAACAAGGTATATCTTGCCATTTTTGCTGCTTCAAACGTCGTGTAAACGCAGAAAGGAAATGACAAGAGTATACTCCCTTTGCCGGAAAAGGATCCACGTCAGCAATATGGTCATTTTCTAGTTATATACTCGAAACTGAAACTACCATTCAGAGCACGAAATCCTCGTGACGCGGTCCACGGAGAGAGAAAGCTAAGTCACGAGGATATCGTGACGCGTTACGGAATGTGTTAAGGTGATAGAGGGGGCATGAAGGAAAAGAAGTCAGATGTGTGGGGTGGGGTAGACAAAAAGAGCTGACTGAGAGATATAATCATAACTGTATATGACAAAGAAAGACAAAGACAGAGATAGATAGGAAGGAGGTTAGAGGCCAACAATGAAAATGTTGGTCTGGGCCTGTATGAGGGTTGGTGACAATGGGTTGAATGATAGAAGATGAGGAGAGAGAGGAGGGAGAGAGAGAGAGAGAAGAGAGAGAGAGAGAGAGAGAGAGAGGAGAGGAGAGAGAGAGAGAGAGAGAGAGAGCAAGAGGGAATCAAAGACAGACAAGCATAGCAATTACAACTTTATGAATTAAAAGTAACAACAAATGTTCAACTGCAAACACAAAACAAACCACTTTCACTGCATACAAACAACAAGTTTGCACAGACCATAGATGACGTACATGCTCCATCGATAAGCCTGAGTTAAAATTGAAGTGTTTGGTCATGGGACAGACAATTTCCAAGGGGAAACAACAATATGACAATCGAAGAGCTTGTAAAATTGAGGTTCACTTTTGTGTGTGAAATGGAAAGAGATTGGTGCTAGGAATGGGGATGGGTGGGGATGAGAGATTGGTGCTAGAAATGTGGGGTGGAGAGTGGGGGAGCAGACTGGGGTGGGGGAGGGGGAGACAACGGCAGAGGTGCTGAGGATTGATACCAACTGCATTTGACAATGTTCTTCAAACCTGCCCATAAAGAAGATTTTGTGTCCAAATTTTGTTTTACACCCCTAGTGTTGGCAGAATCCCCAAAAGGATTAGATAAGGGGTCACCGCTTAACTGGGCGCTGTAATCATGTTAGGCTGAGTCCAGGGGGAGAAGTTAGCATAAAAGCCACAAACACTACAGTACCGGCTGGACCACAGATACACGTCTGTGGTTTGGATTCAGCCTGTGGGACCAGAAGTCTGAGAAGCCAACTGTGAGCATTAAACATTGGCCTGATGTTAAGAGATAATCATTAACCCTTTTCCTACCAAGAAAATAGGTCATTGTACTAACTATTGACCAAGTAATGTTAGGAGAGAGAAAGGCCGGAGGGGTTATTGTCAGAACAAAGTATATATTTGCCATTTTTGCTGCTTCAAACGTCGTGTAAACGCAGAAAGGAAATGACAACAGTATACTCCCTTTGCCGGGAAAGGATCCACGTCAGCAATGTGGTCATTTTCTATTTATATGCTCGAAACTGAAAGTACCAATCCGAGCACGAAATCCTCGTGACGCGGTCCACGGAGAGAGGAAGCTAAGTCACGAGGATCTCGTGACGCGTTACGGAATGTGTTAAGGTGATAGAGGGGGCATGAAGGAAAAGAAGTCAGATGTGTGGGGTGGGGTAGACAAAAAGAGTTGACTGAGAGATATAATCATAACAGTATATGAGAAAGAAAGACGGATACAGAGATAGATATGAAGGAGGCGAGAGGCCAACAATGAAAATGTTGGTCTGGGCC
>JAPXFY010000021.1:54363129-54365629 GCA_030674185.1 Monoplex corrugatus
ATTGCTGTTGTGTTTACTGTTGTTTTTGTTGGCAGTGATGTTGATGTTATATGACGTCTTATGTACTACGACTCATAGATAGTAACAGAGACTTAAGATATGATGGTGTTGATGACGATGGGGGTAATAATCATGATGCAATGAAGTTCCAGTCTGGATTGAGACTGCCTGAAAGGGCTGTGCTGTATGATTACTTTATTGTCAACAAAGCCTGAACGATTCTGACTGCTATGGAGTTGGTCAGGATATTTGATTGGCAACATCAATGGCTATCTGAAGTGGATGAGACTCAGCTGTGTACTCAACTCCCCCCCCCCCCCCCCAAAGAACCCATAACACACACAACTCGGTCTAGGAACCGTCCTGAGCTCGAAGTTCCACAATGATTTTGACAGGACGATGGGATTCAAACCCATAACAATATATTTCTGATAACCAGTCGCCGTGGTGTGGTGGTTAACGCAACGGACTACCGACTGGAAGGTTGTGGGTTCGAATCCACATCAGTCCCTTCAGAATTATATCATAGTGGCATTTTTCGGCTCTAACCGGCTCGTACCCAGAGCTGGGAGTGCTATGGACTCATTAAGAAGACTGGGACCACACAGTCGCAAATCATCTACTTCATGGATGCGTCATTGAGGGTGTTGCTCAAATCTTCTGACCAGCACATCAGGTGTCTGTATCTCTCGGGGCTGGTTGACGCCAGGATATGTTATGATAGTAAGCGTAGAGTACAGCCCTATCACGCAGTCTCGATCCTAGATGGAACTTCAAAGCATCATGATTATCATCCTCATCATCATCGCATTGTATAAAAAAAACTGTGCCAGCTTCTGTTGCCATTAAAGATCGTGTAGAAAATGGGACGGAAAAAAAGGGGAGTATAAAGGTAACCTCCCTAAGGGCGATGATTTAAAAAAAATATATTTCTGATAAGAAAGGATCTTTATAGAATAGTGACTTTTGTATAAAGAGAACGAGCCCTCAACAATAGGTACCTGTTTGCCTGGGACTTTTCTGAAATAAACATTTCTAATGAAAACATATTGGCCACATTTGGTATGGTAGGAACTCTTTTGGCACAGAAACCCCTCTGTCACAGGGGCATCTAATACAGGGCTCTTCTTTCAGCCCGAAATGCATTCATGGAAGTCATTTTGTGTTACATGGAAAAACTTGGCAGTTGGAATTCCCTGTAGGCTTAGCGTCCTTTTTCTTGAAAGTCTTTCACGTTTTATTATTATTTTTTTTTTGTCTCTCTATTTCCTCGGTTGTCCTCCCTTCAGATTGTCTTTCATTTAAAAGCTTTTTCACTAACACGTTTGTTGAGATTTGACTGGGGGAAAGAAAGGAAAGTTTGACTGACACTCTACAACATTCTTATTAACTTACAGTCAACGATGCCTAAAATAAGTATGCTCCCTCAAGTAGCTCTTTTCACTTACATGGATATTGTTAATTTTTTAGAAAAGTTGTTTTATTTTCAGTGGAGACCACTATCGTTAAAAGACTAAAAAAAATCTAAAGAAAAACCTTAGTTTGAGTTAAAAGAATAAACTCTACTTTGAGTTAAAAGAATAAACTCTAGTTTGAGTTAAAAGAGGAAACTGTTTTTCTTCATCATAAAGAAAGGCTTGGTTTTACATATGTACAGCAGTAGAATATTTTCCCAAGTGTTAATAGACAAAATTCTGTCCCACTCACTTGCTAACAAATCAAAAGATACCTAAACCGGACATGCACATCATAATCAAAGTTATGTATTCCTCCAATTTGCTTTCAGTTTCTCTGCCACCACACTGTTTAATTCCAAAGTTACGTGACAATTTTGTTTGTTTGTTCGTTCTGATTTAAAAATATACAGAATTGTTTTAAAACGCTTTTTATTCCATTACCTCACATGCTGACAGATCAGCAAAAATCAGCCAACAGTTGGATTTGGAATTTCAAATTTATTCATGAGAGATTCATTCCAATTTAACAATTCCATAAGACTGATGCGCTCTGTCGCAATACAGAAATTTGCCCAGAAGCAATGTGAACCTGCCAGAATTCGTTCATATCTGGAAGAAGTCAAACATAACAGCAATGCAACGAAGACTTGAAGGCAGCAACCAAGTAGGCAAGCAAGCAAGCAAGACAGGAATGAAAGAAGAGAGGATGATAGAAAAAGAATAGAAAGAAACTTATAATAATAAAGAATGAAGAAAAGAAAGAAAAGGAAGAAAGGGAGCAAAAAATGAAGAAATGAGAAAGCAAAAGAGAAAGGAACGAATCAAGTACAAAACATGAACAGTGCCAGCAATTGTTTGATGAAATGTTCATAAATACAATATGATAAAACATAGCTTCAGCGCTTAGATTTGATTTCTATCAAGATTTTGCGCTATATAAATATTGTAATTAAATTAAAATTTTGTAATTAAGCTTCTTTGTCTAAAAGTGTTTCAAAGTCTGTGCCTAGTGAATTTAATACCAGCTCGATATGTCCCAGGAT
>JAPXFY010000021.1:54368129-54370629 GCA_030674185.1 Monoplex corrugatus
ATTTTATAGTATCACCATGTGCACTCAGAGTGTTTCCCTGTGTGATTTTATAGTGTCACCATGTACACTTTAGAGTGTTTCCCTGTGGAAAATGTGTCATCGTAATGCAGCGTCATTGTCTTGTCTGCATGCATTTGTTTCTGAATACCTATGAAAGTGGTCGTTTTAGTTTATTGTCAAAGACATCGCTTTCTTTTCGTGGGAAATTTATCGTTCGTTAGATACATGTTGCACACGGAACGTCAGTTGCTTGCTTGTTTGTTTGTTTGCTTGTTTGTTTGTTTGTGTGTTTGTTTGTTTGTCTTCTCATCCAAACACCTAGCGCATAGACCACAACTTAGGATCTAGAGGAAGGGTGTGGGAGAGAATATTTCTGATCTGATCCATTATTTGAGCCCTGGTTTCATGCGCTGAAGGCAGGGTCTTTTTTACCGTTAGGCTATACACACTGAACAAAATTGAGGAAACTGAAGTGTGGTTTCTAAGAAGAATGTTGAGATTTCAATGAACAACAAAGGAAACAAATGAGACAGTCTTGAAGGAGAGAGACACAAGATCATTAATAAAGAAGATTAGAAAAAGACAAGCAACATTTAAAACATGTTTTGAGGAAAGAAAAAATAGTGCACCTGGTCACAACAGGAAAGCTAGACGGAAACAGAGCACCAGGTAGACCCTGGGAGAAAATATCGGACGGACTTGCAGGGTGGCTGAAGACAGAAAGGGTTGGAGATGTACCTGCAGAGACAAGGGATAGATTCGTATGGAGGGCCATGATCGCCAATGCCATGAAGCAGTGCACATGATGATGATGAGACTATAAACTTCACTGTCCACTGTGATTGTATCTGAACATATCTTGTGAGTTGAAGGTCGCTATATTCAGAACAGTCTGTATTTGTAACCTTTCTCAACCAAGGAACCACGGAAGACAACGAAATCAAAGATGGCTGGTTGAACAGACAGACAGACAGACATACAGACAGACAGACAGACAGACAGACAGTGAAGTAGGAAAGTAGAGGAAACAATAAGCTACAGAAATGGCTGGGGCGGGTTGCTGAAAACAGGCAACAATTCATCACTTTGACAGAGATGAGATTATAAACTTAAGTTGTTGGCGTCTTAGGTTAGGGACCTTAGCAAGAATCCGTTTTGTTTGTTTGTGCGCTGGTGGAAGAGTAAGGACTACAAAGGCAGCAGGCATAAAATAAAAGGATGGGAAGAAGCAGAAACAGACTCACTCACTCATACAGTAGCAGAGAGAGAATGAGGAGGGAGAGAGGAGGGGGCCGGTTATGAAATAGAAGAGGAGAGGTTGAGGAAAAGCCATACATTAATCTTCATTTCTAAATTTGATGCATTATTTTTTTTTTAAAAGAAAAGGAAGGCATACTTTTCTTTCTTATGAAAAAGGGATGACGAGAGACAGAAACAGAGAGAGAGAGGAGAGAGAGAGATAGAGAGAGAGAGAGAGAGAAAGAGAGAAAGAGAGGCAGACAGACAGACAGACAAACGGACAGAGAGAACAGAGACAGAGAGAGCGGTAAAGAAAGAGAAAGATACAGAACAGAGAGACAGACAGACAGACAGACAGAGACAGAGAGACAAAAAGACAGACAGACAGAGAGAGAATAGAGACAGAGAGAGCGATAAAAAAAGAAAGATACAGAACTGAGAGACACACAGACAGACAGAGACAGAGACAGACAAACAGACAGACAGAGAGACAGACAGACAGACAGCATGGTTTATGGCAGACATAAACAGATTTTCCCCCGTTTTTAGGGGCCATCAGAGTCAAAAATTCACTCACGAATCGACAGAATTAAAACTGTTTCTTTTCAATGGAAGATTTCAGCAAGGTTAGTAGGCCTACATATGGACAGCATGTGAATGACCTTACAGATCTTCTACAACGTCAGACTGTATTGAAAAATAAACCTCCTGCGTCAGCGGGATGCCCCATTCCCATTCATCCCCTCACCCACCCAATCCCACTTGATGATATCTTTTATCCCCCCTCCCCCTTTGACCTTGCTTTTCGACCTTCTTATCGCCAAAGAGATAACTACAGAGATGCGGCTTCTTTATTAACACTGAGTGCCAGACTCATTCGTTTTAGAACTTAGTTCCTTGCCACTTTCCTGCCATCAGTCTCACTTTCTTGGTGTTGGGATAAAGGTAAGTGTTTTAGTGTTAGAATTACGTGGAAGTAAGAACAAGTACTAGCCCACTACCAGCTGAACACAGACACTGAAGAATTGAAACACGAGAGGATATGAAAATGGAGAAGAATGAGACGACCGGGGACAAAAAACTGAAGAAGAAACTTGTGGCATTTAACTTACCTTTTGTCAATTATTACTGACGTGAAACTGATCCCTTGAAATCATTGTCAATTATTATTGACGTGAAACTGATCCTTGAAGTCATTGTCAATTATTACTGACGTGAAACTGATCCCTTGAGTTCATTGTCAATTATTACTGACGTTAAG
>JAPXFY010000021.1:54380629-54385629 GCA_030674185.1 Monoplex corrugatus
ATTAAGGTGACATAAGGAGGAAGGAGGAAGATAAGTGGGGTGAGAAGCGCTGACTGTGAGAGGGGGTGGGGGTGATCAGAGAGAGAGACAGACAGACAGACAGACTGACAGACAGAGAGACAGAGATGGAGAGAGACAGACAGACAGAGAGAGAAACAAAGAAAGAGAGGGAGAGAGAGAGAGGGGGGGAAAGAGAGAGAGAGACAGAAAGAGATGGAGAGAGAGAGACAGAGAGTGAAACAGAGAGAGACAGACAGACAGACAGACAGACAGACAGAGAAAGAACGAGAGAGGGAGAGAGAGAGAGAGAGAGAGAGAGAGAGAGAGAGAGAGAGCCAGGGAGAGATAGAGAGAGACAGAGAGAGAGAATGTGTGTGAGTATGTGTGTGTGCTTGTGCGTGTGTGTGTGTGTGTGTGTATGTGTGTGTGCGTGTGTGTGTGTGTGTGTATGTGTGAGTGTGTGCGTGTGTGAGTGTGCGCGCGCGCGCGCGCGCGCGCGCGCGGTGTGTGTGTGTGTGTGTGTGTGTGTGTGTGTGTGTGTGTGTATTAATGATGATTTCCGTGTTACTACTCAAAGGACAGAATCAGTCAGAGCTGCCTCTGTGTTCCAGAAATGTTTGCCTTTGTGGCTTTTCTGGTAATGTTTTGATGGCATTTTGGTGTATGTTGCACAGATCGGTCCACTGATCAGAAATCAAGTAAACGAACAGTGGTCAAATGGAGCAATTCTGGTAGAACAGGTATAGAGCAACAAGGAGGACTTGATAAGCAAAACATTCTTCATCCAGATCACTGGACTGACTTACTGAGCCAAACCATGGTTGAATGAAAAAAGGAACGAATGAACAAACAAAACTGCAATAGAAATATGATGTGATTCTCCAAAAAAGATGCACAACGTCACAGCTAATGGTCATACTGAAGATCACTACCTAGAGAAACAGTACAATGTACTGAACTACGTAAGGTAATGGTGTGGAAAGCATCCCAAACGAGAGATGTTATCCTAAGACCATGAGACATTGCAGTTCACGCTGAGCCCAGCTGTGTTGTCTGTGCCATTGGTCTGAGAGGTTGACAATGGGGAAAAAAAATATGTGGCCATCGGGCATTGGTGAAAAAACGTAGTAATAGGAATATGTCCGAGACAGACAGAAACAGATCATCATCATCAGGTGCCCTGCCGCATGGCGTTGGCGATCATGGACTTCCATCTGTATCTATTTCTCGTTGCCCCAAGCATCTCCTCCACCCTCCTCGTCCTCAGCCACTCTGCAAGTCCGTCCAGCATTTTCTCCCTGGGTCTACCCGGTGCTCTCTTTCCCTCCAGCTTTCCCGTTGTGACCAGGTGCTCCAAATCCCCTTCCTCATAAAATGGCCTATAAATGTTGCCTGTCTTTTTCTAATCTTCCTTATGAATGATCTTCTTGTGTCTGCCTCCATCAAAACTGTCTCGTTTTGTTTTCTTTGCTGTCCATGGCACTCTCAACATTCTTCTTAGAAACCACTTCTCGGCTGCCTCAATCTTGTTCTCGCTTTGCTTGCTGACTGTCCACGCCTCACATCCGTACAACAGTATTGGTTCTATATAACATTCAAGAACTCAGATCAAATGGAAGAAATGGAGAGATGCCAGCAAATGAAATGTTGCTTTTGGCGAACTGAACTTTAGTGATAACTCGTAATTACAGAGTTACACGAGACTAGATGAGAGAGGGAGAACGAGGGAGGCAAAAAAAAAAATAGCAGACAGAAAGAGACAGAGAGAACAGAAAGAGAGATTGAAGTAGACAGATGCATCAACGTTAAAGTCCTTGTGGGCGCATCTTGCATCGTTATAAACATGTACATATACAGATTGGGAGCAGTGAAAAGTCAAGTGTGTGAACATCAGACTGCCAACCAGAAGGGTATGGAGTTCAATCCCTCTGGATACCTCTAGCTGATATGTAATGGATGGAGATGTTTCTAACCTGCCAGGTTCAACGTGGTGAAGTGAACTTGTCTATCAGGAAATGGGTGTAAGGGGGAGGAGAGATAAGTGAAGAGGTCCCCATGGGTTTTGAGCAATGATGATAACTCATCCTTGTATGTCCCCATGGGTTTTGAGCAATGATGATAACTCATCCTTGTATGTGTGTGTGTGTGTGTGTGTGTGTGTGTGTGTGTGTGTGTGTGTGTGTGTGTGTGTGTGTGCATGTGTGTGTGTGTGTGTGTGTGCATGTGTGTGTGTGTGTTTGTGTGTGTGTGTGCGTATATGCGTGTGTGTGTGTGTGTGTGGTTTTGTGTGTGTGTGTGTGCGTGCGTGCGTATGTGCGTGGGTGCGTATGTGTGTGTGTGTCTTTCTGTGTGTCTGTCTGTGTCTGTGTCTGTGCGTGTCTGCTAGTCTATGTCTATGTCTATGTCTATGTCTATGTCTATGTCTATGTCTAAAAGGGTGAGAGAGAAGGGGTCAGAGAGGCAGAGAAAGACAGAGAGAGAGAGAGAGACAGACAGACTGAGACAAACGGAGAGAGACAGATAGAGACAGAGAGAAAGAGAGTTTAACAATACATATTGCAGAGAGACGGAGGGAAAGAGAGTTCAACAAGATATTATGCAGAGAGACAGAGAGAAAGAGAGTTTAACAAGATATTATGCAGAGAGGCAGAGAGAAGGAGAGTTTAACAAGATATATTGCAGAGAGACAGAGAGAGAGTTTAACAAGATATATTGCAGAGAGACAAAGAGAGTTTAACAAGATATATTACAGACAGACGGAAAGAGAGTTCAACTAGATATATTGCAGACAGACGGAGAGAAAGAGAGTTTAACCAGAGATATTGCAGATGTGCTTGCGGCAACAAGGGATAGAAACATATGTGACCTCCAACCACCAATTTAGTTTTAACTCGCAGTCAGTCGAACAGCACTAGGAGCTGAAAAGGTGACTGAGTGTCACTCTGGGGTGTTTTGACTTTTTCTCAAAATTGATTTCTGTAGACTATAATCTATCCACCACCAAAAAATTGTTCTTGAAAAAATATAATATTAATCAATTTAAAATGGTATTTTAATGCACTGATCGCAGCAGAAAGAACGCAATTTCCTACCAAAAGTACCTGTTTTTCTCTTATTATGAACCGTAACCTGCACAGTACCCGCACATGTATTATACTGACAGAAAGCTCTTTGGGGCACCTTTCAGATAATGACAGCTAAACTTAGAAACAAACTGGGTCAAAGCCACCAGATAAAGAAATTTAAGGAAAATGTGTAGGAGAGCACACAAAAACTTAAGTGGCCGTTTTCTCAAAATGGCCGTCATACAACTTAATGACTCTAAACATACATAATTTCTACATTGTTTGGAGTACAAGCTTCATTCAAGTACCAAAAATAATCAGCAGAATGTACACTTTCCAGTAATATGTAAATCTCAAAATGCCCAAAATGCGAGTTAAGACTGATTTCGTGCTGCGAGGTCACATATAGAGGACCATGATCGTCAACGCCATGTGGCAAGGCACTTGATGACGATGATGATTGCAGAGGAAGAGACAGACAAGGGAGAGATGGGGGAGCCAAAGGGATAAATAGAGATGGGGACGGGGGGCAGAAGGATAAACGCACTTACAAACAGATAGATGTTATCATTAAAAATAAAGGAATGATTCAGTTAATACTTTCCCTGCATAGTCAACGTTCATTGAAATCAGTATGCGCTAGGAACACATCTTTTAAGAATTTAAGCTGTAAAATTTTCTGGACTATAAACATCTGCCTGGTCTGTATTAGAGCACATTGTATGTAACATAATTTTCCTCTTTGATTTCAGTTTTTCTATTTTTAAACCAATTTATTTTATTCAAGTGCCTGTAAATATTAATGGTTGTGTATGTTTAGAGCAAAATCACATTTCTAACATGCGGAATTCATCTGGCGCGACAAGACATTACCAATACTAAAGATCCTTCTATACTAGGCAGCCATTCCTTGAATAGGTGGCTGTCCTGGAAAGAAGGTAGATCCCCATACCTGGAATCTTTCTGCAAATAGAGGTTATTCCAAATTTCCTGAAATATGGAGTAATTTTTCCTGAGGAGATATTTCACCAGAAACCATTTTGTTAACATTTTGTCTTATATAAGGAATGCTGCTGGCAACAATGAAACAGTTGGACGTTAGGGCCGTTTCTGGCGAGAAGCGGATTTTTTTTATATTGTGACTCTTTTTGCTGAGTAAGATTTTTTTTCTATATGGAGTTTCTTCCGGCAACAAGAACATTTGTTTGTCTAGGTCTGGCGATAATAGGAATAGGAATTTATCATTAAAGAGACTAAACCTTGATCCCTACATATCTTGCCACTTGAGGCTTTTCTGGGACATACAAACATTTCTGACGATGATGTAGATGACCTGTTTGGCACATTATGACATCTCTGGCATCAGAAGCTTCTGTTATAGAGGCATCGGATACAAATAACTCTCCTTCCAGCTTGATAAACACTGCTGGGAGTCACAGATACTGCAAGAGATTGGTAACATCAATCTGTTTTCGATGACGAAGAAATCTGGCAATGGGAACTACCTCTAGGCTTAGCTTCTTATTGTTGTAACTCTCTCGTGGTTTTTGTCTTGTTTTGTTTTGGTTTTGGTTTTGGTTTTGTGTGTGTATGTGTTGTTGTTTTTTTGTTTTGCTTTGTTTGTTTTGGACTTGTTTTTGTTTTCTTCATTTTGTTTTTGTGTGTTTTTTTGCTTTGCTATTGTTTGTTTTATTTTGTTTTGTCTTGTTTTGTTTTGTTTGTTTGTTGTGTGTGTGTATGTGTGTGTGTGAGTGTGTGTATGTGTGTATATATATATATATGTGTGTGTGTGTGTGTGTGTGTGTGTGTGTGTGTGTGTGTGTTCGTTCGTTCTTTGATTTAACGTCTTTTCACTACAAATGTGTGTGTGTGTGTGTGTGTGTGTGTGTGTGTGTGTGTGTGTGTGTGTGTGTGTGTGTGTGTGTGTGTGAATGT
>JAPXFY010000021.1:54400629-54413129 GCA_030674185.1 Monoplex corrugatus
TTTTTAAATAAGAACTGAAGAGGATGTGTGTGTGTGTGTGTGTGTTGTGTGTGTGTGTGTGTGTGTGTGTGTGTGTGTATGTGTGTTTGTGTGTGTGTTTGTGTGTGTGTTTGTGTGTGTGTGTATGTGTGTGTTTGTGTGTGTGTGTGTATGTGTTTGTGTGTGCATATGTATATGTGTGTGTGTGTGTGTGTATGTGTGTCTCTGTGTATGAGTGTGTCTGTGTGTGTGTATGTGTGTGTGTTGTGTGTGTGTGTGTGTGTGTGTGTGTGTGTGTGTGTGTGTGTGTGTGTGTGTGTGTGTGTGTGTGTGGTGTGTCTGTATGTGTCGGTGTGTGTGTGTATGTGTGTTGTGTGTGTGTGTGTGTGTGTGTATGTGTGTGTGTGTGTGTGTGTGTGTGTGTGTGTGTCTGTGTCGGTGTGTGTGTTGTGTGTGTGTGAGTGTGTGTGTGTGTCTGTGTGTCTGTGTGTCTGTGTGTGTCTGCGTGAATCTCTGTGTGTGTGTTGCGTGCGTGTGCACGTGTGTGTGTGTGTGTGTGTGTGTGTGTGTGTGTGTGTGTGTGTGTGTGTGTTGTTGTGTGTGTGTGTGTGTGTGTTGTGTGTGTGTGTGTGTGTGTCTGTGTGTGTATGTGTGTGTGTTGTGTGTGTGTGTCTGTGTTTGTCTATGTGTGTATCTGTGAGTGTGTTGGGTGTGTGTGTGTGTCTGTGTGTTTCTGCGTGAATCTGTGTGTGTGTGTGTGTGTGTGTGTGTGTGTGTATGTGTGTGTGTATTGTGTGTGTGTGTGTGTGTGTGTGTGTGTGTGTGTTGTGTATGTGTGTGTGTGTGTGTGTGTGTGTGTGTTGTGTGCGTTTGTGTGTTTTGTGTGTATGTATGTATGTATGTATGTGTGTGTGTGTGTGTGTGTGTGTGTGTGTGTGTGTGTGTGTGTGTGCGTACCTCAGTGTGTGTGAGTGTGTGTGTGTGTGTGTGTGTGTGTGTGTGTGTGTGTTGTGTGTGTGTGTGTGTGTGTGTGTGCGTGTGTAAGTGCGTGTGTATGTGTGTGTGTGTTTGTGTGCGCAGTGAGTGCATGCCTCCATTATATATATATATATATATATATATACATTTGTGTGTATGTGTTTGTGTGTATGTGTGCATGTGTGCAGAGGCGTGTAGGCGAACGCACACATACACACACGCACGCACGCACATGCACACATACACACACGCACGCACGCACACATACACACACACACACTTGTACTGCATTCTCACCCTGTTACCCCAACCCCTCACACTTACACACATCAAAACAACAGATAGACCCGCAGAAACACGTACAACGCCAGCCCCAAACAAAATCTTAACGATAACAAAACGTGCGCACTGAAAGACAACATCAAAGACTGCAAGAAAGTAGCAGACAGAGCCAATAAGTAAGAGACGGCAGCTGCCTTCAAGGTGAACAGTCTTGAAAGGTGAACGAACACATTTAGCCACACAGTGCCCTGGGGGACCCATCCTACATCCTACGTATTGCTTATATACAGAGACAGATAGACAGTCAGACACAGGGGGGGGGGGGGAGGGAGGGATGGAGAGAGAGAGAGAGAGAGAGAGGCAGACAAACAGGCAGACAGAGAGACAGACAGACAGAGAGTTTGTTTGGACTAGGGGAGGAATTCCATGATCATCTTTTGAGGCCTTGTATATGAGATGAGGAAGTTTTTTGTTTTTTTTCTGTTACTGTTGCTGTTCTTCTTCTTTCGCTTACTTCTTTGTTCATTTGTTTGTTTTTCTTACCTTAACACTCGAGATTACAAAGTGCTTCATGTGTGGTATTTGTGTTATTTGGCCAACTACGTAGAAAGAAACAGCCGTGTCTGATTACTGGTTCCAACTGTACGTTTTTACTGTTTTGTGTGTACCATTCAATTCCCCACGCCAATGCGTTTATGAAGAAGGCACTGTAAACTGGTAAATCTTCGCACAGAGGTAATATTTATGCCTGTAATTATGTTGTTTATAACACCACCACCACCACCACCACCACCCAGAAAAAGAAAAAGAAAAAAAAAAGAAAATGTGACCTTCTACCACGGATTGTCTCGCTTGTCCTCTCACAGAATGGTTGCCGCTATTGTCTTTCAGAAGGGGATGAAAAACAAGTCGGACCCGTGTGCCTTCTGGCTGCACACGCTAAAGATCCCACGGCAATTGAAAATCGTGAAGAGCAAATTATTGCCAGCTGCATTGGTATAAAACATTGGAGAGATAGGTTAATTTCACAGGTCCCATCCCTTGAAGACCAGTTAGCCTTCTTGCCTTTCTGAAGTCTTGGTGAAAAAAATATGAATATGAATTTGAAACGAAAGAGAGGGGATGTGCGCCGCCCACGTGGTGCTGGCCCCGGGAAAAGTTATGCTCCCTGACACTTCACTCCCCTACGACCACAGGGTTATGAAACTATCTAGGTAGGACCTCAGGACCTGGCCAGATCACTGGTTTAAGTGCAGGCTTTAGGCTTGTACCGTGATCATTCTGGATTTTCTTCATCACATGGCACCTGTGACGTTAGTGCATATGGAATTCATTCCGAACGCGGAGACGTCATCTTGAGAAATTTAAATTATATTGAAATTGTTGCCACTAGTAGCCGAAACAACAAATAGGAGTGTCAGATCTGAATTTTTGTATTTTGGTTTATTAAAAACTAATACTGTAACGTGTTCCTGTTGATTCTTCTACCTGTAAACTCTTGTTACTGCAATTCTTCTCATGTTAAACACTGTTTTTATACACATACCCAACAGTTTATAGGTGTTTCTTAAGAGAACAAAATCTAACATGGCAATTTTCAACACACAATTAACCTTTCAGTTTCTGTAATAGATCCGACGACCACGCTTACGTGATGGTAAATGTATGAAGCATATCATGAGGATTAGGCCTTGGTTGCCAAGATAAGCGTTGGCTGAAATTGTAATTTGGTTTTTATTGTATTTTCTATAAATATACACACACGCGCGCGCACACACACACACACACATAGACAGAGAGAGAGAGGGGGGGTGGAGGAGAGAGACAGACCGACAGACAGGCAGACAGACAGACAAACCGACAGACAGACATACAGAGAGCGATAAAAAGTGAAAAAGTGGAGGGAGAGAGACACGGAGTGTGTGTGTGAGAGGGAGAGAGAGAGAGAGAGGGGGAGAGAGAAAGAGAGAGAGGGAGGAAGGGAGTACAGCAAATCAGAACGGAATTTTCTCCCAAAGCCCACATCTCACAGGGTAACCATTTGACTCCTAAAATGGTCTCGGCGTGAAAAAAGGCGTACAGATTACATTAAGATTATAACCATATGTGCCAAGCGGCTCATCTTAAGGTGGATGGTCACAAATATGTATTAAGCATGCACTTAAAACTGTTAATCGTTCTTGGGGGTGCTTGAGTATTTGGGACGAATCCAAATAGGACTGTTCACACGTACTCAGAGATATCTACATGATCTGCACTTAGATACAAAGACAGAGATACAAACAGAGAGAGAGAGAGAGACAGACAGACAGACAGACATACATAAGACAGACAGGCAGTCATATACATGCATGCATACGTACATGCATACATACATACGCACATAGATACACACATACATACATACATACATACATACATACATACATACATACATATATACATGCATACATACATACATACATACATACATACATACATGCATACATACATACATACATACATACACACATACATTGATTCGTTCATTCATTCATTCATTCATCGATGGGTAGACGAATGGATTGAGGGATTGATTGATAGATTGGTGAATTTCATTTCCCATGGTGAACACACTGATAATACAACAGAGAAAGGGAGAGAATGGCAGAGAGAGAGAGAGAGGGGGGGGGGGAGAGACAGACAGACAGACAGACAGAGAGAGACAGAGAGAACGAGAGACAAGGAGATAGAGAGAGAGAGAGACATAGAGAGACAGAGACATGCATCCACACATCCACACACAAACAAAAACATTCACATACAAACGCACACACACACACACACACACACACACACACACACACACACACACACACACACACACACACACACACACACACACACACACACACACACACACACACACCACACACTCACACACACACACACACACACATTTACACATACAGACAAGGACAGTTGCACGAATTACCAGCTGCCCCATAATTTGCTCACCTACGTTGTTCATTTCCCAATAGTTTCCAATTTAAGAAACGCTGATAAAACTACATCGTTAGTATCACCAGTTATTTCTACTTCCTATTTTAATGTTTGGCAGAATATCACATAAACATGTCAATTATATTTCCTTTCTGTTTCCGGAGTTGTGTTTAGTTGGCATCGATTTTGGGAGGCAGTCGCACTAAACTCTGTGGAGAACTGGAAAGCAGAAGGTCCTCAGAGAAGAAGCTCCCCACCACCATCCCTCAAGCAAGTGTTTCAGTCCTGCCTCCACCATTCACATCCTACAGCGCATTCAAAACAATGGTGCACGACTTGTACTCAAAAAGAAAAAAAAACTGACAAATCTCCCTCTCCTGGCACAAACTTCACTGGCTCCTGTATCAAATCGCATACAGTACAAACTAGACACCATCTGCTACAAAAGCCTCAATAACCCAGCACCCGATTACCTGTCAAGCTTACTTGAGATCTATGTTCCCTCACGTACCCTCCGCTCTGCCTCCGATTCTCTCTCTTTTCGATTTCCACGTACTAAGCTCAATACTTATGGTCCACGAGCCTTCTGTGTTTCTGGTCCACTCTCCTGAAACAAACTTCTTCTCTAGTACGTCAGCAACCTACTTTTGTCTCCTTCAAGTCCACTCTCAAAACTCACCTTTTCTCCTCTGCATAAAATCCTGACCTCACTCAACCCCCATCTGCAGCCTGTCTCCACTCGGTGTGGAATCACTTGTAATTTGTATTTGTATATAATATGTTTTCTATAATTTTCCATTGCTTTTCTTCTTTTTCCCCATTTATAGCCATGTGTATGTGTGTGTGGGTGTGTGTGTGTGTGTGTGCGTGTTTGTGTGTTGTGTGTGTGTGTGTGTGTGTGGTGTGTGTGTGTGTGTTTTGTGTGTGTGTGTGTGTGTGTGTGTGTGTGTGTTGTGTGTGTGTGTGTGTGTATGTGTGTGTTGGTGGTGTGTTATTGTGTCTGTTGGTGTGTGTTGTTGTCTTGTGTGTGTGTATTGTTGTGTGTGATGTGTATTTTTGGTGATGTGTGTGTTGTGGGTGTGTGTGTTGTGTGTGTTGTGTTTGTGTGTTGTGTGTGTTGTGTGTGATGTTGTGTGTTGTGTGTGTGTTGTGTGTGGTGTGTGTGTGTGTGTGTGTGTGTAGTGTTGTGTGTGTTGTGTGTGTGTGTGTGTTGTGCATGCGTGCGTATTAGATTTGATTTATATCAAGATTTTGCGCTGTATAAATATTGTAATATTATTATTATTGTTTTAAACACTTAACGTTATAGATAGTCTGGAATAGATAGTCTGGAACGTTGTAAAGAGTCTGGCTGGGCCGTATCCAGGTCATGGCTCCTGGATGCCCTTCTGCTGTCGCCTTTTTTCCTCTGCCTAGATTCAAACCCACTTCTCGGGGGTGTTCTCACGGGGCCTCAAGGTCAGGTCAACCTTGTGAATGATGTCTTAACCACTTGGCTACCGGGCATATGCTGTGATTGGGAAATTCTTTCCATCTCCATTTTGATGTTGTCTAATTTTCCCTTCTGGTTGGAGGGAAAATGATAAACAACATTCGATACCAGATGACACCGTGCTAATAATTGCAGAAAATGAAAGGGACCTACAAAACCTTGCTAATATACTATAAATAGAAAGCAAAGTAAGGGGTTGGAACTAAACAGCAGAAGACTGAAGTCATGGTGATCAATAAAAAACATGAAATCCCCTCGTGCAAAATAAAGCAAATGACACAACCTTGACACAGGTTAATAAGTTCAAATACCTGGAACGGTCATTTCATCAGACGGACAGATGCACATCGGAAATAGCCGAGCCAAAAACAGCATTCAAGAAGATGAAAAGCATTCTTACCAACAAATGCCTATCAATTAACATCAGAAGTCCTTGAATGTTATATAGAACCAATACTGTTGTACGGATGTGAGGCGTGGACAGTCAGCAAGCAAAGCCAGAGCAAGATTGAGGCAGACGAGATGTGGTTTCTAAGAAGTTCCATGGACAGCAAAGAAAACAAACGAGACAGTCTTGATGGAGGCAGACACAAGTACATCATTCACAAAGAAGATTAGGAAAAGCAGGCCACATTTATAGGTCATTTATGAGGAAGGGGGATTTGGAGCACATGGTACAACGGAAGCTGCAGGAAAAGGCACCGGGTAGACCAGGAGAAGATACTAGACGGACTTGCGGAGTGGCTGAAGAGAGGGTGGAGGAGATGTTAGGGGCAACAAAGATAGCGACAGATGGAAGTCCATGATCGCCAACGTCATGCGGCAAGGCATCTGATGATGATGATATGATGATGATGATGATGGGGAATTCTAAGTGGAAAGGATACGCGAGAAATTGGGGGGGGGGGAGTTGAAAGGTGCATGATGTGGGTGGAAAGGAAATACGAGTGAATAAAAACTTGAAAGGCTATGAACTTTATGTTGAAAGTTCGGTCGTTTGGTTTTAGGGCATTTTTTGTTTTACACGAATTTTTTTTTTTCTCTGACAATTATCTCTCTGTTATAGTTCAAACGTGTGTGGGTACGGTTTTATTGTATGTATGTTTGGATGGAAAGAAAGCACCAAGTAAACTCAGAGAGAAATATATAGGATGGACTGGCAAGGTGGCTGAGGACAGAGAGGGTGGGAATGTATTTGCAACGACAAAGGATAGATTCGTATGGAGGGCCATGATCGCCAACGCCATGCCGCAGGGCACATGATGATGATGATAATGTTTGTTTGTTTGTGTGTTTGTTTGTTTGTTTGTTGTTGTTTGTTTGTTCGTTTGTGTGTTCGTTTGTTTGTTTGTTCGTTTGTTTGTTTGTTTGTTGTTTGTTTTACGTCAAAAAAAAGGGGGGGGGGTTGGGACTTACACGAACAACAACAGACTATTAAAAGACAGACTGTAAATATTTTAAGAAAGTGGTGTTCACACATCACCCACCAAAAACACCGATGACCAGTCGCTGTGGTGTAGTGGTTAGCGCAACGGACTACCGACTTGTAGGTTGGGGGTTCGCATTCCCATCAGCCCCTTCAAAAATTATTATGGGATGTTTCGGCTCTGACCTACCCAGAGTTGGGCGTACTATGGGCTCGTTGGGAAGACTGGGACCACACAGTCGAGTCTCATCCCCTTCACGGATCGAGGATTTTGCTCAAATCTTCTGACCAGCACCTCGGTATCTGTTGGGTCTGGTTGACGCAGAGTAAGCGTAGAGTACAGCCCTGTCACGCAGTCTCAATCCTAGATGGAACTCCATAGCATCATGATTATCATCCTCATCGACATCATCATCATCGCAATGTAAAAGAAAAATGTGCCAGCTTCTGTGGCCATTAAGGTGGCGTAGAAAATGGGACGAAAAAAAGGTGAGTACAATAGTAACCTCCCTGAGTCCGATGATCTTTCAAAAAAAAGTGCCAATTCCGAAACATTTTAGTTGGTGTGACCTTGACCTAGGCCTCTTCCCTTCCAAACTGAAGTATAGTGTTTCCTGAACAGTCTAATTTTTTTTTGCAAACATTGTAAGGATCCACCCAGAAATAGTTGAGTAAATCCTGCAAACACATTGCGTCATAGATACACAGATACTCAGCATTATCTTCGTCGGTATGAAATAATCTTAATCAAATAATCGAGCCATCCTGACAATCTCCCTTCTTCTTTGGATAAAATCTCAAACACAAAAATCCTGCCCTCTCCTCGGACTACTTTTTTCCAGAAAAGATAAGTGTGAAAAAGATAAGTCTCTCTCTTTTTCTCTGTCTCTGTCTCTGTCTGTCTGTCTCTTTCTCTCTCTCTCTCTCTCTCTCTCTCTCTCCTCTCTCTCTCTCTCTCTCTCTCTCTGTTTTGTGTGTGTATGTGTATGTGTGTGTGTGTGTGTGTGTGTGTGTGTGTGTGTGTGTGTGTGTGTGTGCGTGTGTGTGTGTGTGTACGCTGGCGCCCGTGTGTGCATGCGTGCGTGTGTGCTTGTGTGTACGGAGCAGGTGTGTGCGCGGGCTCGCGCATGTGTGTATTTGGGTATATGTCCGTCTGTGTATCTGTCTGTCTGTCTGCCTGCATGCCTGCCAGCCTGTATATATGTGGCGCGTGTGGGCGTGAGGCGTGAAGGCGAGCGGTTGAGTGTTCGAAAATGTGATTGCGTAATAGCGATGCATCTATATCTTTGTGCGTGCGCGGCGTGTGTGTGTGTGTGTGTGTGTGTGTGTGTGTGTGTGTGTGTGTGTGTGTGTGTGTGTGGTGTGCAAGTTTGTGTGTGTGTGTGTGTGTGTGTTGTTGTTTTTTTTAACCTGAATGTGTGTATTTGTATGTGCATATGTATTTGTTTGCTTGTTTGAGTGTGCGTGTATGTGTGTGTGTGTGAGAGAGAGAGAGAGGAGAGAGAGAGAGAGGAGAGAGAGAGAGAGAGAGAAGAGAGAAAGAGACAGACAGACAGACAGAGACAGGAGAGAGAGAGAGAGAGAGAGAGAGAGAGAGAGAGAGAGAGAGAAAGAGACAGAGACAGGAGAGAGAGAGAGAGAGAGAGAGAGAGAGAGAGAGAGAGAGAGAGAGAGAGAGAGAGAGAGAGAGAGAGAGAGAGAGAGAGAGAAGATTAGGAGTGCGAGATCGCCTGTGTTCATGTATTTCTACATGTATGTCTTTTCAAAAGAAGAACGGTCAGTACTGGAATACACAGACCATGTTGGATCTAGTTTTGGCTATAGTTTGTGATTTCTGATATACAAAATGTGACCCATTCTCACAAAAGGCACAATAAGTTTCAGTTTAGACATTTTCAGGTTATGATATCATTATAAAGTTTAGAATCTCAGCTTTCAAATGGTACTAAAGCTGAGTTTCAGGCTACAAAAACAAAAAAAAAGTATGGGTTTTCAAAGATTACAGGGGTCAAGACAGCCATTTTGAGAAAAACAGTGTTGAAGAGAATAGGCCTGAATTGAAAGGGTATGGTCAGAAACCCCTTAGCAACAAGAATTAAATATCAACCAAATCAGCTGAAATTCCATACTTCCCTTGTTTACTTAATTTGTCCATCCATCCAAAACAACAAAAAGAAAAAGAAATTTAAGAAAAGTGTACTTTAATCACCAAAATGAGGCGATCGGGCAGCTTTCAGCGGTCAGATAGTAGCACTTACCACACATTAAAACATACACACACACAAAATTATACTTATCGATTAAATTTGACTTTATTGTGTTATGACATGGTGTAAAAGTAGTTATAGAGCAAGAAAATGCAGAAAACTCAAAATTGACAAAATTGTCCCTGTTCAGAGTTTTCAGCCCACAGCAGCAGAAAGCCTCGCCTGATTTATTGTACCTTTAGTCAGAGCGGGTCACAAACAGGGAAATAAAAACAGGGAAAAAGTGTATTTCTTTTTTTTTTTTTTTGAAAGCGTGTGTTTGGTTAGTTTGTATATAGGGACATTGATCTTTCTTTTTATGCTATGTAGATGATAAGAAAAATACAGGTGATACTAAAAATAACCCATGGCTTATGAAACTGAAATATTTGCTGGAAATCATTATTAGACTGTCCAGGATAAAACACAATTCTATTTAGCTGAGTCATCTCGGAGTTACGATAAGATATGTAAGCTTCCCCAATCTGGCATTTATGACCTTGTAAGCATACCAGAGCTGTATGGAATTTTCTACATTCGTGACTCAACCCAATACTAAAACTTTCAGAGTATTTATTATTCACTTTAATCTGTAAAAGTGACATTGTTCTTCACAAAAGTAACACAATAATATTTATGGTAAAAGGAGGTATATTTCTATAGTCTGAAATTTTGCGTAATAACGTGCGAGATTATCGATATACGAACAACACCTCTGCTAAAATTCAAACGGATCAAAACTTTCTATCGGTGAGGAAATTCTATTGAAAATGTTAACTGATCGAAAAACAATCCAGAGTTTGTAGTTCTCAAGGTCATTATGACCTTGGAGAAGCATCAGACGAAATGAAACTTGAGGTTGGGTGATAATAGTTTCAGACTGTCACCATATTGAAACAAATTTTGAATATTCTGAACATTTATTCAAAAAAGTATGCTGTTTGCACAACCTTCAAAAACAATGCTAATTTGGGGATCTTTTTTGCACATGTGACCTTGACCTTATGCATTCGCGACTCCTCAGCGGTCTACACCTTTGAAACAGATCTGGTAAATTCCCTTTCATAAACAAGCGTGTAAATCGAAAATCCTGCTAATGAATCTCTCTCTCTCTCCTCTCTCTCTCTCTCTCTCTCTCTCTCTCTCTCTCTCTCTCTCTCTCTCCCTCCTCTCTCTCTCTCCTCTCTCTCTCTCTCTCTCTCTCTCTCTCTCTCTCTCTCCTCTCTCTCTCTCTCTCTCTCTCTCCTCTATCTCTCTCACTCTCTCTCTCTCTCTCACAGACACAGACACAACACACACACACACACACACACAACACACACAACACACACAACACACACACACACAATGAACACCACACACACACACACACACAACACACAACACACACAAAAAAAAAAACCAGCACACACACTGACGCACATCCACACATACACTACAACACCACACACAACTAGCACACACACATACAAACGTAGTACTCACACACACAACACGTCACACAGACAGACATACAGACACACACCACATACACTCACACACGCAAACACAACATGCTCAATGTCCAATAGCTTGTTCAACCCCTGTTGAAAGGTGGAGGTTTCAGCACATAACATGAAAATCCAACGGGATAAGCACATAACACGAAAATCCAACGGGATAAGCGTATAACATAAAAATCCAACGGGATATGCATATAACATCAAAATCCAACGGGATAAGCACATAACATCAAAATCCAACGGATAAGCACATAACATCAAAATCCAACGGGATAAGCACATAACATCAAAATCCAACGGGATAAGCATGTAACATCAAAATCCAACGGGATAAGCATGTAACATCAAAATCCAACGGATAAGCATATAACATCAAAATCCAACGGGATAAGCACATAACATCAAAATCCAACGGGATAAGCACATAACATCAAAATCCAACGGGATAAGCACATAACATCAAAATCCAACGGGATAGGCACATAACATCAAAATCCAACGGGATAGGCACATAATATGAAAATCCAACGGGATAAGCATATAACATCAAAATCCAACGGGATAAGCATATAACATCAAAATCCAACGGGATAAGCATATAACATCAAAATCCAACGGGATAAACATATAACATGAAAATCCAACGGGATAAGCATATAACATGAAAATCCAACGGGGTAAGCACATAATATAAAACATAAAGAATCTATAACAATCTAACAGGAGCCATAAATGTGAAATTGTCTCACGATAGAATACTCAAATATCAAGAAAATATTTATATACAGCTTTAGACCATTTGATACATTTTGTTAGTTTCAATTTATCAGTTTTACCTTCCAGAAACGAAGTTATATAACGAGAATACTAATTCAACTGTCATATGTTTTTTTGTGGAATAAATTTTACTTTGACATCAGAATATTCAAAAATGAGTGAAACATGCCAACTAAGGCACAGTCGTCACAAAAGTTACATATTCTGCTTTGTGTCTCAACCGTTTTGCGTCTATCTAACACACACATACACACACGCACACACACACACACACACACACACACACACACATACACACACACACACACACACACACACACACACACACACTCATACACACATACACACACACACACACACACACACACGCACATACACACAAGCAATTACACACACTCACACACACACACACACACACACACTCATATACACATACACACAGACTCATACATACAAACACACTCACATACACATACATACATGCATACATACATACATACAGAAACACACACACACAGACACATATACACAAACACACACACACACACACACACACACACACACACACACACACACACACACACACACACACACACACACCTCCCTTCCTCTTTGATAGATGTGAAGCAATAACCTTTACTTCAAGTAAAACCCCTGAGATTTAAAAATAAAAAGAACACACACACACACACACACACACAGATAGAGAGAGAGAGAGAGAGAGAGAGAGAGAGAGAGAGAGAGAGAAGAGAGGAGAGAGAGAGAGAGAGAGAGAGAGAGAAAGCAGCAGGGGAAAGGGGAGGTAAAAGATATAGGGATTAAGATAACAGAGATGC
>JAPXFY010000021.1:54428129-54440629 GCA_030674185.1 Monoplex corrugatus
TGTACATTTATTTTTTTATTTATGAATTTGTTTATTTGTTTATTTATTTATTTATTAATTATCTATTGTTCACGTATTAATTTATTTGGGTATTTAATTTATCATGTACTTGATATATGTGTGTACGTATGTATGGATGTATGGGTTTGATGTTTCTATGTGTGCATGTATGTATGTAATTCTGCATCATTACAGCTCGGATATCTCTTTTTCTGAAATTGTGCTTTCACTGAGTAACCCTGGTTTATGGGAGGGGGGTTGTTTGTTTGTTTGTTTGTTGTTCGTTTGTTTGTTTGTTTTGTTTGTTTTCATGTAGCACATTGCGCACAGAAATTGTATCATCATGTGTTTATCATGCTCTGATTTCTTTTTTGTTGTTGTTGTGTTTTTTGTTGTTGTTTGTTAAGATTTAAAAAAATCAAAGGGAAAGAAAACAGAACAGCGAGAGGAAAGAGAGAAGAGAGAAAGAGACAGAATAAGGAAAAATGATATTAGATGAAGAAAGGGAGGGTGGTAGCAGACGTAGTTTTCTCAAAGAGGGGGGAGGGGAAGGGGCGGGAGGGAGCGGGGAATAATCTATGAATGTATGTACGTGTCAACACACACGTACGGTACGCACTAACATGCTGTGGCGAACTTGTACGTACATGTGCTCGTTTGTTCCGGCCTAACTGGCTCCTCCGGAGACCTAGTTTTCTTGTTACCCGGACTCCTGATAAAACGCCTGATTTGACTGCAGCCTGCCCCCTAGACCCTGTCTTCGCCACCTACCTCGACTGCTCCAACTTTCATGGCTGCCATAAATCTGCCTGGTACCTGACATGAAGGTGAACTAAAGCCAGTCTGCCAGATACCTCGGTGTATGAGGGGAGGGAGAGAGAGAGAGAGAGAGAGAGAGAGAGAGAGAGAGAGGGGGGGGGGAGAAAGAGAGAGAGAGAGAGGCAGATAGAGACAGACAGAGAGACAGACAGAGACAGACTGAGAGAAATAAGCAGAGAGAAACAGAGAGGGGACGGAGAGGGAGAGAGACAGAGACAGAGACAGAGACAGACAGACAGACAGACAGACAGACAGAGGAACAGAGAGAAGAAGGGTACAGAGAGAGAGAGAGAAAGAGAGAGAGAGAAAGAGGGACAGAGACTTCAGACTTCAGAATATTTTATTACTCAAGGATAGCAGCATTAGGTCTCAGTGGATCTGTCTTACAGCTACTGTACACAAAAACTTGTAAAAAAACAAAACAAAAACAAAAAACCCCTTCCCCCACATACACACACAAAATACAATGATTTTATGCGATAATGTATTGAGAGAGGATAGGACAGACAGACAGACAGATAGAAAGGCAGACAGACAGACAGAGGGAGGTAGATACAGAGGGAAAAACGCAGACAGGCAGACAACTGTACAGAACACTTTCACACCCAAGGATATAGGATTAGGATCTATCTTACAGCTAGTCCTGCCTACTCTACGCGTATAAGCATAGTTTTAACTCTATTGTGACTGCACTTGCCACAGCTGAGCTCTCCTGCTGGCCTGGGGCTGCTGAAATACTGAGAACCGGGTGCAAGTGAACTTATCCATCGATTTTAGACTAAGAAATCGGCAAAACGTAGCTTAAGCGTTTTAACGGAAGTTCCCTCCACAAGGGAAGCAACTGCAGCTACTAACCATTAGCATATCAAAAGTAGAGGGAGTTATATATCATAAACCGTCTGTTACTATGATCGAAGTAGCCCGTCCTCAGTGAGAGCCCAGCTGTTACTTCGATCGAAGTAGCCCGTCGTCAAAGAGTTAAGAACATATAAAGCATAATACATACAATGTCGAACAAATGACAAAAAACTTGTAACAGAATTTCGACCTTTGTATATATCAACCGGTCATGTGCTTTACGAAAACACGAAAAGACACTGGTAGACACATGTAAAACAAAGACATAGCAACCACTAACAGTAACAACATTAACATAACAATAGCAGCAGAGATAGCAACAATACATACATAATTATACATATGTGACCTCCCACCACGAAATCAGTCTTAACTAGCATTTTGGGCATTTTGAGATATGCATATCACTGGAAAGTGTACATTCTGCTGATTGTTTTTGGCACTTGAATAAAGCTTGTACTAAAAAAAATGTATAAATTATGTATGTTTAAAGTCATTAAGTTGTATGACGGCCATTTTAGAAAACGGCCTTTAGAGATTTTGTGTGCTCTCCTACACATTTTCCTTAAATTTCTTTATTTGGTGGCTTTGACCCAGTTTGTTTCTAATTTTCGCTGTCATGATCTGAAAGGTGCACCAAGAGCTTTCCATCGAGTATATTACATGTGCGGGTACTGTACAGGTTACGGTTCATAATAAGAGACAAAAATAGTACTTTTGGTAGGAAAATGCGTTCTTTCTGCTGCAATCAGTGCATTGAAACACCGATTTAAATTGATAAATAATATTTTTTTCAAGAAAACAAATTATGTGGGGGATAGATTATAGTCTACAGAAATCAATTTTGAGAAAAAATCAAAACACCCAGATAGACCCTCAGTAACCTTTTCAGCTCCTAGTGCTGTTCAACAGACTGAGAGTTAAGACTGATTTCGTGGTGGGAGGTCACATATAGAGAATTGGAGAACGCCTTTATTGGTATGATCATCACTAATACAACATCCTCATTGTTATGATTATCATTAACAGAACATCTTTTTGGTTTTGTTCATGACTAATACAGCATCTTTTTGTTTTGCTTATCACTAATAAAACGTCTTTATTGGTGTGATCATGACGAATACAACATTTTGTTATCATGATTATCACTAACAGAACACCTTTATTGGTATGATCATGACTAATACAACACCTTTATTGGTATGATCATGACTAATACAACACCTTTATTGATATGATCATGACTAATACAACATCTTTATTGGTATGATCGTGACTAATGTAACATCTTTATTGGTATGATCGTGACTAATACAACATCTTTATTGATATGATCATGACTAATATAACATCTTTATTGATATGATCATGACTAATATAACATCTTTATTGGTATGATCGTGACTAATGTAACATCTTTATTGGTATGATCATGACTAATACAACACCTTTATTGGTATGATCATGACTAATACAACACCTTTATTGGTATGATCATGACTAATACAACACCTTTATTGGTATGATCATGACTAATACAACACCTTTATTGGTATGACCATGACTAATACAACACCTTTATTGATATGATCATGACTAATACAACACCTGTATTGGTATGATCATGAATAATATAACATCTTTATTGATATGATCATGATTAATACAACACCTTTATTGATATGATCATGACTAATACAACACCTTTATTGGTGTGATCATGACTAATATAACACCTGTATTGGTATGATCATGACTAATACAACACCTTTATTGGTGTGATCATGACTAATATAACACCTGTATTGGTATGATCATGACTAATACAACACCTTTATTGGTGTGATCATGACTAATATAACATCTTTATTGGTATGATCATGACTAATATAACACATTTATTGGTATGATCATGACTAATACAACATCTTTATTGGTATGATCATGACTGATATAACACCTTTATTGGTATATCATGACTAATCAACACCTTTATTGGTATCATCATGACTAATACAACACCTTTATTGGTATCATCATGACTAATAAACACCTTTATTGGTATCATCATGACTAATACAACTCATTTATTGGTATATCATGACTATAACACCTTTATTGGTATGATCGTGACTAATTAACATCTTTATTGGTATGATCATGACTAATATAACACCTTTATTGGTATGATCACGACTAATACAACATCTTTATTGGTATGATCATGACTGATATAACACGTTATTGGTATCATCATGACTAATACAACACCTTTATTGGTATCATCATGACTAATACAACACTTTATTGGTATATCATGACTAATACAACACTTTATTGGTATCATCATGACTAATACAACATTATTGGTATCATCATGACTAATATAACACTTTATTGGTATGATCATGACTAATTAACACTTTATTGGTATGATCATGACTAATAAACACCTTTATTGGTATGATCAGACTAATACAACACTTTATTGGTATGATCATGACTATAAACACCTTTATTGGTATATCATGACTAATACAACACCTTTATTGGTATATCATGACTAATACAACACCTTTATTGGTATATCATGACTAATACAACACCTTTATTGGTATATCATGACTAATACAACCTTTATTGTATATCATGACTATAAACACCTTTATTGGTATATCATGACTATAAACACCTTTATTGGTATGATCTGACTAATTAACATCTTTATTGGTATGATCATGACTGAATATAACATCTTTATTGGTATGATCGTGACTAATGTAACATCTTTATTGGTATCATCATGACTGATAAACCTTTATTGGTATATCATGACTAATACACACTTTATTGGTATGATCATGACTAATTAACACTTTATTGGTATCATCATGACTAATAAACACTTTATTGGTATGATCTGACTAATTAACATCTTTATTGGTATATCATGACTATACAACGCTTTATTGGTATCATCATGACTAGTAAACCCTTTATTGGTATCATCATGACTATATAACACCTTTATTGGTATGATCATGACTAATGTAACACTTTATTGGTATCATCATGACTATATAACACCTTTATTGGTATATCATGACTAATAAACACTTTATTGGTATCATCATGACTATAAACACTTTATTGGTATACATGACTAATAAACACATTATTGGTATATCATGACTATATAACACCTTTATTGGTATCATCATGACTAATCAAACATTTATTGGTATCATCATGACTATACAACACCTTTATTGGTATCATCATGACTATAAACACCTTTATTGGTATGATCGTGACTAATAAACATCTTTATTGGTATGATCATGACTGATATACACACCTTTATTGGTATGATCGTGACTAAGTAAACATCTTTATTGGTATCACATGACTAATACAACACCTTTATTGGTATCATCATGACTAGTACAACCCTTTATTGGTATCACATGACTAATACAACACATTTATTGGTATATCATGACTAATACAACCCTTTATTGGTATCACCATGACTAATACAACATCTTTATTGGTATCATCCATGATAATACAACACCTTTATTGGTATGATCATGACTAATACAACACTTTATTGGTATGATCATGACTATAAACCTTTTATTGGTATGATCATGACTAATAAACATATTTATTGGTATCATGACATGACTATAAACACCTTTATTGGTATCATCATGACTATACTTATACATACTAATACACCTTTATTGGTATCATCATGACTAATAAACACTTTATTGGTATATCATGACTATATAACACTTTATTGGTATGATCATGACTATATAACATCTTTATTGGTATGATCATGACTATATAACACCTTTATTGGTATGATCATTGACTAATAAACACTCTTTATTGGTATGATCATGACTAATAAACACCTTTATTGGTATGATCATGACTAATAAACACTTTATTGGTATGATCATGACTATTAACACCTTTATGGTATATCATGACTAATAAACACCTTTATTGGTATCATCATGACTAATACAACACCTTTATTGGTATATCATGACTAATACAACACACCTTTATTGGTATGATCATGACTAATACACACTTTATTGGTATGATCATGACTAATAAACACCTTTATTGGTATGATCATGACTAATACAACACTTTATTGGTATGATCATGACTAATACAACACCTTTATTGGTATGATAAAACTTGAATGACTAATACAACTCTTTATTGGTATGATCATGACTGATATAACACCTTTATTGGTATCATCATGACTAATACAACACCTTTATTGGTATCATCATGACTAATAAACACTTTATTGGTATCATCATGACTATATAACACCTTTATTGGTATGATCATGACTAATACATATTTATTGATATCATCTGATGATATAACCTTTTTGGTATCATCATGACTAATATAACATCTTTATTGGTATGATCGTGACTAATGTAACATCTTTATTGGTATCATCATGACTGATATAACACTTTTATTGGTATGATCATGACTAATTAACACTTTATTGGTATATCATGACTATATAACACTTTATTGGTATCATCATGACTAATACAACCTTTATTGGTATGATCGTGACTATGTAACATCTTTATTGGTATCATCATGACTGATATAACACCTTTATTGGTATGATCATGACTATAACAACTTTATTGGTATCATCATGACTATACAAACCCTTTATTGGTATCATCATGACTAATAAACACTTTATTGGTATCATCATGACTGATATAACACCTTTATTGGTATATCATGACTAATACAACATTTTATTGGTATCATCATGACTATACAACCTTTATTGGTATCATCATGACTAATACAACACTTTATTGGTATATCATGACTAATATAACATCTTTATTGGTATATCATGACTAATACAACACTTTATTGGTATCATCATGACTAATAAACACTTTATTGGTATCATCATGACTAATACAACACTTTATTGGTATATCATGACTAGTACAACCTTTATTGGTATGATCATGACTAATATAACACTTTATTGGTATGATCTGACTAATACAACACTTTATTGGTATATCATGACTAATACAACACTTTATTGGTATCATCATGACTAATAAACACCTTTATTGGTATCACCATGACTAATACAACACACTTTATTGGTATCATCATGACTATACAACCCTTTATTGGTATCACCATGACTAATACAACATCTTTATTGGTATCACATGACTAATACAACACCTTTATTGGTATCATCATGACTAATACAACACATTTATTGGTATCATCATGACTAATACAACACCTTTATTGGTATCACATGACTAATAAACATTTATTGGTATCATCATGACTAATACACACCTTTATTGGTATATCATGACTAATACAACACTTTATTGGTATCATCATGACTATAAACACCTTTATTGGTATGATCATGACTAATAAACATCTTTATTGGTATGATCATGACTGATATAACACCTTTATTGGTATGATCTGACTAATATAACACTTTATTGGTATGATCATGACTAATATAACACCTTTATTGGTATGATCATGACTAATATAAACCTTTATTGGTATGATCATGACTAATATAACACCTTTATTGGTATGATCATGACTAATACAACACCTTTATTGGTATGATCATGACTAATATAACACTTTATTGGTATGATCATGACTATATAACACCTTTATTGGTATCATCATGACTATATAACACCTTTATTGGTATGATCATGACTAATATAACACCTTTATTGGTATATCATGACTAATAAACATCTTTATTGGTATGATCGATGACTAATATAACACCTTTATTGGTATCATCATGACTGATATAACACCTTTATTGGTATGATCGTGACTAATGTAACACTTTATTGGTATGATCATGACTAATATAACACCTTTATTGGTATCATCATGACTAATATAACATCTTTAATGGTGTAAGCATGACTAATACAATACCTTTATAGGTATAATTATGACCAATACAACGTCTCTATTGATATGACCATCACTAATACAACACCTTTATTGGTATAATCACCACTAACAAACATCTTTATTGATATGATTATCACTAACAGAACACATTTATTGGTTATAATAATTACTCATACAACATCTCTGTTGGTATGATCATCACTATTACAACACCTTTATTAGTATGACTGTCACATATAAAACATCTTCAATTAGTATGGTCATCACTAATAATTATAACATCAGCTCTGATATGGCTCTAATAGTCGGCTGGGCTATAAGCAATGCGAACCTGACACCATCAGTATGATCATCACAATACAAAACAATTTTTTGATGTGTAATCACTAACACAAAAACCTTTCCTCGTATGACATCTTTACTACTACATCTTTTTTGAAATGATCATCACCTTTGTTTGGAGTTTGTTCGAGAGAGATTCATTTCGCTGGGACAGTTCCATATGCGCTGCACCCTAATCTGCTAGTAATTATCTGGCAGGCTCCCTGAGTCTGGGTAAAACCTTATGCGCTGGCAGGAAGTTTAAAACAGGGAGGGGTGTTGTGTGTGTGTGGGGTGGGGGGGGGGGTGTTGAAACACTGAGCTGACACTACAAGACTGATGAAAAGCTAAAGACGAGCAGCGAAGCGAAAGGGACAGATTTTTTAACCCTTTGACTCCCGCACCCTGCCCCATCCCACCAAGCATCCTGCATCGTCAATCATGCTAGCAAAATCAAAAACTTAACCCCTCTGTATCCGTCACCCTTATCCAGTAGCTTCCTGCAAGCTGGTGGATAGGGTGAGAGAGTCAAAGGGTTTAAGTTTTTGCAGTTGGTGAATAGTGTGCGGGGGGGGGGGGGGGTTCAAAGGGTTAATGTTGCAAGCTGGAGCTGAACACGAGATATTAGATCTTGAGCTCACGGTTCTATCAAAAGAACCAACTAGAGCACGTATTCGTTTTAAAAGTATGCTCTGTCGAGACATCAGGTAAACTAACCACTATTAATGCATCTTCATTGGTATGGGAAAGAGAGAGAGAGAGAGAGAGAGAGAGAGAGAGAGAGAGAGAGCAGAGACAGAGCAGACAGAAGAGACGAGAGAGAGAGAGAGACGGACAGACAGGCAAACAGACAGGCAGACATGCAGGCAGACAGACAGGCAGAGACAGAAACAGATAGACAGAGATAAAGAGACAGACAGACAGACTGACAGACAGACAGACAGAGAGAGAAAGACACAGAGAGAGAGAGCGAGTAGGTAGAGAGACGGACAAGAAAGCCAGGCAGGCGGACAGAGACAGAGACAGAGACAAAATGAAAGAGAAGGGAGAGAGAGAGGAGAGAGATAGAAAGACAGAGCGAGAGACAGAGACAGAGACAAAGTGAGAGAGAGAGAGACAGATACAGTGAGGGAGAGAGAGAGAGAAAGGGAGGGAGAGAGAAAAGAGGGGTGGGAAGGATGTATACAGGAAGTGATAAACCATAAGATGGTTTCTCACAAATGTAAAAGAAAAAAAACCGTGTCACATCAGTGCCACTGCGCTAAAGGTGCATTCACATTCACAGCAAAGGAACTCTTATTTTCACGGAATAAAATGTCAACAAATCTAGACATGATATACGTCAGCAACACGATTTTTCATTTCTGGTCTATTGTACGTTGTCTGTATATTCTTGTGTGTGTGTGAGTGTGTGTGTGTGTGTGTGTGTGTGTGTGTGTGTGTGTGTGTGTGTGTGTGTGTGTGTGTGTGAGTGTGTGTGTCTGTGTGTGAGTGTGTGTGTCTGTGGTGTGTGTGAGTGCGTGCGTGTGTGTGTGTGTGTGTGTGTGTGTGTGTGTGTGTGTGTGTGTGTGTGTGTGTGTGTGTGTGTGTGTGTGTGTGGTGGAGTGTTGTTTTGAGTGTGTGTGTCTGTGTGTGAGTGTGTTTATGTGTGTGTGTGAGTGCTGTGGTGTGTGTGTGTGTGTGTGTGTGTGTGTGTGTGTGTGTGTGTGTGTGTGTGTGTGTGTGTGTGTGTGTGTGTGTGTGTGTGTGTGTGTGAGTGTGTGTGAGTGTGTGTGGTGTGTGTGTGTATGGTGTTAGGTTGTGTGAGATAGTGGTTGTGTAAGTGTGTAGTGAGTGTGTGTGTGGTGGGTGTGTGTGTTTGTGTTGTGTGTGGTGTGAGTGTGTGTGAATGTGTGTTGTGTGCGGTGCAGCTGTGTTGCGTCGCTGCGGTGTGATGTGTGTGTGGATATGTGTTCTGTGTGTCTGTGTCTGTTTTGTAGTTGTGTTTGCATTGGTGTTCATGTGTGATGGAGTGTATGTGTGTGAGTGTGCGTGTATGTGCGGTGCGCGCGCACGGACCTATATATATGAATTTATTATATTATATATTATATATATATATATATTATATATATATGTGAATGTGTGTGTGTGTGTGTGTGTGTGTGTGTGTGTGTGTGTGTGTGTGTATGTGTGTGTGCCTGTGCCTGTGTGTGTGCCTCTGTGTGCTTCTGTGTCTGTGTGTGCATGTATGTGAGTGTGTGTGTGTGTGTGTGTGTGTGTGTTGTGTGTGTGTGTGTGTGTGTGTGTGTGTGTGTGTGTTGTCTGTGTCTATGTGTGTGTGTGTGTGTGTCTGTGTGTGTGTCTGTGTGTCTGTGTGTGTAACCTCGGATAATATAAAACGCGTTTGGACAAATAAGGGTATGTTTTCTAATTGTAAACATAAAAAGGAAATACAACAAGAAACACCCCAGAGTGCTGTATGGGAACAAGAGCAATGATGCCTTACCACTAACTGCACAATCACCTCCCAGCTCCCGAAGCCAAGCGGTATCCATTTCGCTAAATAAAGGGGACTGTCCATGAACCATTCGGACCCGGTCATCATTTTCATCATCATCATCAGGTGCCTTGCCACATGGCGTTGGCGATCATGGCCTTCCACCTGTTTCTATCTCTCGTTGCCCCAGCACCTCTTCCATCCTCTTTTTCTTCAACCTCTCTGCAAGTCCGTCCAATATCTTCTCCCTGTGTCTACCTGGTGCTCTCTTTCCCTCCAGCTTTCCCGTTATGACCAGGTGCTCCAATCCTCTTTTCCTCATGAAATGGCCTATAAATGTTGCCTGTCTTTTCCTATTCTTCTTTATGAATGATCTTCTTGTGTCTGCCTCCATCAAGACTGTCTCGTTTGTTTTCTTTGCTGTCCATGGTACTCTCAACATTTAATTTGTTTATAAATTGAATGGCAAGGTGGGGAGATGACAAACCTTGGGACACAGCCACACAGGTACACAGCCGGGTCCAGCCAATCTACCAGACCAAGAGAAGAAACACAGGACGTTCGTACGATTGCAAAAGTGACCGAAACGTCACTGTGGAGAAATACACTTAAACACACTGTTGTTGGGGGAGTTTTGAAAACAAACAAACAAACATATAAGCCAACAAACAAACAAACAAAATACCCCAGTGTTTGTGTAACTCGTGTGGCACGGCCTAAATACCTATCTAGAGAGGGTGTAGAATGCTATTACTGGTGGCATCCCTCACGAAATGTGACTTCCCACCACCAAATCAGTCTTAACTCGCAGTCAGTCGAACAGCACTAGGAGGTGAAAAGGTGACTGAGGGTCCATCTGTGGTGTTTTGACTTTTTCTCAAAATTGATTTCTGTAGACTATTATCTATCCCCCACAGAATTTTTTTTTTCTTGAAAAAATAGTATTAATCAATTTAAAATGGTATTTTAATGCACTGATCGCAGCAGAAAGATCGCAACTTCCGACCAATAGTACCTATTTTTGTCTCTTATTATGAACCGTAACCTGTATAGTACCTGCACATGTAATATACTGACGGAAAGCTCTTTGGTGCACCTTTCAGATAATGACAGCGAAAATTAAAAAAACAAACTGGGTCAAAGCCACCAAATAAAGAAATTTAAGTAAAATGTGTAGGAGAGCACACAAAAACTTTAGAGGCCGTTTTAAACATATATAACTTTTACATTTTTTTTTAGTGCAAGCTTTATTCAAGTACGAAAATAGTCAGCAGAATGTAAACTTTTCGGTGATATGTATATCTCAAAATGCCCAAAATGCTAGCTGAGACTGACTTCGTGGTGGGAGGTCACAAATATCTTATTCAAATTAATGCAAGCACATTTTCAGTAGATCACAGCAACGATAACAATAACAACAACAAAGCAAACGTTTTGATCAATTTTTTAATCAACTATCAAGAAACTGGTCTTCATGCAAGAAACACACACACAACACACACACACACACACACACACACGCACGCACGCACGCAACACACACACACACACACGCACGCACGCACACACACACACACACACACGCACGCACACACACACACACACACACACACGCACGCACACACACACACACGCACGCACGCACGCACACACACACACACACACACAAACACACAAACAAACAAACAAACAAAGAAAATAATAATAATAATAATAATAATGTTTATTTGTATAGCGCATATTCCATATAAAAACATGCTCACCATCGCTTTACATTTCGCAAGAAAGGCAAAAGTGATAAAAAATGTTCACAATTACATGCACAATAAGATAACAACAAACATTAAAGCTATACAAGTAAGAAGACACACAGGAAACCACAGAAGATTAACAGATTTTTCATATGAATAAAGAGGCATACTGTGTTTATATATTGCTGCGTGTGTGTGCTTGCGTACGTGTGTGTGTGTGTGTACGTATGTGTGTGCGTGCGTGTGCGTTGCTGTGC
>JAPXFY010000021.1:54445629-54453129 GCA_030674185.1 Monoplex corrugatus
ATATATATATATATATATATATATATATATATATGTATATATATATATACATATATATACACATACATACATATATACATATGACATAATAATTATATCCATGTATGTATGTATGTATGTATGTAAGTATGTAAGTATGTAAGTATGTGTGTATGTATGTAAGTATGTAAGTATGTGTGTATGTATGTATGTATGTATGTATGTGTGTTAGTATGTATGGATGAAGTGAAGAACGTAGTAAAGAAAGCCAGAGCCAAGTCAGCACCTGGACCAAACGGAATACCATACCTGCTCTACAAGAAATGCCCAAAAGTGCTCGAGTGGCTCCACAAGATGATTCGATCAGCATGGAGGAACCAGAAGATCAGCGACCAATGGATGAGAGCTGAAGGAGTGTACATTCCGAAGGAGCAGAACTCCAGCAGCATCAATCAGTTCAGGCCAATATCACTTCTGAACGTCGAGGGGAAAATCTTCTTCTCTGTTATGGCAGCAAGATTGACAAAATACCTGACTGAAAACAAGTATCTGGATATGTCAGTCCAAAAGGGAGGCATACCAGGAATGCCTGGATGCTTGGAACATGCCACGTTGATTTGGGATGCCATCCAAAAAGCAAGAACAGAGAAGAGAAACATTGACGTAGTTTGGCTTGATCTGGCGAATGCATATGGATCAGTTCCACACGATATGATCCAGCTGGCTCTTGAAATGTATCACATCCCAGAAAACACCCGAACAATGCTGAGGAAGTATTTCCAAGGGTTCTCAATGCGGTTCTCTACCAAAGAATACACCACGGACTGGATAGACCTAGAGGTGGGCATTGAATGGGCTGTGCAATCTCTCCCATACTGTTCGTGTTGGCAATGGAAGTCATCTTGAAAGCTGCAATGAAGAGTTCAGGTCCAGTGAATCTGGGAGATGGATACCAGATGCCTCCTCTGAAAGCTTTCATGGATGACACAACAGTCTTGTCCACGGATGAGGAAGAGACACACCAAATCTTAAAGCAGCTGGATGAGCTGGTGGCCTCTTCAAGAATGAGGTTCAAACCTAAGAAATCCCGAAGTCTCTCACTGCGAAAAGGAAAAGTGGCAGATTCAGTCAAATTCATGGTAGCCAACCAAGCCATCCCCACTGTCACAGAAGAGCCAGTAAAAAGTCTCGGAAGATGGTATGATGACTCCCTGAAAGACACACAAAGGGGATGTGAAACCAAGCAAACAGCAGAAGAAGGCCTGAAGAAAATAGATAACTGCGGACTGCCAGGCAAATACAAAGTCTGGTGTCTACAGTTCATGCTGATACCAAAGCTGCTGTGGCCACTGCTAATCTATGACATTTGCACCAGCACAGTCGAAGCAATGGAAGCCAAAATCAACAAATACACAAGAAAATGGCTCGGTGTCCCACCTGGTCTCACTGATGTTGCATTCTACTGTCGTCAAGCAATGCTGAAGCTACCTCTCAAATCCATAGTGGAGGAATACAAAGTTGGAAAAGCAAGACTGTTGAGCATGCTGGAGGAATCGGAAGACAATATCGTGAGATCAGTTCATCCAAAGCTGAGAACTGGCAGAAAGTGGAAAGTCCAAGAGGCTGTAAACAATGCCAAGAGAAACCTCAGCATCAAAGAAATAATTGGACACACGCAAACCAACAGACAGGGACTGGGAGCAACAAAAATGCAGTGGTGGTCCAAAGCCAAAGGGAAGGAAAAAAGAGACATGATCATACAGGAGTTGAAGGAAGAAGAAGATGTCAAAAGAGTGCAGAAGGCAGTCCAGCAAGGTCAACAGGGGCAATGGACAACATGGGACAGTGCACTCCAAAGAAGTCTCAGCTGGAACGATATGTGGCACATGGCTCCTCTAAGGATAAGCTTCCTCCTCAGATCTGTATATGACCTGCTCCCCTCGAATGCAAACTTAGTGAAATGGGGGAAAGCAGACGACCCAGCATGTCCGCTCTGTCTGAAGAAACAAACAGTGGAACATGTCCTAAGCTCTTGCAAAGTAGCGCTAGCCCAAGGAAGGTATACATGGAGGCACAACCAAGTTCTGAAAGTGATCACAGATGTGGTTAGCGAAAAAACCATGACCCCAAACGCACCAATTGCTATGACAACGTTCTACAAAGCAGGAGGGAAACAGGTCTGGCCCGAAAGTGCTATGACAACCAGCACATTGCCAAAGGGTCTTCTGGATGGAGCAGTCGACTGGGAGTGTACAGCAGACCTCCCAGAGTGGAGAAATTACCCAGATGTCATCAGCAAGACAGGCATGAGACCAGACATCGCTCTCCACTCTGACTCCTCGAAACAAGTGATTCTGATAGAACTCACTGTGCCATACGAAAGCAGAATGGAAGAAGCACATATCTACAAGACCGAAAAATACGCCGGTCTTGCCAGCATCCTGAAGAAAGCAGGTCTGCGGGTCAAAATCTTCGCCACAGAGGTCGGGGCAAGAGGGTTTGTGGGCACCTCCGCTTATGATCTCATGAAACAACTCGCCATTTCTGGGAAGAAGAGGACTAGAGCCCTTAAAGCGATGGCAGAGGCAGCAGAAAGGGTCAAGCTCAAGCTGGATCTGGGCAAGGAGGAACGAAAAAAGTGAACTTCATAAGGATTAAATTCCCTACAGATGATGTGTGCCCCGTTAGCACATTGGTAAAACCGCGTACCGCAGTTCTGAAGCGCAGAATCGCCCAGGTTCGATCCCCGGCGTGGGGAAAAAAAAAAATAGACAACAGCAGAAGGGCATCCAGGAGTCATGACCTGGATGTGGCCCGGCCCCCCGAGAGTGTAAGGAATTCAGGGCCGAAACACTTGTCTAAAGGGGGTTACTTCTCTGAAGACCTTCTGTTGTCTAGCTCTCCCTAGAGTTTCTTTCTACCTATGCATACATCTCTCACCCTATCTACCAGCCTCCTACAGAAAGTTGGTGGATAGTGTGATGGAGTCAATGGGTTGTTTCAGTTGGTGAATAGAGCGTGGGAGTCAAAGGGTTAATATTGATGTGACAGAGACAGAGGAGGGGCGGGATGGGCGTTCAGTGGATGGTGAGGAAGGGGGTGGGGAGTAGATAGAGGTGGGGAGAGGGAAGAGGGCAGTGGCATCCCTCAAGGTGGTGTGCTGAGCCCTGTTTCATGAAGACCAGTGACACGTTAGGAAAATATCATCTTTGAGAGGGAAGGAAACGAACAGAGGATAATGACCTCCAGGCCACTTTCAGTAAACAGAAATGGTGAGTGTATTCCTTCATGTCTTTTTTTTTTTATATTTTATAGCTGGTAACAAGAATCAAGTCCTTTTTAAAAAAAAAAAAACGTTTCGTTTTGTTTGTTCTTTCTTGTTTTTATATGCTTTCGCTCTCTTTTTTATCATTGTGTGTGTGTGTGTGTGTGTGTGTGTGTGTGTGTGTGTGTGTGTGTGTGTGTGTGTGTGTGTGTGTGTACGTGTGTGTGTGTGTGTTTGTGTGGTTGTGCGTGTGTGTGTGTGTTTTGTGTGTGTGTGTGTGTGTGTGTGTGTGTGTGTGTGTGTGTGTTTGAGAGAGAGAGAGAGAGAGAATGAGAGTGTGTGTGTGTGTTTTGAGAGAGAGAGAGAGTGTGTGTGTGTGTGTGTGTGTGTATGTTTGTGTGTGTATGTGTGTGTGTGTGTATGTGTGTGTGTGTGTGTGTGTGTGTGTGTGTGTGTGTGTGTGTGTGTGTGTGTGTGTGTGTTTCTTTCTTTATTTCGAGACAGAGGGAGTGTATGTGTGTATGTGTGTATGTGTGTGTGTGTGTGTGTGTGTGTGTGTGTGTTGTGTGTGTGTGTGTGTGTGTGTGTGTGTGTGTGTGTGTGTGTGTGGTGTGTGTGTGTGTGTTGTGTCTGTGTGTCTGTGTCTGTGTCTGTGTCTGTGTCTGTGTGTGTGCATACATTTCAAAGGTGTCTTTGTCAATCCCACAAGCAAAGCAAAAACTTAACCCTTTGAATCCTCACCCTATCCACAAGCTTCCTATGAAAGTAGGTGGATAGTGTGAGGGGTCAATGGATGTAAGTTTTTGCAGTTGGTGAATAATGGAGTATGGGAGTCAAGGGTTAATATTGATGTGATAGAGACAGAGAGGGGCGGGATGGGCGTTCAGTGGATGGTGGGGAGGGGGTGGGGAGTGAGATAGAGGTGGGGAGAGGGAAGAGGGCAGTGGCATCTCAAGGTGTGTGCTGAACCTGTTTCATGAAGACAGTGACAGTTAGGAAATATCATCTTTGAGAGGGAAGTAAAGAAAGAGGATAATGACCTCGGCACTTTCAGTAAAAGAAATGGTGATGGTATTCCTTCATGTCTTTTTTTTCTGTAGTGGTAAAGAATCAAGTCGTTTTAAAAAAAACGTTTCGTTTGTTTGTTTTTTCTTGTTTTATATGTTTTTGACTATTTTTTTTATCCTGTGTGTGTAGGGGTGTTGTGTGTGTGTGTGTGTGTGTGTGTGTGTGTGTTGTGTGTGGTGTGTGTGTGTGTGTGTGTGTGTGTGTGTGTGTGTGTGTGTGTGTGTGTGTGTGTGTTGTGGTTGTTGCGTGTGTGTATGTGGTGTTTGTGTGTGTGTGTGTGATGTGTTAGTGTGTGTTTGACAGAGAGGAGAAGAGAGAGAGTGAGAGAGTGTGTGTGTGTGTGTTTGACGAGGAGAGAGTGTGTGGTGTGTATGTGTGTATGTGTGTGTGTGTGTGTGTTTGTGTGTGTTGTGTTTGTGTGTGTGTATGATGTTGTGTTGTGTGTGTGTGTGTGTGTGTGTGTGTGTGTGTGTGTGTGTGTGTGTGGTGTGTGTGTGTGTTCGTGCTTGATTTAAGTCTTTTCACTATAGTGATATTAGACGGGGAAAAATGGCATGGAGGATGAAATAAGGGGGGGGGGGGTGTGGAGGGGAGAGGGGAACAGAGTAAGGGACGTAAAAAAAATTAAAAGGAAGCGGCAAGGTCTTAAGAAAAAGGATATGGATGAACAGAGAAATGAAACTAGAACAACGCTAACATCAATAATGTAAAAGAAAAATCGTCATAAAAACAAAGCAAAACAAAAATAATCATAATTATAAAATAATCTTAAAGTAACGCATTAACAGGACTGTGAACCAATGATTCTGAAATTTTAACTAACAAAACTTGATCCGATACTACTTCTTTAAAATGCGTTTCAAGATAGTTTCCTTGTGTAAACGTCTTTGGTAAAAAGGAACGAAGCTTTCTGCAGTAAAACAAACAGTGATACAATGTGAATTGTTCGCCACAAATACATAAAACGTTGTTACAATATTTTGTTTTCAAAGCGTTCAGTTGAATGCGAAAATATGTCATAACAATTAATCTCAAATGATAAAACGAGGAATACTGCAAATTTTTACAGATATTTTGAACTGAAAGTTTGATTCTTTTTTGAGACACAAATTTTTCATTTAAATGTTCATGAAATCGAATCCATGATGCTAATTCTAGCGAGTTGTAAGCTTCTTTTACCGAGGTGTTAACATGTAATTCTATGGAATTTTCAGAATGGAGGGCACCGGATTTAGCTGCTCTGTCAACTACGTTGTTGCCATGAAGACCAACATGAGAAGGCACCCAGCATAAATTGATTTCCGAACCATTTATCTTTAAACAATGTATTAGATGATTTGCCTCAATAATTAAGTCAGGTCTTGTGTCTGTATCAAAAGACTGTAAGGCATATAATACAGATTTTGAATCAACAAAGAGAACTACTTTGAATGACACAGGCCGAAGGCTTATTAAATAATGCAACGCTTGAACAACAGCGACCAATTCTGCTGTATATATAGATACATTTGCCCCAATGAAAAAAGACTTTTTAATGTTAAATTTTGGAACATAAAAGGCTGCTCCAGCGCTCTGGTTTGCTAAGACTGACCCATCGGTAAAAATGTGGAGGTGGGTACTGTACTTTTCATCGATGTGTTCACAAGCTGTGGATAGCGTAATGTTGACATTATCATCTTTTTTAACTTTTGCATAATCGAGATCAAATGTGGCATTTAGCATTTCCCATGTAGGGATAGGCGTTATCGTTGGTTTCTCAGCAATTTCATCCATTGTTATGTTGGACTGTTTGATCAGGCCAGATATGTAAGTTGCGGCTGTAATTTGTGATGAAATGTTTTTTGCTCGTTTTGGAAAGTCAGTATCAGACCTGATCTTAATTTCTTTGCTCACAAAATTATCCACTTGTGAAGTAGTTCTAATTGCAAACTTTGCTGTAGCTAACTCACGATGGTTGTTTAAAGGTAGAATTCCAGCAACTTTGTACGTTTCCAGAGTAGAAGCATGAGTTGGTACACCTAGTGCAATTTTAAGACTTTTGCAGTCCAAGCTCTGAATCTTTTTTAGTAAATATTTGGGTGCATTGAAGAAAACTTCTTGCGCGTAGGATAATTTAGACCTAACCAGCGCTGTTGACAGATGAATCAGTACATTTGTATCCATTCCCCAGGGTAATTTGCTTATTATCTTTAGAAAATTTAAGGTTTTTCGCGCTTTTGTTAAAATATAATCAAAATGGACATTCCAGCTTAATTTGGACGTGATGCAAACTCCCAGGAATTTTACGACCTGTTTGTAATTTAACACTTCACCAAGCAATTTGAAAATAGGCAAGTTATTTGAGTTACCACCAGGATCAAACAGCATCATGTTAGTTTTTTCTGCTGACAACGACAGCCCATTTTCTAACATATAGTTTCCAAGATTATCAAGATCAATTTGATACAACTTCCTGATGTAATTTCGCGTTCTCTGTGGAGTTGTCTTTTTTAAAGTGATATTCATCCAAGTGCATATATCATCAGCGTACTGTACTAAAACAACACGATTTGAAAGAGCTTTAGGAAGATCCTGTATAAGGATATTAAATAAAATAGGTGCTATCACTGAACCTTGTGGAATCCCCATGTCGAGGCATCGTGAAGAAGAATAACTAGCTCCCACTCTTGCCTGAATTGTTCTATTAGCTAAAAAAGATTTAATGTAATTGAACATATTGCCCGATAAACCAACAGATTTTAGCTTGAACAATAAACGTTTATGCCAAACTTGATCGTAAGCTTTTTTCACATCAAAGAAAGTAGCTAAAACACTTTTTCTGCGGGCAAACTGTTGTTTGATCTGAGTTGTAAGTTTAACTAGGTGCTCAACTGCGGATCTTCCTTTTCTAAAACCTGCCTGGTTTACCGGAATAACGTTATTTTTATCACAGTAGTGTAAAAGTCTGTTTAAGACCAATCTTTCCATTAGTTTGCTTGTGTGGGACGTTAAAGTAATAGGTCTGTAACTGTTTTTATCGGTTTTCGATTTTCCTGTTTTTGAGATTGGTATAACTATAGACTTTTGCCAGATTTGTGGCACAGTTCCAGTAACCCAGCATTTCTGCAAAATTTTGTGTAGGAAAATAAGGTAGTTTTCAGGGAGATGTTTAATCATTTCAGTCGAAACTGCATCAACACCTACCGAAC
>JAPXFY010000021.1:54458129-54460629 GCA_030674185.1 Monoplex corrugatus
ATTAAGTCTGAAGTTTGTATGATGGCACTCAGGCAATATTCTCACTTGTGCAGGATAAATCCTTATAGTCATTTTCAGTTTATTATAAGTAATCTCCATGACTGGCCAAACTATCATGGGCCTTGGGTCATTCTATATTCACACAAATTGCTAGCATCACGATATGGCAGTCAAAATCAAAAACCAGCATAGTGTAAACTGTGCACAGAAATGAAGTAATGTTCAGATCAACTAACGTTACGCGACATTGGACAATGGGGAGTAAACATTGTAATGTGGAAAAGGCAGTACAATCATGGTGATGAAAACGCTATTTAAATTTGCACAAAGCTATGATTTTGTTCAGTTTAAGTCACTGAGTGATAGTGCAGTATCTGATTCTATGTAATCTCCACTGAAGTGACTAAATGATTTTGCTAACTGCTTAGTTATCTTAAGGCCTTCAGGCCTCCTATCCCTAACCCCCTGAAAAGTCATGTTTATGTTATCAGTAGCTCAGGTGAATAACAGATACAGTTTACGCAGAATGTTTCTAATAAGTACAAGTCTGACACTCAACTAAGGGTAAAAGTAATGGTAGCAACAAAAAAAAGATCAACTTCGAGGGAAGTTCCTTATACTGTGTTTTATACAACATAAACTTTCCAACAGCTGTTGGTGCCTATGTATGTATCGTGGTTTAACGTTTCATCATGCATCAAGTTCCTCGCCTTCTTGTCAGATTGCTGGTATGGTTTTGCCATTACACGCAGCTAAGGCAGCACGCTCGGGCCTTCTGATGACGCAAAGACACGCACTTCAGCAGGTGCTACTCCAACTTTACAGTGCTTTGTTTTGAGAGGAAACTAACTTTCAGGTGGGTTTGGCATTAACTGTTGATATGTGTTTACCTGAACAGATGAAAACCCTTCTTCTCTGTGTCGGAGTTTTGTTTTTATTTTGTCTATCAAGTCTGCTATTCTGACTCTCACTTCCATTTGTACACCCACCTACCCCTGTCTTTTGTATGACTTTTACAGAATCCCGAAGAATGCCTAAACAGTTAAATGAATTTGCATGTACAAGGCCAAAAAAAAAGAAATGTTGCTGAGTACACCTGGTTTATATATATATTATATATATATATAGAGAGAGAGAGAAGAGAGAGAGAGAGAGAGAGAGATAATATATAGATACAATATATATATATATATATATATATATATATATGTATATGTATTCCTCTTTTGTTTTGTTTTGTTTACCTTTTGCTTGTTTCTTGTTGTTATTGTCGTTTTTGTTCTCGTTCTTGAAGTTTCTTGTTGAAAGCAGTGTTTTGTAATAATCATCATCATCAGGTGCCCTGCCGCATGGCGTTGGCAACCATGGACTTCCATCTGTCTCTATCTCTTGTTGCCCCAAGCATCTCCTCCACCCTCCTCGTCTTCAGCCATTCCGCAAGTCCGTCCAGCATTTTCTCCCTGGGTCTACCTGGTGCTCTCTTTCCCTCCAGCTTTCCCGTTGTGATCAAGTGCTCCAAATACCCCTTCCTCAAAAAATGGCCTATAAATATTGCCTGTCTTTTCCTAATCTTCCTTATGAGTGATCTACTTGTGTCTGCCTCCATCAAGACTGTCTTGTTTGTTTTCTTTGCTGTCCATGGAACTCTCAACATTTATTTCTTAGAAACCACATCTCGGCTGCCTCAATCTTGCTATGGCTTTGCGTTGTGATTGTCCACGCCTCACATCCGTACAACAGTATTGGTTCTATATAACATTCAAGAACTCTCTTCCTGTGTTAATTGATAGGCATTTGTTGGTAAGAATGCTTGTCATCTTCTTGAATGCTGTTTTGGCTTGGCCGATTCTGCCAGCTATTTCCGATGTGCATCTGCCGTCTGATGAAATGACCGTTCCCAGGTATTTGAACTTATTAACCTGTGTCAAGGTTGTGCCATTTGCTGTTATTTTGCATGAGCGGATTTCATGTTTTTTACTGATCACCATGACTTCAGTCTTCCTGCTGTTTAGTTCCAACCCCTTACCTTTGCTTTCTATTTCTAGTATATTCACAATGGTTTGTAGGTCCCTTTCATTTTCTGCAATTAGCACGACGGCGTCATTTGTATGGAATGTTGATTATCATTTTCCCTCCGACCTTTAATCCAGGGTCTTCTTTTAGGTTTCTCATGATGTTTTCGCTGTAAAGTGTTTTGTAATACTGCCATCATTTCCTTCATGATCGTTGTTGGTGTAGTTAATGCTGTAATGCTGTTGTTGTTGTTGCTGCTCTTGCTCTTGTTTCTCAGGTACAATGTTTTATCGTGTTATCCGATTCGTTGTAAAGACCACGGTAATATTAACCACAATACTATACGTACACCAACACATGAGAGATGAGGATGAAGATTATACAAAATGGTGGTTGTCTGGAGTTTACATTTTTTCAGACAGGCCTGTGGTGAATTTCAAGCTGTGATTTGCAGATAACCATTGTCTGGAAGTAGATGTTCTTTTTT
>JAPXFY010000021.1:54495629-54498129 GCA_030674185.1 Monoplex corrugatus
CTCTCTCTCTCTCTCTCTCGATATATATATATATATATATATATATATATATATATATATAGTCAAGATGTGATGTCCATTTAGTCTGCGATGGTCGTAACCTGATTCAGATAATACTTTTAGCAAGGAAACCCGATGTGATTGTCCGTATATATGTATGTGTGTGAGAGCAGATGTGTATGTCTAGGTATCGGTTGATGTATATGTTGTTAGGTACATGTTTATATGTGGTTGTGATTCCTTGTGGATACTATACTGGATGCGTGTGTTCAAATGATCATGTGTGTATATGTTGTTAGGTACATGTTTGCATGTGATTGTGATTCTTTGTGTATACAATACTAAGTGCGTGTGTTCATATGATCATGTGTCCTTGGTGTATACAATACTTGGAATGGAGATGGGTGCCACCAAGCGTTCTTTGAGCCCAAACACAGAACTATGATGAAAGTACAACTGAAAGGAAACATCAAACCTGATCAGTCGATGCCCAGACTCCAGGTTGGGGGGGTGACACATATGCTACTGGAGCAACGCTTCCTACTGGCAGACTCCAGGTTGGGGGTGACAAATATGCTACTGGAGCAACGCTACCTACTGGCAGACTCCAGGTTGGGGGTGACAAATATGCTACTGGAGCAACGCTACCTACTGGCAGACTCCAGGTTGGGGGTGATAAATATGCTACTGCAGCAAAGCTTCCTACTGGCAGACTTCAGGGAAAGAGCGCAAAATACGCTACAGGAGCAAGGACAGAGTAAAGAAGAAGGAAAAGGAAAAAGGAAATGTGCAAATATAACCAGAAAGATGACAAAATTTGAACGGCTCTCAAACAAAATTTTCGGGACAAGTACCTGGAATTTTGGCAGTGCAAGAAAAAATGGTATCAGCCATTGAGAAATTGGCATACGATGTTGATATAGGCCTACTGTGTCCACACGAAACCAGAACGCACCAAGAAAAACCAATAGACGTTGAAGACTTCGCAGTACTTCAGAAACATGATGGTAAAGGACTGCTATAGTCATCAAAAATAACCTTAAAGACACAGTGTCCGTATTAGACCTGCGACGATGGTGTACTAATTCGTGTGAATCGCTGGGCATACGCCTTCAAACACCAAACGAAAAAAAGAAGAACTTTGCACTCGTCAATGCTTATGTACACCCAGGATCCTGTGCTCCCCAAACAACGTGGGATTTCCTAGAAGAAAGTGAAGAAGAATTAGGAGACATTATTGTGGTATGTGGCGATCTCAGTGCAAGCCCTGCAGTGTGGGATAAGAATGGTACTGAAGCCCAGGGAAATGCTCTGGAAGAGACGTTGCGCGACATCCAGCTCAGCCCACACACAACAACGTCACCAACCCATATGGGTGCAAGGCAAGGAGACACAGACAGTGCCATTGATATAGCACTCATCTCTCCTAAATTAACACCACTAATGAAAACACATGGCAGCGACCATATATCAATGATATTCAATCTAATGAAACATCTATATCGTAGAAACTCCATAACTCAACGAAGAAACCCATTTCAGTATGATAATATCATCATCATCATCATCATCATCATCATCATCATCATCATCATCATCATCAGGTGCCCTGCCGCATGACGTTGGCGATCATGGACCTCCATCTGTCTATTTCTCGTTGCCCCTAGCATCTCCTCCACCCTCCTCGTCCCCAGCCACTCTGCAAGTCCATCCAGCATTTTCTCCCTGAGTCTACCTGGTGCTCTCTTTCCCTCCAGCTTTCCCATTGTGACCAGGTGCTCCAAATCCCCCTTCCTCATAAAATGACATATAAATGTTGCCTGTCTTTTCCTAATCTTCCTTATGAGTGATCTACTTGTGTCTGCCTCCATCAAGACTGTCTCGTTTGTTTTCTTTGCTGTCCATGGAACTCTCAACATTCTTCTTAGAAAGCACATCTCGGCTGCCTCAATCTTGCTCTGGCTTTGCTTGCTGACTGTCCACGCCTCACATCCATATAACAGTATTGGTTCTATATAACATTCAAAGACTCTCTTCCTGATGTTAATTGATAGGCATTTGTTGGTAAGAATGCTTGTCATCTTCTTGAATGACAATATACAATATGATATTGTATCTGAACTCAGAACTATGAAATCAAAATAGAAAACAAACAAAAAACGATCAAACTCAAGAAAAAAAAACCTCCTTGGTGGAACAATGACACACAGAGACTACTTGGAAAGAAAAACGGGTTGCTGTAAAAGACAGGCAAAAAGGCAGAAGAAGACATCGCTCAGACCATGGTAGCACTGGAAAAACGGACGAATATAAAAGAATTATGGATAAAAAAAAAACAGAGCAGTCGAAATATGTAGCTTAGGAAGCAAAAGACAATAAATGGAAACACGAAAAAGGAAAAATTATTGCGTACTGAAATAAAAATTGACACAGATGATGAAATAACTGAACAAGAAAAGCATGAAGCGCTTCAAGGGTGTAGAAAAGAACATAGCCCTTG
>JAPXFY010000021.1:54500629-54508129 GCA_030674185.1 Monoplex corrugatus
GTCCAACAGGGACACAACAGACATGTTATTTGTCTTACAGATTTCGATAGAAAAAGTAAGGAACAGCGAACAAGAAGCTTTCATTACCTATATCGATTACAGCACGGCCTTTGACAGTGTCATACACCATGAACTGTTTCACATCATGGCAGAGACGGGCTTCCCTAAACACTTGGTGTCACTTATAGCAGCATTATACGAAGACCAAAAACCGACCATCAGATGGAATGGTGCACACTGCGAATATTTTGGCCGTAGAAAAGGAGTCAGGCAGAGCTGTATACTTTTCCGTAATCTTTTTAACTTATATATAGAGCAGGTCATTAGAGAGGCAGATTTAAAAGAGATAGGAATAAAGATTGGAGGAAGAAACATCACCAACCTGAAATGTGCAGACGACACTGCAATAATGGCAGATAACATCACAAGCATGAAGAGAATTCTCTACCGAGTAGATGCAGCAGTTTGCAGAGAGGATTAAAACTGAATATTTAAAAAAAATAAATAAATAAAAAACAAAGCCATGCACACAAAGAGAAAAGAAGGCCAGGAACATCCAAACATTCAAATAAATAAAACAGACTTAGAAAATGTTCAATATTTCAAATATCTAGGATCTGTAAAACTCGGCTTTACCTCACAGAACAGAAGAGCAGACGCTACCCTGCGGTAAAGATAACAGATGCAGATTACGCTGATGACCTGGCTGTTTTTACAGACTTCCTAAAGGATGCAACGTCTCTCCTTCACAGTGTCAAAAAAATAGCAATGGAGATCGGGCTCCACCTCAGCCAAAAACAAAACAGAGTTCATCTGTCTGAACCAAGAAGGCATCAGAAGGTATGAGAAGTCTCAATGGAGATACGGTCAAACAAGTTCAAGATTTTAAACACCTTGGCAGCTACATTGACTCCACAGAACAAGACGTCAACACCAGACTCGGAAATGCCTGGGGCACACTAAATCAACTAGAAATTTGGAAATCCAATCTACCAGACAACCTGAAAAGGAACTTCTTCCGAGCAGCAGTGGAGTCCGTTCTTACATATGGCTCAATCTCTTGGACCCTAACAACGACATTGGAGAGGAAGATTGATGGAACATACACACGAATGCTGCGTGTAGCCCTGAACAAATCATGGAGAGAACATCCAACTAACGAAGACTTATACGTCAACAAAGACTGCGCTTAGCGGGACACTGCTGGCGTAGCAAAGAAGAACTGGTGGGGAATGTTCTACTATGGAGACCCAGTCACGGCAAACAAAGACCAGGACGTCAAAGAAGACCTTCATCGACCAACTGATGGATGATACGGGCTGTCAGTATGATGAACTACCTATTGCAATGTCTGACAGAGAAGGATGGAAGAAACGTGTCATAGATAGCCGAGCAAGCTCGACATGATGATGATGAGGAGGATCTGTAAAAGCAAATGACGGTTCCTCCACCAAAAATATGAAAATAAAAATTGGAATGGCAAAGCAAAAAATGGTCCAATTAAATGGTCCAATTAAACAAGCCTATGGAAAGACAGAGGGCTTCCCAAAGATTTAAAACTAAGAATTCTGAAAATTTTGATTCGGCCTGTTTTAATGTATGGTTGCGAAGCCTGGACACTAAGAAAAGACGAAAAAAAAAAAAAATCAATACAGCAGAAATGTAGCTCTATAGACGACTTCTCAGAGCCAAAGGGAAAGACAGAAGAAGAAACGATAGCGTGTTAAAGGAATCTATCTATCTATCAGGCGCAGGCTGCTGACAGAGATCACAACAACAAAATGCTGAGATACGTAGGCCATGCGATCAGAAACACCAAAACAGATCTGATGTCAACGGTCCTGCAGAGGAAAGTTGGGGTGAGGAGAAGAAAGGGACGATCACACAACTTCTATTCCAACAACATCGGTGAAGTCTGTGGTCTGGAGATCCAGGAGGTCGCCCACAGATGTCTTAATCGTGTTACCTGGAGAAAACTTGTGACGTCGAATGTGGCTCCTACCACTGATCACGGGGAGGGAGAGAGATGATGATGATGATCTCTCTATCTATCTATCTATCTATCTATCTATCTATCTATCTATCTATCTATCTGTCTGTCTATCTATCTATCTATCTATCTATCTATTACCTATCTATCTGTCTATCTATCTGTCTGTCTGTCTCTCTCCCTCTCTCTCTCTATCTCTCTCTATCTCTATCTCTGTATCTATCTCTCTACTTACCTACTTATCCATCTATTTGTTTATCTGTCATTCTATCTACCTACCTACCTACCTACCTATCTATATATATGTCTGTCTCTCTATCTAGCTACTTATCTATTTATGTATTCATTTCGTAGGCCCTATGTTATATTCATTTTGCAGCAGTGGTGTGACAATTTACATAACTGATAAATCAGTAGAGCAAAAGTAACTTTCTTATTATTTTATGCACACACACACACACCCACGCACGCACACACACACACACACACACACACACACACACACACACACACACACACACACAAGCATTCAAAATGGCGGAGACTCCTGACGGATAAAAATTTCGGCAGTCAGAGATAACAGGAAATAGTCTCAAATGACCAGAACAAGACGGGGGCGCCTTGCTGAACAGAGGCAAGAAGCTGCGTCTGCGGAAAAGACCGACTACGAGAGGCCGTCGACCAGCGACAAGCGAGACAGGATCAAAAAGGCAGAGACTGTCCCTTCAAATGGCGCTTCGACCGCGGTTTCCACGGGCACGCAGAGCGGGACAACATCCATCACATCTGTACCAAGCTCTGCGGAACTCGTGAGTACGATCGTTGAACTAAAAAACATCGTACTGGATCTGCGCAACCAGGTCAGTACCTTAGAAAGGACTGTGCTTGCGCAGATCGAGGCCCGGTCGACAGCAACCGCCACCATCAAACCGACCAGGAACAGTCATACACAGACAGATAATTCCACAACAACTCCCACGTACGCAGACGTTCTAAAACAAAAGCACACACGCAGGCAGGACGTCCAACAGGCACAACGATCAAACACAACAAAAACTAGCAGCAATACTCGAGCGAAAACAGAGCTTGAAAAGAAAACCAAAGACGGGAAAGAACACCATGACATCAAAAAAGCTAAAGACGTCACATCACAGCTCAAGGACGCAACGTCACACACCAAAAAGATTTCAGAACAACGTAAAACAAACCACGACCTTCCCTATGTTCTGACTATCCATGATTCAGTGTTGAAAGGTGTCCACTCGAGACGACTGGGACGATCTTATGGTTTTGAAGGAGACTCAAGTACTGTGAATAACATTCATGACATACAAAAATCTTTAGACAAGTCACTTTCCAACTTTGACAGTCCTGCAGACTGTATTGTTTTACACTGTGGTGTCCACGAACTGAATAGCAAAGATCTCAAAGCAACAACACAAAATTTAGCTTCTTCCATCAAACATATAACACAAAAATATCCAAACACAAAGATAGTCATCAGCAAGGTCGCCCCTGTACGACAGTCACGTATGGAAGTTCGGCGGAATTTGTTTAACGCCTTTTTATCTGCTGAACTTGTTAACATAAAAAATCTTTCATTTGTCTCCCATGATAACCTTCGAACTAACCAGCAGTTTCTACAGGACAATATTCACCCCACCGCCAGAGGAAGCAGCGTGATAGCGGGGAACCTGGGAAGACACATTCGGGATCTATTTTGGGAGACGCCTAGAAGACCAGGAGGATCACGACCTTCACGGCCACACGCCTCTAGATTCTCCCGAGGACCGTTCCCCTATTTTGACAGCTATGAACCGTGGTGGCTGTCATACAACATGTTTTGAATGAATAGTAGTAGATCTACAGTGACCAACGTTTCATGTCACAGGACTTTTTCCTCGTCATCTCTGACAGTTCTCTTGGTGAAAGTCAGGACTCAGACTATAATCTCTGTACATTTGAAGGCGTGTATACTATTATTTAATTTATTTATAATTTATTTCTGTTCTAGATCAAAAGTCTTATCTTGATTAGTAGGACTTCTTTTCTCCATAGTTTTACTCATTTTTTGTTTCTACCTTTACTTTGTAGTAAAAGTAATCATTCCCCCCCCCCCCCCTCCCCATTTTCCTCGTACACGGAAAACCAAATATACGTGATTTTCAAACAAATCACCGTTAATTGAAAATAAGGGATTAGCCGACTATGAAAATCAATTTTTTACAGTGGAATTGTAGGTCTATTTCCACCAATTCAGCATACCTGGAACATTTCCTTGCCTCAAATCAGTGTGAAGTCTTGATTCTGCAGTCGCTTAATGTTATACCAACCAAACTTCCCAATTTCCAAAATTACTATTATCCACCAGTGTATGCCTATGGGAATCCCGGGAAGAAAGTAGCCACTGCGATATACATACTTAAAGAGTTACAATATCACATATTTACTTCCCCAGTTTTAACGTCAACTGAAGACTTACACGCTTGTGCCGCTACAGTACAATTCAGTAATTCTTTTATCCTGAACGTTTTGTCAGTCTACCTGCCAACAGGTCCAAATGACCACAACACAGAATGGCTGCGCACGATTCCGGATCTGCTGCACGGTAAATGGCTAATAGGTGGAGACTTTAATTCCCACTCCCCGTTTTGGGAAAAAGATTGCTGTACTGTGACAAGCAATCGTTTAGTAGAAAATATAGTTGACAGTTCGCTTTTCCTTTTGAATGATGGGAGTGTCACTAGAATTCCTGATATTTCCAAACATCGGGCAACAGCCATCGATCTGTCTTTAATCTCACCAGAATTAGTACCCTGCTGTACCTGGGACACTCACAGAGATACTTTAGGAAGTGATCACTTACCTATCCTCATAACACTAACTAACGAAAACATCAGGATGAAAGACAGCATTCCTGATATTATACCAAAATATAATTATACACGCGCTGATTGGTCCTTGTTTCAGACTGTTCTTTCTATTCGAGATTTCACACATTATGAAAGTGAAAATGTAGACGTTATGTTTTCTAAATTCCAGGAGTCAGTTCTAGCTGCTGCAGACCTTTCCATCCCGAAACTCAAAACTTTTAAGTCTAATAACCGTTTGGGTAATGTTTGGTGGACGGAGGTATGTGAGCAAGCAGTTCAGTATAAAAAAGAGAAATACAAAATCTACATCAAAAGCAGGAAACCTGAAGATCATATGGAAATGAAAAAAGCTAACACCCAGTGTAATAAAATCATCGCTGAAGCAAAGAAAAATTACTGGGCATCATACTGCACAAAAGAAATTTCAGATTTCAAGGATTTCCATAAAGTATGGACAAAAATGAATCAAATGAAAAATGGAGCCAACTTACCTAGGTGTCCAATAATGATTGATACAAGTCACAAATTTCTTTCCGACATGGACAAAGCTGAAACTTTTGTGGAACTTTTTGCCCAAAATAGTAAAGTAGATGGTTTGACTCCTACCTGCAAACACTACAGGGAAATGGCAGCTAACAACCCTATCTACACTGATCCAATACCTCAAAATGATCTCTGGTTTAATTCTCCAATCACCTTAGAAGAGTTAAAAAACACTATCTTGTCTCTGCGCAACAAAAGGAGTTCGGTAGGTGTTGATGCAGTTTCAACTGAAATGATTAAACATCTTCCAGAAAACTATATTATTTTTTTACACAAAATTTTTCAGAAATGCTGGGCTGGTGGAACTATACCACAATTATGGCAAACGTCTGTTGTTATACCAGTATTAAAAGCAGGAAAGCCTAAAAACAATAAAAACAGTTACAGACCTATTGCTTTAACGTCCCATACGAGCAAACTATTGGAAAAATTGGTATTAAACAGACTTGTACATTACTGTGATAAAAATAACGTTATTCCAGTAAATCAGGCTGGTTTTAGAAAAGGGAGATCTACAGTTGAGCACCTGGTTAAACTTACCACTCACATCAAGAAAGAGTTTGCCCGCAGAAAAAGTCTTTTAGCTACATTTTTTGATGTGAAAAAAGCTTACGATCAAGTTTGGCATACGCGTTTATTGTACAAGCTGAAATCTATTGGTTTATCTGGCAATATGTATGATTACATTAAGTCTTTTTTAGCCAATAGAACTATTCAGGCAAGAGTGGGAACTAGTTATTCTACTTCACGACATCTTGATATGGGAATTCCACAAGGTTCAGTGATAGCACCGCTTTTATTTAATATCCTTATACAGGATCTTCCTAAAGCACTCTCAAATCGTGTTGTTTTGGCACAGTATGCTGATGATATATGTATTTGGATGAATATTACTTTAAAAAAGACAACTCCACAGAGAGCACAGAATTACATTAGGAAATTGTATCAATCTGATCTTAATAATCTTGGAAACTATATGTTAGAAAATGGTCTGTCGTTGTCAGCGGAAAAAACTAACATGATGCTATTTAATTCTGGTGGTACTTTAAGTAACTTGCCTACTTTCAGATTGCTTGGTGAAGTGTTACATTACAAACAGGTTGTAAAATTTCTGGGAGTCTTTATGACATCGAAATTAAACTGGAATGTCCATTTTGATTATATTTCAACAAAAGCAAGAAAAGCCCTAAATTTTCTAAAGATAATAAGCCGATTACCTTGGGGAATGGATACGAACATACTAATTCATCTGTCAACAGCACTTGTACGATCTAAATTATCCTATGCGCAAGAAGTGTTTTTCAGTGCACCAAAATATTTATTAAAGAAGATACAAAGCTTAGACTGCAAAAGTATTAAAATTGCTCTAGGTCTCCCTACTCATGCCTCTAATCTGGAAACGTACAAAGTTGCTGGAATTCTGCCTCTGAACAACTATCGTGAGCTAGCGACAGCAAAATTTGCAGTTAGAACTACTTCACAAACGGACAATTTTGTGAGTAAGGAAATTAAAATCAGGTCTGATGTTGACTTTCCAAAGCGAGCAAAAAGCATTTCATCACAAATGACTGTTTCAACTTACATATCTGACTTGGTCAAACAGTCTAACATAAATATGGATGAAATAGCTGAGACACCATCAACAACGCCTATCCCTACATGTGAAATGCAAAAAGCCTCTTTTGATATTGATTATACAGACGCTAAGAAATCTGAAAACGTCAACATTTCGATATCCACAGCAAGAGAACACATCGATGAAAAATACCGTACCCATCTTCACATTTTTACCGATGGATCAGTCTTAGAAAATAAATGTGCTGGAGCAGCTTTTTATGTTCCAAAATTTAAGATAAAAAAGTCATTTTTCGTTGGGGCAAACTTATCGATCTTTACAGCGGAATTAGTCGCTATTAATCAAGCATTGCATTATCTAGTAAATCTTAAAACCATGTTTTTCAAAGTAGTTCTCTTTGTTGACTCAAAATCTGTATTATATGCCTTACGGTCTTTTAATGCCGACACAAGACCTGATTTAATTACTGAGGCAAATCATCTTATACATCGTTTAAGGGTCAAAGGTACAGATATCAG
>JAPXFY010000021.1:54513129-54525629 GCA_030674185.1 Monoplex corrugatus
GCTGTCTCTGTCATTGTTTTTGTATGTATTTTACAATACTGCTGTCTCTGTCATTGTTTTGATATGTACTTTACAATACTGCTACCTCTGTCATTGTTATGATATATTTACTTTATAATATTGCTACCTCTGACTCATTGTTATGATATGTACTTTACAATACTGCTACCTCTGGCTGTCATTGTTTTGATATGTACTTTACAATACTACTGTCTCTGTCATTGTTTTGATATGTACTTTACAATACTACTGTCTCTGTCATTGTTATGATATGTACTTTACAATACTACTGTCTCTGTCATTGTTTTGATATGTACTTTGCAATAATAATAATAATAATAATATATTTTATTTATATAGCGCAAAATCTTGACAAAATCAAATCTAAGCGCTGAGCGTATACATGCATACATACCTACATACATATGAGCGTATACATGCATACATACATGCTTACATACTTACATACATAAATCTAAGCTGAGCGTATCCATGCATACATACATACATACATAAATCTAAGCGTATACATACATACATACATACATACATACATACATACGTACGCACATGCATACATAATAATTACAATATTTATATAGCGCAAATCTTGACAAAATCAAATCCAAGCGCCGAAAAGACACACACGCACACACGCACGCACGCACGCACGCACACACACACACACACACACACACACACACACACACACACACACACACACACACACACACACACACACACATGCATGGCCACAAATGGGGAGAAAAGAATAAAAGCAATAAAAGCAAGAATAAAACCAATGGAAAACCACAGAGAGCACATCATATACAATTATATATTAAAACAAAGTGATTCCCCTCCGAGCGGAGACAGGCTGCAGAGGGGGGTTGAGTGAGGTTAGGATTTTATGCAGAGGAGAAAAGGTGAGTTTTGAGAGCGGACTTGAAGGAGGCAAAAGTAGGTTGCTGACGGACTGAGAGAGGAAGTTTGTTCCAGGAGAGTGGACCAGAAACAGAGAAGGCTCGTGGACCATAGGTATTGAGCTTAGTGCGTGGAAAGCGAAAAGTCAGAGGATCGGAGGCAGAGCGGAGGGTACGTGAGGGAACATAGATCTCAAGTAGGCTTGACAGGTAATCGGGGGCTGCGTTATTGAGGCTTTTGTAGCACATGGTGTCTAGTTTGTACTGTATGCGCTTTGATACAGGGAGCCAGTGAAGTTGTGCCAGGAGAGGAGATATGTGGTCAGCTTTTTTCTTTTTGAGTACAAGGCGTACAACATTGTTTTGAATGCGCTGTAGGATGTGAATGGTGGAGGCAGGAAGACCAGACAGGAGTGAATTGCAATAGTCAATGCGAGACATTATGAAGGAGAGAACGAGTTTTGCAGTTGTTTCGACAGAGAGATACTTCCTGATCAGGCTTATACGATGGAGATGATAGTAGCAAGATCTGGCAGTTTGAGAAACAAAGTTGTTCATGGAGAGGGTAGAGTCAATGCAGACACCAAGGTTTTTAGCTGAATCAGAAATTGGGACTGATGTGTTACATAATGGGAGAGAAAGAGGAGGCAGCTGAGAAAGTTTCTGACGGGTGCCAATGAGGATAGCTTCTGTCTTGTCGTCATTAAGCTGAAGTTTGTTGAACGTCATCCAGTTCTTAATGTCCGAGTAACACTCAGTGGTGCGAGTCAACAGGCGCTGTATATTATCAGGTGAGTCACTATCTTGAAGTTGGGTGTCATCAGCATAGAAGTGGTGTTTTATAGAGTGGGAGTTGATGATGGTGCACAGGGGGAGGTATAAAGAGTGAAAAGAACAGGGCCAAGGACAGATCCTTGTGGAACACCACAGGTCAGGTATGCAGGTTGAGAGTAAGTGCCATTGATGAGAACAGTTTGTTTTCTGTTTGATAAATACGAAGTGAAAAAGGAGAGAGCAATGTCAGAGATGCCAAAAGTATGATGAAGTCTAGAAAGGAGAATACCATGGTCAATGGTATCGAAAGCTGCAGACAGATCAAGGAGTGTGAGGAGAGAGACTTTGCCAGTATCAGTTGCAAGGAGGAGATTGTTGAGAATGTGTAGTAGGGCAGTTTCAGTGCTATGGCACTGGCGGTAGGCTGACTGGAAAGGATTGAGGAGATTGTTGGCAGACAGGTGAGAGTTCAGCTGGTTGAGGACGACTTTTTCAAGGAGTTTTGACAAGAAAGAGAGATTAGAGATAGGCCTGTAATTTTTCAGTTCATTTGGGTCTAAATTGTGTTTCTTGAGGAGAGGGTGAACAATAGCAGACTTGAAAGAATCTGGGACAGTTCCAGTTTGAAAAGAAGTGTTGATGATGTCAGTGATGAATGGGAGGAGAATAGGGAGACAATCGGAGTAGAGAGAACCTGGAAGAGGATCCAGTTCGCAGGTTTTGAACGACATGGATCTGATTGTGTTGAAAATTTCTTCTTGTGAGACTGGGGTAAAAGTAGTGAGAGGTGTGCCAGAGAAGGAAGGGTCAGGTGGGCATGGTTGACAGGGTGTCCTGTCAAGCCTGTCACGAAGAGTTTGTATTTTGGTGGTGAAATACTTAGAGAATACAGATGGGAGTTCTTCATTTGTATGTTTTGTTGGGAGAGGTAAGTCTTTTCGTGTGCCAAGGAGATGATTCATGGTTGTAAAGAGTTCTTTTGAAGAAGAGGCATTCAGGATTTTGGTTTGGAAATAGCTTGTTTTTGCAGATGCAATGAGGGTGGATACTTTTGTTTTAGAGGCTTGGAAAAGTTGCCTGTGTACAGTGAGTTTGGATTTGCGCCAGCGGCGCTCTGCTCTGCGGCGGGCACGTTTTGCACAGGCAATCTCATGAGTGAGCCAGGTGGTAGGGGGGCGGTCAGGTAAAAGACGGGTTGTGGCTGGAGCATGAGTGTCCAGAAGATGGTGGAGAGTACTGCTACCTCTGGCTGTCATTGTTTTGATATGTACTTTACAATACTACTGTCTCTGTCATTGTTTTGATATGTACTTTACAATACTACTGTCTCTGTCATTGTTTTGATATGTACTTTACAATACTGCTACCTCTGGCTGTCATTCTTTTGATATGTACTTTACAATACTGCTACCTCTGGCTGTCATTCTTTTGATATGTACTTTACAATACTGCTACCTCTGGCTGTCATTCTTTTGATATGTACTTTACAATACTGCTGTCTCTGTCATTGTTTTGATATGTACTTTACAATACTACTACCTCTGTCATTGTTTTGATATGTACTTTACAATACTACTGTCACTGTCATTGTTTTGATATGTACTTTACAATACTACTACCTCTGTCATTGTTTTGATATGTACTTTGCAATACTACTGTCTATGTCATTGTTATGATATGTACTTTACAATACTACTGTCTCTGTCATTGTTTTGATATGTACTTTACAATACTACTGTCTCTGTCATTGTTTTGATATGTACTTTACAATACTGCTGTCTCTGTCATTGTTTTGATATGTACTTTACAATACTACTGTCTCTGTCATTGTTTTGATATGTACTTTACAATACTGCTACCTCTGTCATTGTTTTTATATGTACTTTACAATACTGCCACTCTGTCATTGTTTTGATATGTACTTTACAATACTACTGTCTCTGGCTGTCATTGTTTTGATATGTACTTTGCAATACTACTGTCACTGTCATTGTTTTGATATGTACTTTACAATACTACTACCTCTGTCATTGTTTTGATATGTACTTTACAATACTACTACCTCTGTCATTGTTTTGATATGTACTTTACAATACTACTACCTCTGTCATTGTTTTGATATGTACTTTACAATACTACTACCTCTGTCATTGTTTTGATATGTACTTTACAATACTACTGTCTATGTCATTGTTTTGATATGTACTTTACAATACTACTACATCTAACTGTCACTGTTTTGATACGTACTTCACAATACTACTGTCTTTGTCATTGTTATGATATGTATTTTACAATACTACTGTCTATGTCATTGTTTTGATATGTACTTTACAATACTACTGTCTATGTCATTGTTTTGATATGTACTTTACAATACTACTGTCTATGTCATTGTTTTGATATGTACTTTACAATACTACTACATCTAACTGTCACTGTTTTGATACGTACTTCACAATACTACTGTCTTTGTCATTGTTATGATATGTATTTTACAATGCTGCTACCTCTGGCTGTCATTGTTATGATATGTACTTTACCACACTGCTACCTCTGGCTGTCATTGTTATGATATGTACTTTACCACACTGCTACCTCTGGCTGTCATTGTTTTGATATGTACTTTACCACACTGCTACCTCTGGCTGTCATTGTTATGATATGTACTTTACCACACTGCTACCTCTGGCTGTCATTGTTATGATATGTACTTTACCACACTGCTACCTCTGGCTGTCATTGTTATGATATGTATTTTACCTCACTGCTACCTCTGGCTGTCATTGTTATGATATGTACTTTACCACACTGCTACCTCTGGCTGTCATTGTTATGATATGTACTTTACCACACTGCTACCTCTGGCTGTCATTGTTATGATATGTACTTTACAATACTACTGTCTCTGGCTGTCATTGTTTTGATATGTACCTGAGAATAGTGGCATCTTTGACTGTTATTGTTTTGATGTGTACTTTACAACAATGCTATCTTTGTCATTGTTACCTCAGGCTGTCATTGTTTTGATGTGTACTTTACAACAATGCTATCTTTGTCATTGTTACCTCAGGCTGTCATTGTTTTGATGTGTACTGTACAGTACATTTTTCCTTTGACTGGTATTGTTATGATATGTACTTTACAATACTTAACTGAAGTGGCGACAGACTATTGAAAGAGATCTACAACTGGTGGGCAGACGCCGGAGTGATGTCCTGAGACTGTGCCGACCGAGCTAGTTGTAGCACACTTGCTGCCTTAAGCTTTGCATGATGTGGGAGTGTCCAAGACTAAGTGAGTAAATTTGCACAGCACATGAAGTCGTTTTTGTTATTTCTATTTTTACAGATACTGAGCACTTCCCTGTTGTCCTGATAGCCAGCCACTCTGAGGCTGGAGGCGGCATCTTGCTTATGAATGTGGGGACAGGTAGCAGGTACTCCGTGCCCAGTCCTCTCAAAGATCTCGTTGATGTGGACTACGATCCTGTAGAACAAACCATCTACTCGATAGAGGTGAGTCATAGCTGATTTAAATTTCGTATCTTTGACCTCTGCCTCTAAATCCGTTCTAATGTATGGAAGATACAAAGTTATGTCATCTTTAAACTTTCTTCTGTGAATCGTTTAGAGTTATTTATTTTAGAATAACAACGATGAAATGAAAATGATCACTGGTGAAATTCACATCAAATCTTTTCAGTCTACATACCTTGCAATGCCATATTTTCTCTCATGTTTATGTTGAGGGACTATGGATACTGTGACAAAATGTAACAATGAAACAGACATATTGCTAAAAGTCTACAACAATTCGTTCAACGGTTTTAAGATCCCAGCCCGTCCACACTGACAGCAAAACCCTTCACATGAAAAAGGGAAGAAAACAAGACGTAAAAAAAAAAAAAAAAAGGGGGGGGGGGGACACTGCTGTTTGTCAAGTTTCTTGTGAAGTCTTTGACAATGAATGCACCACGAAACACGCTAGGACACAGGACAAACAATCAAAGATCACTTCACTAACAACAGGTTTTCCATAGTATCAGCAGAGGAACATTACACAGACTCACAGGCCGTACAAAGATCACCTGACCCACATCAGGTTGTCCTTGGTAACAGCATGGGAACATTACATACAGATACATTGGCCATACAAAGATCACCTGACTAACAGATTGTCCTTAGTGCATGCACATCAACTGGTTGCTTAAAATCGAAAGATGGCACGCTTATCATGGAAAAAGACAACATACTGGACAGATGGGGAGAGTACATTAAAGACCTTTTTGAGGATGACAGAAACGAAGAACACATTATAAAAAGAACTTTGAAGGACCACCCATAATGAAAGATGAAGTTAGAGCGGCACTGAAAAAGATGAAACCAGGAAAAGCCCCAGGACCAGACAATATTACTACAGAGATGATTGAAGCCCTGGACGAATTTGGCATGGAAAAAATAATAGTCCTCCTAAATGAAATTTACGACACTAGAAAAATCCCCAAAGATATGTCAAAATCAATTTTCATTACACTTCCAAAGAAGACAGGGGCTATAGAATGCGAACTCCATCGCACAATCAGTTTGATGAGTCATGTAACAAAAATCCTGTTAAGAATAATCATGATGAGGACAAGGAATAGAATCAAAAGAGAAATAGCAGAAGAACAGTGTGCATGTGTTAATACACAAGTGACTCATATATCCGACGTCATCTTTTGTAGTGATTTACATGTGTTGATACAAGGGAACTAATGTATCTGACGCCATGTTTTGTATTGATGTACATGTGTTAATACAAGGGAACTAATGTTTCTGATATCATGCTTTTTAGTGAATACATGTCTTAATACAACTGGACTAATATATCTGATGTCATATTTTGTAGTGGTGTACGAGCCGCGTATAAGTGTTAATACAAAGGAACTAATATATCTGATGTCATGTTTTGTAGTGATGTACATGTGTTTAATACGAAGGAACGAATATAGCTGATGTCATGTTCTTACACCACAGAGTAGACAGAGGGAACATCAAAATAGTCACACTATACCCATATTGTCCTTTCTAACTATGATATAAACACGCACGTGCAAACACATAAGTAGGCACACACACGCACGTCGATACACAGCACACACAGACACACACACAGACACACACACACAGACACACACACACACACACACACACACACACACACACACACACACACACAAACACACACACACGCGCGCGCGCGTGTAACGTTATTCTCTCAATCTTTTGCTGCAATTTTATTCGGTGAAAAGGCAGATTGTTAAAATGGCTTACACCTTTTCATTTTTGTGTGTGTCTTTTTTGTGTTTTTATTTTGTTTTATAGTTTTCAATGACCAGCCCAGGAACCAGTTGTTGATACTCTTGTTACTTTCTTGTGTCTAAATCAGGCGACAAGAATCGCTGCTTCACCTCTCAACAAAACTGGGACCATCAGAGAAAAAGATTTGCCAGATGGTCAGTATTCATGTTTACTTTTTTTAAGGATCATCGCTCTCAGGGAGGTTACCTTCCACCTAGTGGGGTTCTTTCAGTATAAATAACATTCCCACCTTCTGGAAATTCTGTCCTATAAATTTCCTCTGTTCTGTCACTATCGTTGTTTCTATCTTGTTCCTTTGCTTTCTGTCATTTCTTCCTGTCATTTTCTGCCTTGCTGGTCCATTCATCTCTATGTGTTTTATAAAGTCTTGCGTACTTTTTCTTAGGATTGATAATTGGGTACATGTATTAAGTGCATTTTTGGGCTCTAGGGAGATGAGATATGCGGAAGCAATTTTAGGTGATTTATGACCGTTTTTCTATATGTTTTAATGTACTTAGGTATACTTTAAATTTGTATTCAGATGTGTTTTTTTTAATTACCCTGTGCTATAAATTGGATGGGGTGGTAAACGCCTGGAGCATGTCCTTAGATTATGTGTGCAAATGCATTGATTCATATACTTAATTTTTTTTTGTCCTGTTGAAGTTTCGTATGTTTTGAAGCGGTTCTAGCCCTGATATGGCTCCACGCAGTCGCCTGGGCTTTATACAACAGTAACAAAAAACGGGAGGTTACCTTTGTGCTCATTTTTTTCCTTTCGTCTCATTTTCTACACCACTTTAATGGCCATAGAAGCTGGAACAGTTTTTACAGTGCGATGATGATGATGTCAATGAGGATGATAATCATAATGCTATGTAGTTCCATCTAGGATTGAGACTACGTGTAGGGCTGTACTCTACTCTTACTACCATAATATCTCCTGACGTCAACCAGGCCCGAGAGATACAGACATCTGCGGTGCTGGTGAGAAGATTTGAACAACACCGTCAATGATGCATCCGTGAAGTAGATGAGACTGGACTGTGTGGTCCCAGTATTCCCAATGAGCCCATAGCATGCCCAGCTATGGGTAGGAGCTGGTCAGAGCCGAACAATTCCACGATGATGTTTGGAGGGACTGATGGGAATTCGAACCCACAACCTTCCAGTCGGTAGTCTGTTGCACTAACGACTGTATATACAACTATACTCTCCACTGACACACAGACATGACTGTATAAAAGAAATTGTCTCCATTGACACACACATGACTATATAAAAGAAATATTCTCCACTGAGACACAGACATGACTGTATAAAAGAAATAGTCTCCATTGACACAAAGATAGGACTGTATAAAAAATAGTCTCCATTATACACACAGACATGACTGTTTAAAAGAAATAGTCTCCATTGACACACAGACATTACTGTATAAAAGAAAGTCTCCATTGACACACAGACATGACTGTATAAAAGAAAGTCTCCATTGACACACAGACATGACTGTATAAAAAAAGTCTCCATTGACAACCTCTTTAAAAAAAATAGTAACCTGTGTCGTAGGAAAACAGCAACACCAAATGGATTCAAACATACATGATAGAATTGATCGTTTTTAGGGCAAAGCTAGACACAAAATATTAAAGAGACGTTTAAAACATATTAACTCCTTCCTTCATCCAATCATCATCATCATCAAGTGCCTTGCCACATGGCGTTGGAGATCATGGTCCTCCATACGTTTCTATCCCTTGTTGCTGCAACCACATCCTCTACCCTGTCTGTCTTCAGCCACTCTGCAAATCAGTCCAATATTTTTTCCCTGGGTCTACCTGGTGCTCTCTTTCCCTCCAGCTTTCCTGTTGTGACCAGGTGCTCCAATTCCCCTTTACTCATAAAATGGCCTCTTTTCCTGATCTTTCTAATCAATGAATTTCTTGTGTCTGCTCCATCAAGACTGTCTCGTTTGTTTTCTTTGTTGTCCCTAGAACTCTCAACATTCTTCTTAGAAACCACATCTCGGCTGCCTCAATATTGTTCTGGCTTTGCTTGTTGATTGTCCACACCTCACAACCGTGTAACATTATCGGTTCTATTAACATTCAAGAACTCTCTTCCTGATGTTTATTGATAGGCATTTGTTGGTAAGAATGCTTTTCATCGTCTTGAATGCAGTTTTGGCTCGGCCGATTCTGCTGGCTATTTCTGATGTGCATCTGCCGTCTTGTGAAATGATCCTATGAAGAAAAAAAACATGCACGTTTCTATGGGCATACGCACACATGCACGTACATATACTCACATGCATACGTGCAGACACACACACAGACACACACACAGACATGACCGTATACCTGCACAGCGCCTCTTCCCAGCTCGGCGGACTGCGTGAGTACAGCAGAACTAAAAAATATCATACTGGCTCTGCGGGACCAAGTCAATTCTCTGGAAAAGACTGTCCTGACTCTAATCACTACCCAGCAAAAAAAGAACATCACCATGGCAACCCGTAACTGTCACACACAGACGGATCTACATGTTACACATCCCACCTACGCTGATGCACTGAAACAAAACCACATAAGCAAGCAGGACGACAAACAGGCTCGAAACCTCAACGCACCAAAACCCAGCAGCAAAACCAAACAGCAAGCAACAAAAGTGCCTGAAAATAAAATAAAAAACAAGAAAGAACAACGTCATGACGTCATACCAACTAAAGACGTCATTTCACTTCCCAAACATAGGCCTACACCATCCCGTTTTGAAAATATTCCAAAACAACATAAAAAGACCCACGATCTTCCGTACGTTCTCACTGTCCACGACTCTGTGTTGAAGGGTGTCAACTCAAGAAGACTGGGACGATCTTACGGTTTTGAAGGAGACTCGTGCCCTGTGAACAACCCTCATGACATTAAAAGCTCATTAGACCTGGCCTTTTCCAAATTTGATGATTCAGCAGACTGTATTGTTTTTCACTGTGGTGTGCATGAATTGAACAGCAAAGATCTCCCTGCAACAACTTAACATCTCGCTTCAGGCATAAAACAAATAGCACAAGAACATCCAAAATATAAACTAGTCGTTAGTAAGGTTGCCCCTGTACGGCAGACACGAATGGAGGTTCAACAAAATATGTTCAACGCTTTCCTATCTGCTGAACTTGTTGATATGAAAAACATTTCTTTTGTATCACATGAGAACCTTCGTACCACTCAACAATTTCTAAAAGACGACATTCACCCCACCACCAGAGGAAGTAGCATCATTGCAGGAAGTCTTGGAAGACACATTCGAGACCTATTTTGGGAGACTCCAAGGAGAACATCAAGATCAAGATCAGCACAGCTACACCCTTCCAGATTCTCGAGAGGACAGTACCGCCTTTTTGACAACTACATACCATGGTGGCCGTATAATATGTTTTGAAATAACAGTATTACATATACAATTCTTAATTTCATGTCACAGGACTTTTTCCTCGTCATCTCTGACATTTCTTCTGCTGAAAATATACAATAGCTAGATTTTAGTCCGACTATCAAGACTCGGTCAGACTATACACTCTGTACATTTGAAGACGTGTATGCTATTATTTTGATTTTAGGTTATTTGTTATCCCTTGTAATATGTTATCACCTTTATATGTTATTCGTACGTTGGACTATGTAATTTTCTTTTTATTGTTTTTGCTACAATTTTGTTATCTTTACTTCGTAGTCTAAGTAATTACGTAATTTTCTTTCTGTCCAGTTCTCCTGGACACAGAAAATCAAAGTATTCATTATTATCGACCATAAATAACAGTCAATAGAAAGTTGGAGAATAACCAATATCAGCAATGCGACAACAATCCCAAGTCAAGTTTTTGCAATGGAATTGTAGATCCCTTTCCACCAATTCGGCATACTTGGAGTATTTCCTGGCATCAAATATGTGTGAAATTTTTATTCTACAGTCGATGAATATTGTCGCTACCAAGCTTCACAATTTCCCCAATTATTATTATCCTCCAATCTATGAATGTGGGAATCACGGGAAGAAGGTATCCACCGCGATATATATACTCAAAGAGTTACAATACTGCTTACTTACTTTCCCAGTTTTGAAATCAAACGAAGATTTGCACGCTTGTGCTGCCATTGTCCAATTAAGCAATTTTTTAAACATCAACGTTTTGTCAGTCTACCTGCCAACAGGTCCAAGTGACCACAACACAGAATGGCTGCGCACGATCCAAGATCAGCAGCGTGGTAAATGGCTAATTGGTGGAGACTTTAATTCCCACTCCCCATTTTGGGAAAAGAACTGTTCTACTGCTACGAGCAATCGTTTGGTAGAAAATATCGTTGATAGTTCGCTTTACCTTCTAAATGATGGTAGTGTCACTAGGATCCCTGATGTTTCCAAACACAGGGCGACAGCCATCGATTTGTCTCTAATCTCACCAGAATTAATACCATCCTGTATCTGGGAAACTCACAGAGACACTTTGGGAAGCGATCACCTACCTATCATCATAACCATAACTGACAAAAACATCAGGATGAAAGACAGCTCTCCTGAAATTATTCCAAAATATAATTACAAGCGTGCAGACTGGTCCTTATTTCGAACTGCTCTTGCTAATCAAGATTACAGACATTATGAAAGTGAAAATGTAGACATTATGTTTTGTAAATTCCAAGGGTCAATTCTAGCCGCTGCAGACCTATCGATTCCGAAACTCAAATCTTCTAGATCAAATAACCGATTGGGTAATGTTTGGTGGACAGAGGCATGTGAGAAAGCAGTTCAATATAAAAGGGAGAAATTCAAAATCTACATCAAAAGCCGGAAACCTGAAGATCATGTGGAAATGAAAAAAGCTAACATCCAATGTAACAAAATCATTGCTGAAGCAAAGAAAGATTATTGGGCATCATTCTGCACAAAAGAAATCTCAGATTTCAAAGATTTCCGTAAAGTCTGGACGAAAATGAAACAAATGAAGGATGGAACCAACTTACCTAGGTGTCCGATAATGATTGAAACATGTAACACATTTCCTTCAGACATGGACAAAGCAGAAACTTTTGAGGATCTGTTTGCTGAAAACAGTAAAGTTGAAGGTTTATCTCCTGACTGCAAACATCACAGAGAAATGGAAGATAACAACCCAATCTACACTGATCCAGTACCACAGAATGATCTCTGGTTTAATTCTCCAATCACCTTAGAAGAGCTAAAAAAAAACACAGTACTGTCTCTACACAACAAAAAGAGTTCGGTAGGTGTTGATGCAGTTACGACTGAAATTATTAAACATCTCCCTGAAAACTACCTTATTTTCCTACACAAAATTTTGCAGAAATGCTGGGTTAGCGGAACTGTGCCACAAATCTGGCAAAAGTCTATAGTTATACCAATCTCAAAAACAGGAAAATCGAAAACCGATAAAAACAGTTAC